>JAOVVA010000052.1:18747312-18767577 GCA_028565275.1 Leiocassis micropogon | reverse complement strand
TCTATCCGCTCCTCACGTGTCATTAGTATGTAAACTGCTAATAACTGCTTTATAAGTGGTCAGAAACTTGTAAATAAAGAATAAAGTTACGTTAAAACCAAGCACTCTGTGGAAAACGTAATGGGTAATAATAATTTAATTATTTTATTATTAATTTTTTTTAATTGATTGATTTTTTGCTGAGTCATGAATGAACTGCGATTACCCACGTTTCCTGGACATCTTGATTAAATTTTACCTGCCACACCCAGGCCTGATTACTGCCAGACTTGCTAAATCAAGAAATCACTTAAAATTGAACCTGTCGGACAAAGTAAAGTTTGCTAAAGTTCTCAAAAAGAAACAAATCCATGCTGCGATCTAAAGAAATTCAAGAACAGATGAAAAGTAATTGTGCTGCATCAGTCTGGAAAGGGTTACTAAGCCATTTTAAAGCTTTTGGACCACGGTGTGGGCCATTTTCCACAAATGAAGAAAACTTGGAACAGTGGCGAACCTTCCCTACTAAAATTACTCCAGGAGCACAGCGTCGACTCATCATCTAATAAAAGACCACAGAACAACATTTAAAGACCTGCAGGGCTCACTGTGCCTCACTTGAGGTCAGTGCTCATGATTCAACATGGGCAAAATGGGTAAAATGGCATCTATGGGAGAGTTTCAAGGCGAAAGCCATTTTTGACCAAAGAGAACACACAGGTTCATCTTACGGTGCAGACGACTCATTGCCAGTTATCGCAAACGCTTGATAACTCATAGCTTGTCTGGACTGCACTTATTGTTCGAAAATGTAATGCTGATTATTATAGAAAATCTCAGAATGACAAGTGTATTTTGGATTCCTACGTATGGGATTGTGTAATGGCAGGCAGTGCCCCTGCTGACTACCCCTGTCAAAAAGTCCCAAAAGTGCCTGCGATGGGTTATTGAGCATCAGAACTGCACCGTTGAGCATGGAAGAAGGCGGCCTGGTCTGACGAATCACATTTTCTTTTGCCTTGTGTGGACAGATGGTTGTGTGCGTTGTAGAAATCCGCTGTGGCCAGTGGAGGGATTGTGATGCTCTGGGCAAAGTTCTACTTTGTTACCTTGCGTTCTGTTATTTACAATTTGTGGACTCGTCCAACTACCTGAACATTCTTGCAGACAATGTTACGCCCCCTTCATGGCAAGTGGTATTCCTTGATGCACCCTGACACAAGTTCTTGTTCTGAAATTGAATGAAAGGTGTATGACCAAGGTGATGACTTGGCCTCTAATGTTCACACATCTAAATCTGTTTGAGCATTTATTGGATGTTCTGGACAAACATGTCTGAGTATCAACAGGTTCGAGCTGTTCGTGTGCCACAAGGGGCACCTGCACAGTATTAGACAGGTGGTTGTGATGTCACGGCTGATTGTCAAATGCGCTTACCAGAATTAATAAAGCATTATTAAAGACGTAGTATTTTTATATCACGGTAGTTATTTCACAAAGGTGTTTTCTTACATAAGGAGTTCACGAGCCGGAACTGATGGATGTGCTGTGGTTCCTGGGCGGAGCATCTGGTGCTGAGATGCTGTAGTCATGGTCTAATGTTTGGGAACTATTTGGGAGTTTTGCGACTGTGCAGTCTTTTGAGTCTGTGTGTTCACGTTCACGATGCAGGAGGTCTGAGATGCAAATCAACCGAGTCGATGATGTAGATAATTACAGAAAGATTTTAGCTTCATTGGCACAACAAATGAAGGATTTGGCACAACAAATCCTACTATTTGCCAACCTCGAGTCCTAGGCTACGGTTCGGTCTAGTCTAGAGTTGACTCATCGCCGTCGAAGATACACGTGTTCATCTCAAGCTCTTTTTCCGAATTCGAGAAAAGTTGCTCAGCCCACAGCCCCTCTCTCTCTCTCTCTCTCTCTCACTTTTACCGTTCTCTCACGATCAGCACGCAGGTGATTAGCTGTTCTCATCTCTTCCAGCGTGGAATGCTGCGGACATCAGCGCGGCTTATTTGTTGAAGGGGTTGCTGTGGAGACTGGCAGTGGCAGCGAGGCAGAGCAAGAGAGAGATCCATCTGCTGCAGAGAGTGCAGGCGAGGAGATAAAGCAAGAGAGAGCAAATACGTGCTATGCTCCCTGTATCTAGTAAACAGATTCTAGCCAGCAGCCAGAAGCAGGTCGTACCTCCTAGTCTGTCTCCGGGGTGGGGGCGGGGGCATGATCGGTGCTCAGACGGGCCCTCCATGTGTCCATCGCGCTGCTCTACCTCGCCACTCTCATGAGCGGCGGGTAAAAGAAAAAGGTGACTCCAACCCCCTGGAGCTGTGTGTGTGTGTCTGTGTGTGTGTGTGGTGGGGGGAGGGGGGGTGGATGGTGTATGAGATTCCTGACACAGTGGCCAGCCCAGCTGTGAAGCAAGCACGTTTGAATGGGAAGAGATGCGGGCAACAGTAAGTGGCAGTTCGTTCCTTCTCTCTCACGCTCGTGCTCTCTCTCTCCCCGTCTCTCTCTCTCCCACACACACACACACCCCTTCTCTCTCACTTTCTCATGTGCTCTCTCTCTCTCTCTCTCTCTAGACGGTCACATTATTTTGTCTGACTCTATGCATGTTTCTGAAAAAAGGAAGCCAGAATTTTTCAGATATATCCCGCAAATATACGATCGATCCGGAGAATTGTCATTAAAACGGAAAAAAAGGGTGGATTTAGCCGGCGTTTTTTTGCAGAACAAAGGAAAGACTCGAGCAAGTGAAGCGACGCTGTTGCATGCGCGTGCAGCCAAGCGACTGTAGCATTTTGACTCTAATTCAATAAGACTTCCCTCAACCAACCCCCTCATAGTACGGCCTCGCGAATGCATCACTGTTTACCGCTGCATGCGTAGGTGTACGCGGACATGTGCGCGCACACGCGTGCGCAGAGGTCCAGCGCACGCGTGCCCGCGTCTCTCCGGCATTCATGAATGGGAAGAGGGAGTGAGAAGGAAGTGCAAAGGATGGCTGTGTTGGGGGAGAGCCGGAGCCGGAGCCCCATGCCGTGGGAGTACAGGCAATATGAGAGCAACAAGAATGAGGTAAAGGCGGATGCACACAGCGCGTCTTCTGTTTATTCATTAGCATTTTTAACGCAAGATGAGTGCTCAGTGTGAAGGAGAACCTGGTTCAACCTGGTTAAATGTTTTTGCCCTGCTGTGTAAATACACTGTTAAACTTTCTCACTGCATGTTACGATGAGGATGTCGTTCTGAAAGCCGTGCATGTGGTAGACTAGTTATTTATTTATTTTGTTTAATTCTGATATGACTAATGTGATAATGTAGCCTGAAGCCCCCGAAGTTTGGTGATGATGCACATTTTTGCCTATTTCCGACTCTGTACACTTCCGAAATAGGCGGTTAGTGAAAAAGCAAAGCGTCTATTGGCTTGTTTCTTCATATTGCAAGTCCGCAGCCAAACGTTAATGTTTTAAAACGCGACTAAATGGTTTTCCATGGTTTATATTCACATCTGTTGCTCTTTTATTTCTTTGACGTTTTTTGATTTTTAATTAAACGAATCATAAGTGGCTACAATGTAAAGCTAAGAAATTATTTTCTGCTAGAACGACAGACTCCAGTCTCTTATGCTCAGCCTGACAGATCTCTCTTTCTCTCTCTCTCTCTCTCTCTCTCTCTCCTGTGGTCGCTATGGTAAACCTGAAAACACAAGGCCATAAAAGCTAATCATGTTTCAGCTGCATTGCTTTTCTCATCCTCTATGGCTTCACCTCAGGCTTTGATGTGCACCCTGTGCTTTTTTTTTTTTTTTGTCCTTATACATAATTTCACTATAGAAGCCTCCATGCTAAGTGTTTATACACAAAAATTTTTCTTTTCCCGAAAAGACTTTTCTTGTGAAGGTTTTAGGACCAGGACCACTGCATTCTTGAAACCGATCAGTGCTGGTGCTCTCCGCTATGCCAGATGTGTCATGAATGCTCCTTAACAAAGGCTCAGCGGAGGGCTGACTCAGACTGATTTCATGGAACAAGTGTCCCTGTAATGAGTGCCGTTAGCGTGTGTCTATGACGTGGGTTTGCAGCTCATAGGCAGGAACACTCTGTTATTTACCTTTAACTCCATTTCAAGAATGATTTATGGCTTTAGATTAAAATGGAGCAGCATGAACGAGATTTGGATTTCGGGTTGTATTAACTCGTTTGGAAAATTAATTAAAGTGATGTGCTGTAGTGTTTGAGCCTCTTTTGAGCCCATCATTTGCCAAAAACTGCTATTTCGTTTGCTTAATTATGTCGTTCATTTCAGTAGAGCTACTCGATTACACTGAAGTTTGCTTTAAAAATGTATATGCTGGTTGAGATTTAAGTAAGAAATGAAATGTGAATAAGCATGCTGTTATAAGAAAATGGTGAACACTGACTTGATGTGTTATCAATTTTCCAAAAGTAACATGTTCCAAAGTGTTTTATTCTTTTTATACCTCCGCAGAATATTGGCAGACGTCGCAATTATTTTTTAATTTATTCACAAATAAGGTCAGACTTGTAAATGCTTTTAGTTACATTTGATGATGTGGAACAAAAATGACTTCTTTAATTAAATCAGTTAATTAGTCATTTGTTACTATAGTAACAATAAGTAATTAAATAATATTTAAACAAGTGCACTATTATAAACATGTGATTTAATTTATAGCACAGTTCTGAAATCTGCTCTTAAACGAAATTAATCAATGAATCATCTGACTAGTCAGATTTGAGAATTTAATAGTGCAGCAGAAAATGTGTTAAAATCTAGCCATAGTATGTGGGACTACTTTAGTATGGAGGTGCCATGATCGTAACATGGATGATTCCTGTTTCCTGCATTTTATTTTATTTTTTTTAAAGTTTCCTTTGTGTACAGTTGGTAAACCATGAATGTATTTATAGCAGGAAGCACAGTCCCTTTTATTAATAAAATTCAAAAGCAAGTGTACTTTTAATTTTTGTAGCGAGGACAAACCATAGAAGTATGAATTATAACAGTTTGGGCTCACTTTATTCCACATGCTTACAGTATTTATCCTGCCATATTGTATAGTGTTGATGAATAAATCGGTACATCGCATTAGTTACAGTGATAGAAGTTAAATTAATTACTATAGACTGTGTTCCTGAAATTAAGTAACTGAATTTTATTTATTGTATTTTTTTTTAGGTAATCTTGGTGCAAGTAAACCCAGGTGAGGCCTTCACAATTCAGCGTGAGGATGGTCAATTTCAGTGTATTACAGGTAAGAGTTTTACAGATTTTTTTTATTTTTTTTTTATTATTATTCTGTAATTATTTTATTCTGGTACATTAGAAAGTTAGAAAGAATATTTACTATTACCACTTAAAATGCCTGCAGCTAGATTTAAACTTTTAGTCCTGTCTTTAATCGCTTGTTAAAAGAATATTTTATGTAAGTGGAAAAACGTGTGACTGTATATTACTCCTTCATTTATCGTTTAGTCACTTTTTATTAGTTTTTTTTAAACTCCTCAACTCAAGTCCAATTTGCTGTGATATACTATGAATGTTTATCAGTTTTGTATGTTACTCATCTATCATTTTCTTGTTGTTTACTTGGTTATACGAAGGCGAGTCAAAAATGACCCGCACTCTGGCTATCGAATTTGTTATACTATCGGATTATATGTATTATATGTATGGAGGTTTTTAGGATAGCCTGTAATTTTGGAAGGTCAGTTTACAAACCTAGAGACTTTTTATTGTCATGAACAAGCAAGCTTACAAATGAGCAAGAAGAAAGCTTACAAAACGCAGAATGGAACATCTGTATCTAAATTCAGTATAGTGTTTCATTTATGCAGCAGAATGATTTAGAAACCAAGGTAACTTTTAGAAATGGCAAATACAGAATTTTTACGTAAAACTTTCAATACACTTGTCCATCTGTAAAGGAGCTTTCATATTCCTGCGGTAAAAATGTTTTAGGCTGTCTTTACTGCTGTCTTTACTTCTTCAGAAGTGGATCTTCGTCCTCGTAGGGCTGCTTTCAGGGGACCAAACGGGTGAAAGTCCAATGGAGTGAAATCAGGATTATAGGACCCCTGGATAATGGTTCTTTGTGTTTAATGCAAAGTTTAGGCTTCAGCTCTTGAATAAGCATCTCGCTGTAATGAGCACTGTTGATTGTTGAATCTTTTTCCTGATAATGTTCCAATACTGGCCCTTGAGAATCCCAGAAAAACTGTAAGCATCAATTTTTCCAACTGATGGCTGACTTTTAAACTTCTTTTTTTTATCGATAATTGAGGATGTTTCCGTTCCATACTCTGCGTTTACTTTCAGGCTCATAGTAATGAATCCATGTCTCGTCACCAGTAATTATCTTTAGGAAACTTACACCTACTTTAGAGTATTGGTCCTAATTTAGTTTTTAGATGTCCAAATGTTTTTGTTTATGCTCCTGTTTTGGGCCCCAGGTACACCCTCAGGCCACAAAAATGAATCTGCTGCTCTTCACAAGTTGGGCATCCATTTTCGCTCGCACCGCAATTACGAAATGAACACGTGTTCACATCTGCACAGCAGTGACTACGGAGGCAGTAGCCTTGAACGGAGAAGTGCGGCTAACAGGCGGTATAATATAACCAGAGTGCAGATAATTTTTCATTTACGCTCGTATGAGGGGGCGTGTCTGGCATTAGGGGTGTGTCTCGGGCATTAGAAGCGTGCACAAGACATTCTTTACTGTCCTTATTCAATTTTTGCTGCATTAAGACATTTTAAAAGTGTCATTTTCTGTATGTATGGAGGTTTTTAGGATAGCCTGTAATTTTGAAAGGTCTGTTTACAAACCTAGGGACTTTTTATTGTCATGAGCAAGCAAGCTTACAAATAAGCAAGAAGAAAGCTTACAAAACACAGAATGGAACATCTGTATCTAAATGAAGTATAGTGTTTCATTTATGCAGCAGAATGATTTAGAAATTAAGGTCTGCTTCGTATAGATAGCAGCTAAGGCTAAATCATGTAATGCTGACAAATGGAAGCCTGTCTCTTACTGGTATACGACATCTTTGCCTGTAAGTATACGACATCTTTGCAGTGCATCATTAATCACTGTTTAGCAATTCCACTGCGTTCATTCTGATGCAAAAATTCTTTTTTTTTTTTTTCCTCAGATAAACCACCTCACACTATTCACTTTCTGTAAGCACTAACAACACAAGTGCATCATTTCATGCCAGTATAATATAGTAGCTGAGGACAGTTGAATAGATGACGACATGAAATGTAAAATAAGACTATGACTGTAATCAAACAGCATAGCTTAATTTCCTCTCATCTCTCATGCACAGCTTCTCATTACTTATCACAAACTGTGTACAAGTTCTTTTCAATTATGTTTTTTTAAGACTTACAGGATATAGAAAGTGACGGGGAAGGATCTTTATGGAATCAAGTCCTTCAGTGTGCCGCAGAACTATTTATACACGTTCTCATGCATGAGATTCACGTCACTCTGAAGTAAAAATAAATAAATAAATAAATAAATAAATAAAGCATGTCATCCATTTCGTCATGTGCAACACTCCTCAGAAATGCGTTCAGTGTGAAGTGGCCTGTAATTACACTGAGAGGTTTGTGATGCTAGCAGTTTAATTGTAAGCTTGATTGAATAGAAACTTTCCTTATTTCCTTATTGCTCAGGTATGATTTGTCTTCATCTTCCTGTAGTGTAGCTCACTATTCGAATGTTTGCTGTATTTTTTGTTTTTAATAGATACACAACATACTTCTATACATTAAAATGTTTTCTACTCCTTTCATTTTTAGTTATGTCAGCAAATTGGAGATTAGTAAGCCGCCATGCATAATAAACCATCCTGCTGTACAGAATAGATTTTAATTATGTAGCAAGGAAAACATTCCAGCCCTTGATTTTCCACTTGAAAGGATTTTTTTTTGTGTGTAATGAATTAGGAAGAAGTCTGATCAAATTTCTCGTACTCAATAAGTACTGTTTGCTGTATAGCTTTTTAAATGGCTAACTGCTTTCAAGTTACATTCTTTGTGTGTATGTTGATTAGCGTTTTTGATGCTAGTTAGTCTGCCTTTTGACTTTGTGTTTATTTTAGCTACTGCTTGTTCTATAACTTTTTTTTTTTAAGATTTTTTTTTTTTTTTTTACAAATCCTTAGCTTTAATTTGCTTCCTCTTGTTTCTATAACAGCTGATACATGTACCCATACATATAAAGAGTAAGTATTCTTAAGCATCCTTTTAAATATTCCCAGAAATTTATTTAAAAACTCCAGGCTTACTACATGCACTTTATGACTTTAATGCATACTGATTGCTTTGACCTTTACTATAACTGAAGTTTGGAGGGCGTGTGCCATGGAGTCACTCTTAATTATCACTGCTAGACTTGTCCATTCTTCCATCCTTCCCCAGATCAATCCATACTCAGATCTATTCATCTTGCACTCCATCCCAGATACTTTTCCAGATCCATCCATCCATCCCCAAATTCATTTCTCCATTCCCACATGCATCCATCCACCCATCCGTCCATTTATCTGTCCATCCCCAAATATATCTCTCCATTCCCAAACGCATCCATCCATCCATCCATCCACCTTTCCACCCATCCATCGATCCCCAAATTTGTCTCTCCATTCACAAACATCCATCCATCCATCCATCCATCCACCCATTCATCCATTTATCCATCCATCCATCCCCAGTCATTTCTCCATTCCTAAACGCATCCATCCATCCACCCATCCATCCATTTATCCGTCCATCCCCAAATTCCCCTCTCCATTCCCAAACGCATCCATCCCTCCATCCTCAAATTCGTCTTTCCATTCCCAAACTCATCCATCCACCCTCTATCTGCAGATTCATGATCAGTTTATCCGTTCTCAGATCCATCCATCCAGTCCATCTCCAGATCCATATAAGTTATATTCAATTGTATTGCCCTACATTATTATAGGGAACTTTAAAAAATAAAAATCACTGAAAGCACTAAGCTATACAAAATCTGCCTGACCTTGTGTCTTACTAAGAGTAATAACGCAAGGTCAGTGTATTTCTTTTAAAACACTTATTACATCACTGATAGCATTAACATAGATGCAGTTTGATGCATCAGATGCTACAATTTATTGTGAAGGAGAACCCTCGCAGTGCCCCAGTCACTGGTCTCCATGTCGAACTCTCAGTCACAACAGTCAGTGTTGGCTTTCTGTGTGACTGTTATGAGATGTCTTACACATTCAGTGTGTGAATGGTTCTTTTGTGTTCAGCCATTGTGTGGGATGTATGAAAACATTATGAACTGTGACTGACTCAAAGAAGACTTGCTCTGCAAGTGTCTGTGATTGGCAGTTGGTGCCACAGTAGGATGTGAAGTGTGTCTGAAAGTGAAAGATTACTGTGCACTGCAAAGCTTTTGATTAGACAACGAGTAATACAGGTTATTTTGCTTGATCTGTACCTTGCGTATGCACTGTTGAGAATGTCATGAATTTCATTTGTGCACATTTTGGATTTGTTATCATTGCAGTGCATTTCCTCTGGTTATGTTATGACCCCTGATATGAAAATGTCAGTTATGAATCACAATTCTTGTGTGGCGATTAATAAATCTTCACACTGACTCCAAAATCGATTTTTCAAAACTATTTTTTAAAAACTAGTAGAAAAGTAAGTTTTTTTTTTTTCTTTTCTTTTTTTTTTTCCGTTTAGTTACATTTTAGGGGTTAAATATTAGTCTTGTATTTTAAGTTAGTATTGTTTAAATGCATTGCCTGGTTTTTAAGTGCGAAAATGTGTGCTATAAAGAACAGGCTACGTTTAATTAATCAATAAACTTTTTTGAAGGTTTAAAATTGGGGGGAGGGGGAAAATTTATAAAACCGTGATGCTTACAGAATCACAATTCTAATCGAACCGATCGAGGTATCTCGATAATATGGTATCAGGAGGTGATTCTCATCCCTCTTTATAACTGACTGGAAGAAGCTTTGTTTACATTTTTCACACTTAGTGGAACGCGGATCTGTCCTCTTCCACATGTATGAGCTCGAAGGCACGCTCAACTAGCTAGTGTCCTTAGTGATTGACAGGACCGACAGGGCAGATTTGCTCTCTTTGCTTCCAGCCACAGATGTGTGTGGCATCATCGAGATTTAAATCCATAATCTTCTGACACAAGCACACAAACTCATTTTAGCAATGCTGCTGAACTTATGGCAATGCCTATAATTTAAAGCTTAACATGTTTTGAATTGACTCGGGTAGAATATTTACCTAATCATGAATAAAAGTAATTTAGGTTTTATTACTTTTTTTTGTTTTGTTTTTACCTAAAACATTTTTTAACATTAGTTTTGTTAGTCTTGTAGAAATGCTAGTGGGGATTATAGGTAGCTGATAGAAGTGATTTAATGTTATGGTCATCTTCATTCCTGAGGAGCAGAAGCTAATTGCATTTTAGGCAACCACCAATAATTGTAACTAGATTTTTATGGAGTTATGATGGATAATTAAAATTCATGGCTCCTGTGTTCTTGCGATGGCGTAGGCGTCGTCATTGAGCTTCTCATGCTCTCTTTGGCTTGCACCCCCTGGAGACATGTTGGTCATACCTCGGATGTCTCTCACGGGTTATTCACACTTGATAAACGATGTGTAGTGTTCTAGATGAGGATGTGGCGCACTAGGATGTGGAGAAAGCACTTCCCATAGTGGTTAACCTCAGGCTTTTTTCCGGTAAACAACTGCTATAGATAGATCACCTCCCTGACTAAAACGATGTGAGTGGCCTAAATTTACAAGCGTCTTTTCCTGGAGGCGTGTGAAACGCAGGACAAAGGAGAGCGAGGCTAGTGCTAACTGGCGTGTTTCTGCGAGCGCCTGTCTGTCAGTGACGGCGGCAGATTGATGACTCACCACTCATCATGTGCTCAGGGAGGGAGGTGGCCGTGCTCGATTCTTTCATTAACCTTATTCATTCTGAGATTAACTTCTATTCTTCTTAACCTTAAAATGAACTTGAGGCAACACTGAAATCAATAATGTAACACCTCCTTCCAGTTTCCGTCCCGGCTCTATTTTAAGGATTCATTCATGTATTTTTAGTAGGAGGAAGTGCGTATTTTGCCGCATACAGGCCAAAGACTGCCTGCATGTGTGTCTGCCTAATAAGAACAGGCAAGGCTATGGAAAAAAGGGGGGTGCGGTGTGTGGGTATGTGTGTGTGTGCCGGGGGGGGTCAGAGAATTTTAATTTAAGGTTTATCGCAGGTTGGTGGCAAGTGAACCATACTACCTCCTGTGAGAGACCAAATTTAATTCTGTCCTAATCGGCCCAAGTGTGCCCTAATTACGTAGCACGGTTCGCTCGCTTGTGATTCTTATCTTTTCCTGGAAACTTCAAGCACGACAGAGTGTACCACAAAATAGCTCACTAAAACCTAAATCAGCATTTATTGATATTCCAGCTTCAGTTCAGCAGGGTGGCATAATGATGATAAAAAAGTATGGAACATAATAGTGTTTTCTACAGGTCTGAAATAGACCTGCGGTGGTAGCCAGCGAAACTAGTCAGCATTACCTGCCAGCGCAAAGGTTTTCTACTATATACAACAAATACATATGACCTTTTATTTTAATTTATTTAATATTTCTAATAATTTTACAATTTCAAAGGTCCAGCCTGCTAACCCTCTTCTCCATCTACCTATAAAGAGTAAAGAGAAAGAGAGTTTAAGAAAAATTAAGAACTAAGCACTCTTTCCCACATTTTGTCATGTTACAACCACAAGCGTAAATCAATTTTATTTGGATTTTATATGATGGACCAACACAAAGTGGCACATAATTGTGAAGTGGAAGGAAAATGATAAACAGTTTTAAATCTGAAAAGTGTGGCATGTATTTGTAACCCCCCCACCCCCATGATACTCGTAAAATTGTCTTCAGAGGTCACCTAATTAGTAAATGAACACCACCTGTGTGTAATTTGTGTGTAATCATAGTATAAATACAGCTGTTCTGTGAAGCACTCAGCTGTTTGTTAGAGAACATTACTGAATAAACAGCATCATGAAGCCCAAGGAACACACCAGACAGGTCAGGGATAAAGTTGTGCAGACATTTAAAGCAGGGTTAGGTTATTAAAAAAAATATCCCAAGCTTTGAACTTCTCATGGAGCACTGTTCAATCCATTACCTGGAAATGGAAAGAGTATGGCACAACTGCAAACCTACCAAGACATGGCCGTCCACCTAAACTGTGACAGGCTGGGAAAGAAGAGCATTAATCAAAGAAGCAGCCAAGAGACCCAGGGTACCTCTGGAGTAGCTACAGAGATCCACAGCTCAGGTGGGAGAATCTCTACACAGGTCAACTATTAGTCGTGTACTCCACAAATCTGGCCTTTATGGAAGAGTGGAAAGAGGAAAGCTATTGTTGAAAGAAAGCCAATTGCAGGTTGTGAAAAGACATGTGGGGGACACAGCAATCATGTGGAAGTCGTCAAAATGTAACTTTTTGGCCTAAATACAAAATGCCATGGCAGGATCATGTTGTGGGGATGATTTTCTTCAGCAGGGACAGAGAAGCTGGTCAGAGTTGATGGAAAGATGATTGAGCCAAATACAGGGCAATCCTAGGAGAAAACCCGTTGGAATCCACAAAGGACTTGAGACTGGGGCGGAGGTTCGTCTTCTAGCAGGACAACAACCCCAAACATACAGTCAGAGCTGCAATGGAAGGGTTTAGATCAAAACATTAAAGGATATTTATGTGTTTAAACGGCCCAGTCAAAGTGCAGACCTAAGTCCAATTAAGAATCTGTGGCCAGACAAAATTGCTGTTCACAGATGCTCTACATCCAATCTGACTGATCGTGTGCTATTTTGAAAAGAAGAATGGGCAAAAACTTTACTTTCCAGATGTACACAGTTGGTAGAGACAGCTGTAATTGTGAAAGTGAAAGGTGGTTCTACAAAATATTGACTCAGGAAGGCTGAATGCAAATGCAAGCTACACTTTTCAGATATATATTTTGAATACTGTTTATCATTTTCCCTCCTCTTCACTATTATATGCCACTTTGTGTTGGTCTGTCGCATATAAAATTCCAATGAAATACATTTACATTTGTGGTTGTATCAGAAAAAATGTGGAAAAGTTTAGGTATGAATACGTTTGCAAGGTAAGTATATCTGAAAATGTTCCTTTATTCATGATTCCTGGTTCCTTTATTCATTTATGTATGATTGCATTAATTAATACTGAATGTTCATATTTTGTTCTTGGTATTACTGGTTATGTGCAGTTTCTCGTCAGACTATTTTGCGCCTCTGGAAGGTAAAGAAGATAAAAAACAAAAAATGCAACTTTTCATGTTACTGAGAAACTGCAAACTACTTTGTCCACTGAGGAGAAGAGAAACCTTTACCTGTTCAAATAATCTTCCTTTCAAATAATCTTCTCAAAACTTCACCACAACCATTGCACACATTCCCCCCCCCTCCCCCCTGAAGCTGAACTTTCACTCGGTGTAAGATTGTTATTATCAGGTGTTAGAGCTGCTGTTAGGAAAATTAACAAACTCTCCCATTATAATTTACACCAACTGAATCCAGTCATGGGTGGCTATTAGGAGACGTGAGTGGAGGAGGGTGGATGGCGCTTTCCTCACTTTGTCCCCCTAGTGCTTCATAAGTCGAAAAAGATAGTCAGCTAACTTTACATGTCTTATAGGAAGATCATGACTTTATAGCCTTTATTTTAGTTTAATTCTGAATTGGAATTTTTATGAAATTGTGTGACTTTAGGAAATCGCAACAGAAATCGAATCGGCACCCAGGTATCACAAATATATCGTATCAGGTGCTCCCCGGTGATTCCCATCCCTAGCAGCTAGTCTAAAGTGTTTTATTCTTAGAAATGTTGGACAATAAAGATAAGAGCAAGGCTTAATTTAGTTTTTTTTTTTAAATTTTAAATGTGCTTTTAAATAAAAACACCTCTAGGCTGCTTCCAGTAGATTGCTTCGCATTATCTGTTGAGCCTGAAAATCACAATATCTGTTTGCTTAGTGAAGTCGAAGACATAAGCCATGTGAAAGAGGCTTAAAAGGTTTTTGAGGTTTAGAATTGTTGGTGTGCACGCACGAGTTCATATTGTTTTTGGAGTGGGTTGTTTTGTATGAACTTTTTTTTCCCCACCTGTGACTCCTAGTTTGGATCCCAGCACTCAGCACATGTCCTTTTGTGCCGCCCTTTTACAGAGGTCACCAAAACCTACACTGGCACTGGTGTCTGAGCTTTATGACAGTTTTCCACCGAATAATGTTGTCCAGCATGGCTTGGTTAATAATGCAAATCCAGAACAGCCCGAACCCTGGTCAAGTGTCTGTTTCTCATCAAAGGAAAACTACACTGACCGTCTAAGTAAGGACAAGGAGAAAACTGAAAAAAAAAAAAAAACATTGATTGTATCGCTTAATTTCATTGCTTTTCAAACAGAAAAGTTCAAAGAGAGGCCAACTTTATAATAGAATTTTTAATTTTTACCTTTTCCATTACTTCAAAATCAAAACAAATACTGAATATTCCCGTACACGCGTGCACGGATGTTGATTATACCAGTGAAGGACACGCACTAAGACCCAGCAGGGGAGATGATTACCCACAATTCCACAGCGCAAGAGTGAGGCTCAGTTGTGATTACATGACGCTTGGCGTCAAAACAAGAAGCGCATGCGTGATACATGATACTCACGTTACTTGCAATCCAAGGTTCCACTGTACAAGGATTCAACAATTTTAAAATTTTTACTGAGCAGAATGTATCTGTTATCCGCCATGATGATGGCGGAAAAACCTCGGATTTTGAAACCCTGGATTGCGAGTAGCGCGGTTTGCGAGTGTTCCTGAAGACAAGCAAAGACTTTTAATAAATTTTGACTTGGAAAACGAACAAGTCTTGGTTTACAGTACCAGGTATCATTTATCACGCATGCGCTTCTTGTTTTGACGCCGAGCGTCACGTGATCACAACTGAGCCAACGGGTTTTCTCTCTCTCTTGTGCTGCGGAATTGTGGGTAATCGTCTCCCCTGCTGGGTCTTAGTGCGCGTCCCTCACTGGTATAATCGACATCCGTGCACGTGTGTACTGTTGACAATAACACTGTGACCCCGTGTGTGTGTGCATAAAACATTTTTTATTTTGTGTCTGTATGCGTGTGTACAGCGTGCGTGTAAAGCAAAAGCAAGTCTCTTTAGAGAGGTTAAAGATCCATTTTCTCTCTCTGTAGCAGGTCGCTCTCACAGACACACCCCTTCTACTTTCGCCCTCACAGACACAGACACACACACACACACACACACACTCTGCTCTACACAGAAACACTGCTCTGACGCGATTCTTTTCAGATTAATTTGTTTTATTTTTACTTTACAGCAGTGATTCCGTTAGTGTGTCTCAATCGAGTGTCATTAGAGAGATTTCTTGTTTATTTTTCCGATAAAACAGTGTTTCTGTTGTGCGCGCGTGTGTGTGAAAAGAGTGGAGGAAGAGTAACTTTGCAAGACGAGAAGGGGGAGAGTGAGAGGGCCTCCTTACTTTAGCTACACACACACACTTATCTGTCAGGATTTATTTTTACTTTTTTTTAAAGGTAAAGTGCAGGTTAATTTGTTTTATTTTTACTTTATATTTTGTATTAATTATTTTTATGTATTTCTTTTTTTGGGCTGTGGAACGAATAATTTGAGTTTCTATTATTTCTTATGGAAAAACTCGATTTGGTTTACGAGTGTTTTGAAATACGAGCCCACTTCTTGATCGAATTATGCTCGTAATCCATGGTTCCACTGTATTTCTAAACTAAGCTTGACGAATAATTAACTCCTCCCACACGCGACGTCAGTGTGGAAATAGTTTAGAGGACCACCTGTATGATTTATTAAAAAAATTACAACGTTTTACTGTCTCGAAAAAAAACCTGATCGGATTTTGAGCAGTTATGAGCAAGCGTGCACGTTTTGTTTGGAGGATGTACTGAATGGGTTTCAGGACAAATTCACTCGCAGAGTATGGAGAAAAATACGGATTGGATGCTTTTAAACACACTCAATTTTGGATATTGTCACATTTCTTACAGCTGATTAAGCTGATAATCAGCCAACTTCGGTCGCATTCTTGTAAATGTAATCATTTTAAAATCGATTTTAGAGTCAATATTGCGATACATGAATCAGCACACAGAAGAAACTTTATATGTATGGTGGGAATTTTGTGAGTTTTACCTGTGAATGGCTTCGCATTAAAAAAAAATTGCTTTTGAAGCATAACAGTTTTAAAGTAAACAATATCCGATGTGTATGAGTTTCACCTTATGTTCAAGGTTTAAGAAAAGAAAGTTGTCTCATGCCATCTCTTGCTCTTTAAATGAGCACAGTGACAAGACAACATTCATGTAGTAAAAACAGTTTAATAAAGAAAGCGGCAAAATAGTGAGGTTCCTCGATAAATCCATCAGAAAAAGAAATGTTCAAAAAACATTTCCTAAACAGTTTTAAACAACACAGATGACAAAGATAACCGAGCCGTATTGTCTGACTGAGAATTCGCTCCAATCCGAGAGATTATTAGCAGAATTGTGTGATGATTGCGTTTGATCAGTAGTGTACGCTATTTCTGGCTCTCCTTATATGTCCGTTTTCGGCACGCGCATGGCTCAGTCAAAAGATTGGCAAGTGCATGGTTTCGGCAAACATTACCGAAGTGAATTTTGCTTCGGTAATGTTTATTCAGCAACGGAAACATGAAGGATTAGGGTTTATTTCCTGACACAGTGCCAGTCTGTATGATAAGCACCATCACTAATGGTCTAGACACTGAGCTAAAGTGGCCAATCTCATATTCCGGAATATATCAGTGTGTTTATGTATTTAGGAGCGTGTGCAGAATTGTGGTTTTTGCTTTGATAAAGTGACTTCACAAATCAGCACCGGCTTAAAGAATCACCTCGTGCCCGTCTGACATGGACTCCATCACACTTGAGTGCAGTTCACGTTAGTCCCAACAGGGCATGTGACTTGATTAGATTCATCGGTCATGTGTCTGCTCACTCGACTCCATTCCTGTTAAATCTCATGCACTGCCACACACACACACACACACACCATTCATTCATAGCATCTGCAGTCTGTAGCTTTGAGAATAAACCAGTTGGTGACTCATCCTTCTCTCCCATTGCTGCATGCAGGATGATTTTAGATCCGCGCACCTTTTGGTTTATATTCTGGTAATATTTATTAAAGGTGGTTAGTTGCGATAATACGCTATTGGCTTACTATTTTTTCGAGAGCGTTCTTTTCCTTAAATCATACTCTGTTTATCTTTATCTGGTTGCTTGCTGTTGCATAACTGCTCACTATACTCTCTAATAAATCTGTGTGGGTTTGCAGAATTAGTCTCGCTGCATTCCCCTTTGAATACTGTCCAACAAATTAGCCGAATTATGCCTTCCACCAACTTGAGGTGTTTTTTGAGTAGTTATGTTTTCTCACTTTTATTTCTGGAAGACAAGCATAAGAAGGTGAATTCAGGCATGCGAGGGATGGGCACGGTACACGTTTCTTTCTTTGCCTTTTGGTTTTTTCGAGTCAGATGCCACAGGGCCTTTCATGTTTACTAGAGTCTCTAAGTCGAACAAATATACAAATAACGTTCTTTACAGAGGCTGAATTTTCCACACACACACACTTTTGAACCCTTAATGTGATCCTCTTGTTCCCCAGGGGAGTAAAAAAAAAAAAATCATTACTATTAGGTGTTCTCAAGCTTTTTGAAGTTACGTACCTAATTTAAATGAAAGAAATGTAACACAATTTCTCAAACAGTAGGCAGAACATAAATGTGTAGCGTTGTATTCATTTGAGTTATTAATTTTTTTTATCACCCGCTGTAATGAAATACAAATGGATTTGAAATATTTTTGTTACAGATCTTCGTCCTTATTCTTTTCACAGTTCCCTTTTCATAGGTTGTATATTCAAAGTTATATTCAAGTTTTTTTCTAAACATCTTGTCTATTTTAGTCAGCAAGATAACTTAGACTTACAGCAGTTACTACCTTTGCATGTATTTTGCACACTGGTGCTAGTGGTACTTATGTCTACGTTTTTTAACTGAAAGACGAGCATCAGAAATACAGTAAGCCAAAAAAATTTATACACACTTGAGGAATAGAAAAACTTGTAAAAATATTTTAATATTAAATGTATTGCTAGAAGTTAGATCTTATATGATAATATTATGATAATGTTATAAATATTATATTAATATAATAGACATTATACTATGTATTTTTTTTTTTCTTCTTAAACTGTTTGTACTTTTTTTTTATAATACCATAGAGGTGGTACAGTGACGTAAAGGTTAGTAGCACTGTATCCTCGCACCTGCAGAGTTGAGGGTTCGAGTTCCAACCTCCCAACCAAGATCTGTGTGCATGAAGTTCTTCCCATGGATTGGGCCTTCATCCAGGGTGGACCTGTTTTAGTGCCCCATGTCCCCTGGGATGGGCTCCAGGCTCCTTGTGACCCTGAACAGGATAAGTGGTACTTATCTGACTGAGTGAGCGGGGACCCTGGCCTGGATCCAGAATCACTTGACCCCTTAAGTCCAGCTGGTTTTGGTTTGTGTAAGCACGATTTTGTCCATGTGTACTCGGTAACAGTTAATATCAGTTGTCAAAACTGCCGTAAACAAAATACGGAAGTAGGCTGTTGTTTAAAATGTGAAGGAAGAGGTATTGATCCTGTTCAGACATGGCTACAAAAGCATCTCCTTGATCTTGCTTGAAATGTATTATTAAATCAAGTGTCAAGTCAAGTAGGCTTTTATTGTCACTTCAACCATATACAGTTTAGTCCACAGTGAAATGAAAGAACGTTCGTCCAGGACCAAGGTGCTACATACAACATAAATGTACAACATAAATTAACAGAAAACTACCTAGCTAACTAAGAAGCCTAATTAGCGGGCCAGCCGAGACAGGACAGATTGACATGACAACATAAAATAACAAAAACCTAACTAGCTAACTTGGAGACCTAATTAGCCGGCTAGCTGGGACAAGACAGATTGACATTTTAAGTTAACAGGGAACTATCTACGTTTTTTACAAAAGACGATATAAAGTGCAGGGTCATGCTCAGGTCTGGCCTGACACGATCATACCCAACCTAGATCAGACCGTTGTCTTTTTAAAGTGATCGAAAGCGAGGATGATTCAGTGCATCTTGATTCACATGTTGAGTCCCTTATTTGCATTTTTTTTTTTTTAACTGGGGGAAAGAAACTGCCCTTTTTGTTCAGTTCTAAGGAATAAGTTGTTGATCGTTCGCGGCGAGTTCCTGCACACGTGTGGAATTACCATAACAGCCTTTATACAGTCATCATCATGGATATCCGTGTCGAGAGACACAGGATTAAAGAACAGATTAGGTTGGTGTCGGTACAGTCGAGTGGATACACTGGCGCTGGCATGTTTGTTTTAATGATTCTATGCCGTTTGTAATTAGACGCCAGCAGGGTGCCTGCTCTAACAGTGTGTTATTCTGGATTAGCTGTAATTAAGAGCAAAGCCCAGTCTGCCCCCAGTGCCACGGGCACTCGGGTCGTGGACGGCAAAAAACGTGAGCCTGTCACATTGTTAGCTCTGTGTCAGTGCTGGTGACTGTACACATACACACACACACACACACACACACACACGCAGACATGCACACAAAAGGCTGGTGTCTGCCTTCACAGTATGTCCACAGGCACAGCTGACATACTAGACAGCACACACTGTATAAGCTTTTAGCTCGCTCCAGCTTCGCCAAACATCTCCCGTCGTCTTTTTTTGTCTGACACGCATATGCACACACGCACGCACTGTGCTGTTTATGTGTTAGGAAAAGGACTTTTGCTGCTGTTCACATGCCAAACAGACCTGCCTGCTGTTCTGTTCTGGAGTTTGGCCTAGTCCTGACTCAGCCTCTGTTTTTTATTTTTATTTTTTTAAATGTGTGTTTTTCTCGCTCTGTGTTTGTTGATGCTTCCTCCGGAAGGCTGGCTCTGGAGTCCACGTCAGCAAATAGCAGCAGCCTCACTCTGTTCCTGAGGGGAGGTGTGTGTGTGTGTGTGTGTGTGTGTGTGTGTGTGTGTGTGTGTGTGTGTGTGTGTGTGTGTGTGTGTGT
>JAOVVA010000052.1:18737021-18747212 GCA_028565275.1 Leiocassis micropogon | reverse complement strand
AGAAGGGGGATGGGAGATGAGGAAAGGGTGGGGGGGGGGATGTGGCCTTTGTGTCTCATCTGCGAGTGCTTGTGCGTCAGTCTGATGTATGTGGGTTTTTTTTTTTTTTTTTTAAATACTTCTATTCCTTTCACATTTTCACATCCTCTCTCTCCTGATCTGTCCTTCCCTTCCACTGGCTCCTGTTCTCTCTTCTGCAGATTGTGTCCCTGTTTCTGACCAGATCTCCATTCCCCCCCTCCCCCCCGTCCCCCCTTGTACTTGGTCTCTAAGAAACAAACAAGAGTAACCGAAGAGAAAAGCTGTAAGCTCAGACCCACCTGTGCACTCGAAACACTTTTACATACTGTTGAGCTTATTGCAAGCACATCCCTCTTTTTCTTCATCTTTTCTATAAACTCAGCAGATGGTATTTCCAGATCATCCAGAAAAAAAAAAAACAGGATCCTTTTTTTTTCTTTTCAAATTCAATTTAAAGTACATTTTTACACTGTATGATATGCAGTGAAATGCTCATACGACCGCACAGGACCTTAAAAAGATCATCAATAAGAAATAAATATGGAGGAAAATATAGGAAAAAAACTTTAGCTATTGAAAATATAGCAATAGATGATAAGAACAAAATATAAAATAGAAGAAAAACTTAGCTATACTAATATAGAAAAAAAAAATCCATAAAAATATAGAAAACTTTAGTCGTGTATGAAATAGAATTTAAATAGAAATTTCCGGGGAGTGTTGTAGTGTTTAGTTCCCTCAGGAACTTTTTCTACAAGCTTTTAGGTTCTGCTCCAGGAGATACTTTTTTCAGGCGAGGCTCTGGAACTTTCTTTATTTTACTAGAGAAGGTTCACCTGCTTATGCATCCAATTAAAGAAGAAGAAAAAGGTTTTATCTAATAATTGCTTTTCCATACTTGGTTTCTATCAGATGTTGTGTGACACAGTCACCAAGGGACATTGCTTCTGCTTCTACCTTTTTTTGTTTTTACAAAGGTGGACAAATAAAATAAAATAAAAAGCCCAGGAAGGTTTATATTGTACATTGTGCTATAGTGGTGTGCGCTGAATCAAACAAAATCTTGATGTAAACATACACAAATGATGTAAAGTTTCTATATCACAAAGTCATATCATGTACTGTATGGCAAAGGTTTGTGTACACCTGACCATCACAGCCATATGTACAAGTTGAACGTCTAGATTTTGGAGCATGGCTGTGTTAATCTTTTTCTCTCCATTTGCTGAGAATCAGACACTGATGTCAGGCGAGGAGGCCTGGTAACACAGTCAGTGTTCATCCCAAAAGGTGTTAACTGGGCTTGAGGGTCAGGGCTCTGTGCATTACACTCATCAACCTTGACAAACCATGTCTTCATGGACCTCGCGTCATGCCGGGACAGGGTCAGGATACGCTCATTAGTTCCAGTGAAGGGAAATTTTAACACCGTAGTGCACAAAGACATCCGACACAATCTTATGGTTCCAACTTTCGGACGTCGGTGTGAGGAAGCCCTGATGTGATCGTGCTGTTCAGGTGTCCACATAGCTTTTTGGCTGTACAGCGGATTTTGCACAGAAATCCAAAACAAGCCTTAAAGATTTCATTCTGACCCGTCTCACGTTTGCTCCAGTTTTTGTTTTTGTGATTAATTTCATTAATTTTTTTTTTTGTCATTTCACTTTGCAGTAAGCAAACCAGAAACTGTGCGTGTGTGTTTAAGTGTTGATTTCAGGTCTACTCACCTGTTATATCAGACTGACTCACTTCACATCAATTATGCAGATTGAGTCTCTCAAAATCAGACTTCAAAGCTCCCACAGCACTCCGCATCAAGTAAAGACATAATGTTTGTCTATCTAAAGTGCTTGTGTGTTTTTGCTTCGGGAAAAACATTGTTTGTAATGAAGCCAGCAGTGCATGTTTGATGGGCTTCAAACATCCTACTTATTAGTGGTTAAGTTTAGTTAATTCAAAATGTAACTTTTTTTGTTTGTTTTTCCACCAATCAGCCATAACAAAATCTATTAACGTTAAAACCACCAAGGTTTTCTGTTCCCCTTGTTCTACGATGCGGCACTGGACCCTTGGGGTGTGGGTCCTCAGGGCCTCTGAGGGTGTGCTGAGTGTCTGGCACTAGGCATTAGGTACTGTGGGTTGCGGTGGTCAGGTTTCCATAGATCCATAGATGTCTGGCACATCCCATGTGCTTGATCAGATTGGGATCAGTGGAGTTTGGAGGCAGGGTTGGTGGCTTTGGGTTCTTTGACTGCAGTATGGTGGACTGTCGGCCTGTGGTCCACTAGGTTTTCTGGTGCCTTTCTATCGTGGCCAGCATTTACTTTTTTCAGAAATTTGTCCTGCATTGGCTTTCCTGTGGGATCGGACAGGAAGGTCGGTCTGGCCTTTGGCTGGTGAGCCTTTGTTCCCATGATCCTGTCACTAGTTGTTCAGTTCACATGTTGGTGGTCATGATGTTGTGACTGATCAGTGTACGTGTCCGTGTATGTGTGTGAATCGTCATTAGTTAAAATGTTCCTAAAAATTAAAAAAAAATTCTGATTACTTTAGTTTGATTGCAAGTGCTTTCAGCATACCTGAGTCTCTGCATAAAAAATCTTAATCTGACATGAGCATCACTTGGTTTGTAATCATTTAACCTCCAAATACAAACACAATTGAACAAATATAATCTTGATTCTGTTATTGCTCAAGTATTAGTGAAATTTTACTTGCAACACAGAATTGCTGTAGAATACAGCCAACACTTACACCAAGGACACAAAGTTCATTAGAAAGCCATCAGTAAACAAGTCAATATTTATTTAAACTGTAAATACAGTGTATGAGCATCAGTAGCAGATCATTTACATTTAGACATTTGGCAGACACTCTTATCCAGAGTGACCTAGTGCTTAGAAGTTTTCATCATGAAATATATCCTTACGGTGGTTCACTGGGTTACTAAGTAGGAGTGCCGTCAGTCACAGACTGTTGGGAAGGAGTTTTAGAGATCTTCGTTTATAGTGGATATTAGATTCTGTTGACGGGCAAATTTGGAAAGTGTATTTTAAAAAAAATATATTTTAAAAATTATTTTGGTAATTATTTATTCATTAATATAAAACATTTTTGCCTACTCTCAGTCAACCTCCATGGATTGGCGGGGTTTTGGTTTGCAGCTTCACTTTTGCTCATATGACCGAATAACACAAGTGTACATCCATCCATCTATCTATCTATCTATCCAAAAAACAGCAACAGAACTAACCAGACAGCAGCTCTAAATATCTGGTCTCCATTCTGATTAAAGTTATTAAAGCATCACTGAAATCAATTTGTTTTAGGGTACTTTTAGGGAACTGCCTGGCCCTTTTGTGTTAATGGCACTAGTATGATAAATTACAGTGTATTGTGTATGTAGTATGCAAACATACCTTTTGGAGATATTTATTGTTTAATTTTATAGTGCATCACTTATCAGAATGTTTTGATTCTGTACTAGTTCATCCAATACAATGTATTTTCTGCTCTGGTGCAGGTTATGCTACACCGTAACAGCTCATTAGCATCAAATGTTGTACTTCTTTGAGTTGTAGTCTCTCCTTGCAAACTCTGTGTGGTTTAAAATGTATTAATTTCACAATGAATGGACTTTTTGTGCAGGTTGGCGGTTTTTACTAGATCACCAGCCTACAGTTAAGTGTGGATAGATCTGGTGAGGGTCTAACATGTTTCAAATGCTGTTTGCTGTTTTAATTTATTATTATTTAAAAGAAATGGCAGCAATAACAGGAAAGTCTCAATTTGCTTTTTTGCCTGAAATGATCATGAAAATTCTTTATCATCCATGGTTTGGTTTAAGTGATCAATTTCTTAAACAAGCTCAGAGCCCGTTTGCTGATACTTGTGGGTTTGCAGCTACTGGGTGTTGGTGCCTGATCTTCAAATTGGTTTTCACATCGCTGCTGTAAATGCACAGTTTCTGTATGTAATAACACTTTAGTTTTGCTGTAAATCTGTCTATAGTTCTACAAATGAGCAATGATCCCCAGCAGTACTTCCTGAAATCACTGAATGGTAATCCTGCAAAGAGAATACTGAAATAAGCAGCTATCATTGATTTAAGCAAGGCTCGTTTGTTCATATGTCCTTTGAGCCTCATCCGCAGTGTGGGTTGTAGTTTATGTTTTGAAGGCCTGCATCAAACGGGATCAAGATCAGACATTACCAAAAAAATTTCCTAGGTACAAAACCAAGCAGTGTGTGGTTCATTTTTCATAACGGCACAAATCGATGTAAATTTGTGCGTCCTTGCATCCAGGATACTTAGACTTTTATGAGTTCTAGCTATCCCTGGAGAGTCTGGTACTTATCTGCTTTCACAGGAAAAGGTAGATGCACTTTCATTACGAACACACTTGTTGTGTACGTGTGAGTTTGGAAAATGCAATATATTAACATAAGTGCTAATAAACGTGTTGAATGGGTTAGGATAAAAGCTAAGTGCAGGTAGCATATACAGCAGTGATGGACGTCCTCAGTGTGTCTGGTTTTAAGAAGACCACGGGGTAAGGATAGCTGGCTAGCTGTTTTGTTTGGTTTAAATGTGTTCCCAACTGCAGGGGCAGTTCAGATGTTCAGTTTAAGCTGCTAAAATGAATTTTAGTTGTGCTTGTGCTTGGGCTGACTGCTGATTTTCAAGATATATGTAAAAAGCAGTAATTGTAAATGCGACAAAAAAAGATTTACTTGGGCAACTTCCATTTAATCCACTGACTGTCAGATATACCGGACATCCATAACAACTTTTTTTGTTCGTCTTACTGGGACCCTTGAACTGTACTTTAGTCAGAATCTAGCTGTTTATCTTCGCTGTGTGCTCGAGATAACTGCTTCTTCAACAGTCTGCACAACTTGGACACTGAATAAAATACAACTCTGAAAAAACAGAATAGTGCAGTAAAATATCTGTAAGAGAAAAAGAGAGTATTTTCATGTAGGATTGTCCTGTGTCCTTGCAGGTCCTGCTCAGGTTCCCATGATGTCCCCAAATGGTTCAGTGCCTCCAATCTATGTGCCTCCTGGATACGTTCAACAGGTCATTTTAAATGCTTGTTTTTCTTTTCCTTGCCAACTTGGCTTTCGTCATAGCACGCATTAAATTTAATTCACAGTGAGATTCTCCCTCATTATGTTTCTGTTTTTTGTCTTCGTTGTCTGTGTCCCCGTGTGTGTAATCGGTCCTTAGATCATTGAGGAGAATGGCGTGAGGCGAGTGCTGGTGTTGCCTCAGGCAGAGTTTCACCCTGGGGGCCACTCTCCACTGCACCACCCCCCCCCCCCCCCCCCCCCCCCCCCCCCCCCCCCGCCCCCCCCCCCCCCCCCCCCCCCCCTGCCTCATCATCCTCCTCACATGTACTCAGGCATGGCCGGCGGAACTGGAGACATGAATGCCCAGTACATCTCCCAGTACCACCCAGCCCATATCTACCCAGACCAGGGTGAGTGTATACATGCAAGCGCGCACACACACAATCTAATCCCACCCAGTTTATACTGCTAATCCTGATAAATCATTTCTCATATCACCCACTAAATAGTTACTGTAGCTACTTTTTTTTATGTAATTTAGAAACGCACAGATTTAGAGCTTGACTGCATCTGAGCTTTATAACTAAATTTTCCCAGCAGCTCAGTGACTTAAAAATCCTTAAGTCATTGTAAGTTTTAATCAGTTAGACATTAATAGTTGAGATTTATAATGAGTAAATGCACTAGTGAATAAACAAATTAATAGCTTAAATAGAAGTAGTTTATTATAAGGAAGCTTGAGTCACCAATTAATCTGGAAAGCTGCCTGGAGTCACCAAACGACACATTTGAGGTTTTGTCTTCTCCGTCTGTATTATTTTCTTGGTAACGATCATTAAGCTCAAATTGGTTTCAAGTTGCATAAATCATTGCATGGTGTCAGGTTTTAGTACTTGATGCTGATCATATGGTTTGACCAAGTACAGCACACACTGACCACTTTTGCAGCCTCTGACACTAAATACTTTAGAAATGTTTAAATTCTTTTTTTTTTTAATGTTTGTGGATTAAAAAATGGAATATAAATTAAAACTGTTTTCTTCCCTTCAGTTTGAATGACTAATAAGCAAAATTATTTGAGATTTTTATGTTCAACAAAACAACCTTGCTAATAATTTTATATGCTGCTATTAAATCCCAAATTTAGTACCAAATAATAAAAAAAGAAACCCTGCCTGTGATCTTTGTTTTCTGGGTTTCTCTAATTGCGTTGTATTCACCCCCTCCTGGGTGTGTAGCTCCTAAATTAATTCTAGTGCAACCAGAGCCCAATACTGTACCTGTGTGCAATTAGAGTGTTGTGTGATCTCGATATAAATACAACTGTTCCTGGAAGGCCCCAGACATGGTTAGAGATATCTAAACAAGCAGCATCCTGAAGACCAAAGTAAGACTGGAGCAGTGTTCTGTAAGTTATTAGGCAGTGCCTGGCCAGATAAGGAAGGACATTAGTCTGAAAAGCAGCCAAGAGGCCAAGGCTAACTTTTAACTTTGTTTACTTGTTAATTTTTTAACAATGTCTCACAGCGCAGATGGTGTTTATTAGGTGTTGTTCAGTGTTTGGTTTACTCCCAATCATGTTTGTAAATCAGTAGATTTAGACCTTTTTTTTTTTTTAAACAACAACAATAATAATAATAATAATAATAATAATAAAAAAAAAGAAAATCAAGTTGTCTTTCTGTCTTATACAACCTGTCTGTCTGTTCCCAGTTTCTCCAGACACTCACCCGGCACATGGACGCACAGCATTTCACCGGGATGAAAGGGCTAACAAAGCGCATGAACGACTGCAGAAGAAACTGAAAGAACGTCAGGGTGGTCAGGCAGGAGGAGGAGGAGGAGGAGGTCAGCCTCCTACCAAAGACAGTCCTCCTCTCTCTCCACAGAAGAACCGTGGAACCCCACCGGCAGCCGGAGGAGAGCTTCAGAACGGCCTTCTTAAAGGTGTGGAGGAGCAAAACCAGGCTGCTACACTACCCAGCCTGGGAAAAGATTGTCCGGGAAGAGTGAGGGACACAGAGCCTGCCGGTAGTGAGACGCATAGATATCGTTATACCTTGTCCCATAATAGTCATTAACCATAATTTTATCTCTATTTTTTTTCTGGCATGCTTTGCGTAATGACCCTCACCCGATTCTAGGGCTGCAACAACGAATCGATTAAATCGATAAAAATCGATTACTAAAAGAGTTGGCAACGAATTTCATAATTGATTTGTGTGTGAGACATTTGATTATTAAAAAAACCTTTAGTTTAGCGCGGAGCGGAGTGAGCATACTTGAGCATAATTTGTTTTATTTTTACTTTACAGCAGTGATTCCGTTAGTGCGGTTTTAAAAATTAAATTTGGTTTACGAGTGCTTTGGAATACGAGCCCGCTTCCGGAACGAATTATGCTCGTAATCCTAGGTTCCACTGTATATATTTGACAGATGTAAAGCATACATGTCTGTTTTTTGTGTTAGTGCATTTTTATTTTATTTTATTATCATTATAACAGCTCAAGGAGCAACATGTTTGTGCACTTTCTAAAGATTTTTCTTGTTTTTTGGTTTTTTATCCGATTCATCGTTTAATGGAAAAATAATCGACAGATTAATCGATTATTAAAATAATCGTTAGTTGCAGCCCTACCCGATTCCATTCTCAGTTAATGTCCTGTCACATAAACACCACAATGTCAACCATTAATTCACTTACTACAAAACCACTTCTTTTGTTACAGTTCCCTTAAAATATGTAGTGTATTGTCTGCTGATGGTTTTGATCATGTTTATTACATCACTGTGGGATTTGGTGAATTGAAAAGGTCAGGCATAAGCTTTGTCTTAAAGATTAAAGCCGAGTCAAAGTGATAAACTTCACACTGTCGCAATGTAGAAATTTGATAATGTGAGTTAGTATTAACCATGTGGCATGGACATATTGCATCATAATATCTTTTATTAAAAATGTCGATGCAGACTATGTGAAATGGCTTAGATTTAATTAATAGGCTGGTTCACTTGGAGTGGTTAAAAGTGTAAAAAAAAAAAAAAAAAAAAGGCAGTTTTTATTCCAGTGTGGCATTAAGGCTTTCTGTCTAATTTCAAATTTCCCCTGAACTGCCATGAAAGCACATTTGATATATAATATGTAAGAAAAGCTTTTCGTGTCTCTAAAGGACTTATTGCTATTAAAGGACATGTTTTAGTGCATTCTTTGAACTTATACTCACTTGTACTGTAATGTGAACATTTTATGGTCGTAAGTGTAGTATTATCAATGGACTGGCAAGAGCAGAGAGAGTATAAATTAAAGTTGAAGTGTTTATTTTTAAACAGATCAGTTTGTGAGATAAGCAGTTAGAAATATCACACCTGAATGTAGCCTGACTAAAATACGCCTCTCAGAATTTATTATCCTCACAACTAATTGTGCTACGGGCCATATTCCGGATCTTATTATTGTTCATCATTGCCTGGGATGAGCTACTGCACGGAGGTGCATTGTTTTCCAGATAGTTCTGTGTAGAGAAATGAGAAAGTAAATAGTTTTATCGACTTTAATTGTTATTAACTGTATAAATCTCTGTTCTCAGAATCGAACGAAAAGATGCAGGCTATTCGAGAATGGTTAAACAATATCAGCAAGCCTGTGGTGAGTATATGTAAGATTTATCTGTACGTTATATCAGTGATTCTCTGGTTGACTGAATTCTTGCAATGATCATAAATCGATCAGAGTATGCCACCCCTGTGACTGTATATTTTGTGTTAACTACATAAGAATGTACAGTATTTGTGAGAATTTTAAAATGTCTACAAAATTAGACAATTATATGTGATTAAGTTGTGTCCCTAGAAAAGTTGTGAGTAATAGCTGACTGTAAAGGATCATTAACACTGTATATATTTACATCATTAACTGCACCATCGTTTATACTGATGTGTTCTAAATGGTTTATGTATTTTTTGCTCCAGTGTGTAGGTTTATTATGTCTAAACACATGGAATGGTCTGCTGTCATTTCTCAAAATTCAGACACTGTGCCAATGGGTTGAGGTCATTTGTTTTAGCAAAGTGTTGTTTATGTGGTATTATTTCATCAATAGATTATTAATAAATATTATACATAACCTTTAGGTTTTTCTTTTCCACTGGACCTGTAACCTGGTCAATAAAATATACATGCTATTGATTACTGGCATAAAGGATGTAGTTAATAATAGTCTAGATATCCTTGTATAGAAGCTAGTTACATCGTTTTTTTGCTTTTTTTTTTTTGCTTTTTTTTTTCCATCACAGTCTTTACCACCAGAGACTAAATAAAGTGACAAGGAAATGAGGCAGACAGTAAGCAATGTCTCTGGTTGAAGGCCTTCTTGGTCCAGACGGCAGATTATTTCCACAGAAATGACTACAGGGATGTGAGCAGAGGTTACAGCAACAGGGAAGAATAAATGTGTACAAAGCAAGACTAAAAGCTGTGTTAAGCTTTGTGGACCAGTTTCATATATCATAGTGTGCACCTGTCGTATGCTCACTGAACAGTTCCTTGTTTTAACTTTTTAAGAATCGGAAATATCCGCAGCCATTAAGCCGTATCTAAAGGATTCTAAAAATATTGTTTCTTCTTGTCTTTCTCTCACATATATTTTTGTTTGGTTTGTTTTATTTCTGGTTTACTCCTGTGCCTAAATTCATCTTACATAACATCGTTCAGGAACACAGAGCAGGCTGTTGACTGAGACAGAGATTATGGTTATATCAGTCCCTTCAGAAGCAGGTTTATCAACATAAAAAAAAAAACATCTAAATCATATCCACTTATATTCTTTTAGGTGGTTGATATCCAGGCCAGAGGAGCGTGTCTCTGCTGGACAACTCCAATGAGAAAAACTGCAAACGAGGAGCAGAAAGAGCAGGAGGAGAAACCTGAGGAGCTCAGTATTACCTATGAGGTGTCTGTCTCATACAGTGGCAAAGATGGCAAATACAGCACTGCCTACAGGTAATACTGCAAATTCAATTTACATTTACATTTAGGCATTTGGCAGACGCTCTTATCCAGAGCGACTTACATTTTTATCTCATTACACATCAGAGCAG
>JAOVVA010000052.1:18724180-18734215 GCA_028565275.1 Leiocassis micropogon | reverse complement strand
GTGAAAATCTTTACAGGCATACATGGATTTTGAGGTGTCACACAGCCAGCCATTATTTTTACAATATGTGAAGGGCACTTTCTATCTCTCTAATAAGTTTGTCTGTGTTTCACTCACAGTGAAATGCAGAGATCCCCGAATTCACTTGGCATTTATTTTCATTTAATGTTAGGTGTCGCTTAAAGACAGACAGACCGTATGCGTGCATTTACAGGATTAAAGGATTAAGTTTTGCCTGCTGTTTTACTGTTTGCCTTGGATGTGTGCAGGGTTATGGGTTCCAGCCCAGTTATGATGGTGATGAGCTGTCATGCACCGTGAAGAATCTGCACCGGAGCACCAAATACAGATTCAGGGTGAGAGTGATGTTCTCAATGACTACTAACAAACTTAATATTCATTATTAATAACTCATTGATTTGTAATAACAACTATACACAGCAAACATGCAGTATTTTTATTATATAATAATTGTAGAATAGCATATTGCTTCTCTGCAGCTTTATTTTTACTTATCCAACCACATTCTAGCTGCAATCATATTTTCCCCGGACTATGTATGTAAAAAATTAACTTCACTTGACTATAGAATTTATTTTAATTAACTTTTAGACAAGACAAATGTACATTTTTCTACATAATCTCCTTGCTTTTCAATACACATTGTCCACCTGTAAACAAGCTTTCGTATCTCTCATTAAAAATGTTTTTTTTAGCGTGGAACACAGACGTGCGTTCCACAAACGCACCGCTGTCTTCACCTTATTAGAAGTGAATCTTCATCCTTGTAGGATTTTTGTTCGTCTTTTTAGGGGACCAAACAGGTTAAAGTCCAATGGAGCAAGATCAGGACTATAGGGGGGATGCTTTAACACCTCAAAAAGAAGTTTTATAGAGTGTCGACAGTGTGGGCAAAAGCAGTCTTTTTTTTTTGTCATGCAAAATCACAACACCTTTGAATAGCAGTCCTCTGCGTTTAGTCCCAAGTTTAGGCTTCAGGTCTTCAATAAGCGTCTAACTGTAACGAGCACTTTTGAGTGTTGAACCGTTTTCCTGATAATGTTCCAATACTGGCCCTTGATAATCCCAGAAAAACGATTGAGGATGTTTCCATCCCTTACTCTGCCACTCGCTCTCAGTCTCGCAGTGATTAATTCATCTCTTGTCACCGGTAATGATTTGCTTTAAGTAACTTTCACCTTCCATAAAGTATCAGTCCAGTGTTTTTGTTTGCAGATACCCAAATGCTTCTGTTTATGCTTTTTCATGAGCTGTTCAGCACCAGATACACCCTTAGAAAATGAACTGTTCTTCTTTTGGTTAAATCACAAGTATAGTGGGGTCTCAGTTTGTCTAACTGTTCGGTCCATTAATAATAAATAAATGTTTATAAATAACGGGCAGTTAGCGCAGCATTTGGCTAACACAATAGTCGTGATGATAGTAATGAGTGTCTGCTCAGAGTGGTGTAGTGAATGCACATAATACATGATATTGGTTCAAAACCCTTATTGAAAATTTATTTGAATAACTGTAATAAAAAGAGAATGAGGAAAATAATGAACCAAATTTATATTATAATCTTCCAGTAATGTTGCATTAGCTACTTTGTCAGTGTCATTAAACTTTGGTGTGATCAAAAAAAACGGGCCCTATTGCAATCACGTTCCCAAAGACTACATTATGTGATCACTGCTCTTTGGACTAAGCTGATGAGACCTGCAGAGCTCTTCCTGTTTATAGGTGCAATTGCACCCCATCACCATGAGTTATCGGGTGCTCTACTTCATATTTTATTTATAGTAACTAAGGATGGTTTTGTCATTTTTTTTTTTTTTTTTACTTTTTTAGGTTGCGTTAGAAATGTTTACACTGAGTTATGATGATGCTTAAAGCTCTGCTCTGACTTAATGCTTTGGTATTATCCAGGTTGCTGCATATAATTCAGAGGGTAAGAGTAACCCGAGTCCAGTGTCAGAGTTCACCACAGCCCCCGATAGACCCAGCTGCCCCAGCAAACCCTCTGTTAAGGGCAAACAGCATCCCACCAGCTTCCGCATAGCATGGGGTGAGTTCAGCTTTGAAACCCAGGCTTTTGACTCTCATTAGATACAGTGTATTTACACTGGCGGCTTGTTCCCGCTCTTCCCACAGATCCCCCCAAAGAGACTGGTGGCTCAGATGTGACTGAATATGTGGTGCAGATGTCTGAAGGCCTGAATGGTACGTTCCAGCTGGATTCTTAATGAGTTTTTTTTGTAACTATTTAAGCATGTGATGCAACTGTGTTTGTTGTGCTCGTGTTTTTCAGGTTCATCTTGGGAGGAAGTGTACAGGGGTCCAGTCGTGGATTGTGTTTGTGATGGACTTAAGCCAGGCGGGACATACCAAGCTAGAGTCTGTTGCCACAGCAAAGGAGGACAAAGCCCAGTAAAACACGCAAATAAATACGAAAACTTTTTTTGTTTGTTTGTTTTAAAGTGGCCTGTTTAGGGTTTGTAACTTGGGCATGAACCACACCATCAGTGATTCTATGGCTTAGATGGGGCAGAGACAGAGGTGTCTCTTAGAGAAGCTTATTTAATACAGTGTATGCAAATGAATTTACACATTTTCCCTAATAAGTACAGTACCAGTATTGTATGTTATTCATTATACAAGCAATGTTTAGTGTTTCTGTTCATGAACAACAGTCCTGGAAACTGTAACACCCTGAGTAGGACACTTATACCCTTTTTAACTGCACTTTAATGTTAAAAATATAATATTTCACATGCTAGATGTACTTGTGAATATCCTCAGTACTTCACTGAACAAACAGCTGAAACGGAGAGTGTCTGAATGAAAATCTATATGCCTAGAGCCTCTATTGGGATAGTGCTGTGAGTCAGCAAGAAGTGGTGACATCTGGACCTGTGTTTACTTCAGTGACTGTGGAAAGCAGAACTCACTGCTCAGTCACCTCACCTCTGTTTGACCCGTCTGAGCCATAGAATTGCTAGTTTAACAGTTCATGGCAAAGTTGCAAAAGCCTCTGCAGGCCAAGGTAAAACACTCAAAGCAGCCATTTTAAGGTCAATCTGAAGGTTTTGAAAAATATCTTCACCAGGCCCTTTCAAATGATTCTCACTGGTAGACACTATTCTCACAGAATCCCTTGTGGTGATACTACAGTTTTTGTACTAATGGTGAACTGTTTGAGTTTATCTATAAAATGTACATTCAAGTACTATATGTCTACAAATCACAAAGCATTTGTAGTAGATGAAATTAGAAAATCTAAATGGCTAAAATGATCTAGCATGAGAAAGTGGTCCAAAACAAGTATCCATTATACATCAGAGCAGTTTTAATTTTATAAATAAGCTTTAGTGTACAGAATCAGGAACAATACGGAATAAATTTTCTCATTCTCTATATTGACACCATGAGAGTTTTCATTGTGTAATGTGTAAACTTCACAGGGATTCAGGGATACAGTTAGATGTGTTGTGAGCTGCAGGCTGAGAATGTGTGGTTGTGTAAATCTTTTTGCATTCACTGCTGTTCTAAACATAGCATACAGTATATGGTTGTGGCCCAAAAGTTACATTTTGGTCACATCCCTCCTAATAACTTTGCCAGAAGTTTGGAGGCTTTTCTGAGTGCTGTTTGGCATAATGTAAACATGCAGTTTTTTGGTCTTGGTGCAGTAACAGTTTTTTTTCTGGCAGCTCTACCAGACAGCCCACGTTTGTTGTTTAGGTACCCCATTATAGTGCTCCTTGCAGAGAAGCCTGCATTTCAGCTGAAGTGTTTTTTTTTTTGTTTGTTTTTTTTGTATCCGCAACAGTTTTTCTGCAGGTGTGGCTGTAATCTTTACTGACTTACCTGACTATGACTTTAAAAAGGGCTCACATAATTATGTGATGATGGCTAGCTTCACCTCACCAATAATACCAATATATAATAATAATAATAATAATTCTGGATGATCAGTGACATTGTCTAAGAGGCTTAAATCATCCTAGAAGGGTTTATTACTTATTTTGCTTGTTTGTAAATTTTCTTTTTGTCTTTGTCAGTTTTCGGAGACCCTGCAGGTCCAGACTCCGGCTGTTCCTCCTGGTCCTTGTCAGCCTCCCAGAGTAATTGGCAAGCCAAAGGCTAGAGAGGTGCAGCTTCGCTGGGGTAAGCATGCAGGTTTTTTTATTTGATTTGTTTTTAATGTTTTTGTGGGTTTTTGCCCATGTCTGTGTCTTAAATCTTCTTCTCCTGCTATTTGTCACTCAGCCCCTCCTCAGGTGGATGGTGGGAGTCCAGTGTGTGCTTACAGTGTGGAGCTGTTTGCCCCCCAATCTGAGGAGGCCAGGGAGGTGCATCATGGCCATGAGCTTGAATGCACCGTGCACAGCCTACTACCTGGAAGAACATACGGCTTCCGTCTGAGAGCAGCCAACAAAGCTGGGGTTAGTCCTACGCGCCAGCCAGCTCTTAGTAATAGAAAACTAAAACAAAATACTGTAGCTGAACTACAAAGAATACACCAGACTATTTCAATTGTATTTGACTTCACTGACCATGACCGCTTGGTCATCAAAACGATTTTAGATTAAGGAGAAATCTACTGTACTCATGTAGATTTCACAATGCACACATTTTTTATTACCAAACACAATGATTTAAAAAGTCCTAAAATTTCCTCATGCTGATTATGCATCATTTTGCAGGCTTGCTCTTAACTTTTCAAATTTTGTTTCTGATTGTAAATCTACACCAGTTCATGGCTGTATGGTTACCTTTTAGCCATAACACTAATTCCATCTTCTTATGTACTCACCATGTGTTTATTATTATGATTCTCAGTTTGGGGCTTTCTCTGAGCGCACCGAGGTGACCACAGGAGCAGGCGCGCCGGAGGCTTGTCGACCTCCTCATATCATCTGCAAATCTCCTTCATGTGCTGTGGTCAGCTGGGAAGTAAGGATCACCTACATCATATTTTATTTTGTATTTGCAGACAATCATCACAGACGATTTTTGTTTTTAGCCAGCATAACCTGAAGATATGTCCTTTTATTTGACATTTAAAACATCTTCTGTCTTTCAGTCCCCATCCTGTAATGGTGCAGCAGTGACTGAGTTTCGGCTTGAGTGGGGGGCAGCTGAGGGGAGCATGCAGGTGATCTACAGTGGAGCTGCAACGAGCTACGAGCTGAAAGGTCTGCTTCCTGCCACCAACTATTTCTGTAGAGTGCAGGTAAGCGCTGCAAATCAAAACTACACAATGTGGTCTTTGTGGCGGTGTGATTCTTATCAGACTGTTAATCAAAAACATTATTTAAACCTTCTGCAAATGTTTAAGAAAGACATGAATCCTCATCTCAGGTTTAACAATATGCTTAAAATGCCCCCCCAAAAAATGGGTACTCGTTTAGAAGACAAAGCCCTCGTTACCATTTACACCGAATTCTGAATACTGCAATCTAAAATTGTTTTAGGAGAGCTTGAAGATATTTGCTACTGGGTTGGACCCCCCTTTTGCTTTTTTTTATAATTGCCTTAATTCTTCATGGCATAGATTCAACAAAGTCCAGGAAACATTCCTTACTGATTTAGTATGTTGTCATGATAGTGTGACATGATGACATCATAGCTTTGTGAGATGGTTTGTTATCCTGTGGTCATAAAGGGATGGACGTGGTCAGCAACTATACTCAGGTAGGCAGTGGAAATTAAATGATGCTCAGTGCTCCCCTAAGGGGTCCAAAGTGTGCCAAGAAAATATCCTCCACACCATTACACCACCAGCAGCAGCCAAGGCAGGATAGGTCATGTTGTGTTCATGTCATTTATGCCGAATTCTGACTCTACAATCCAATAATCAACAAAGCAATGTTTTTCCAATCTTCCGTTGTCTAATTTTTGTAAGATTCAATGTGTTGTGCGTTCAGAGATGCTCTTCATCGTACCTCAGTTGTAACAAGATGTTATGTGAATTACTGTTGCCTTTCTATCAGCCCAAGTCAGTCTGTCTTTATCATCTGACCTCTGGTATCAACAAGGCATTTTCACCCAGGGAATTACCGCTCACTAGATATATCTCTCTTTTTCAGACTAGTCTCTATAAACCGTACTGACGGTTGTGATTGAAAATCTGAGTAGGTCAGCAGTTTCAAAAATACTCAGACCAGTCTGTCTGGCAACAGCCACCATGCCACTTTTAAAGTCACTTAAATCACCTTTTTTTTTTACCATTCAGTTGCTCAAACAGTATTTAGAATATTGAGAAACCTTGTGCAGAATGGCTTTGTAGTTTTTATCAAAACATATATATTTATCCTCATGTTACTTTAGTAGGTTTGAGATTAAACCTAGTAATGCAGTCACATCATAAGGCAGAGATTGATACAGGAAGGAAGATTGATATAAGAACACAGTCGTCTTTTGAAATGTTTTAGTGTAGTCCTTGGGTATATTTCGTTTGCTTGCCCTCGTATATCTGATTTTGTTTGTCAATTAGTTACTCTTTGAGTTAACCTCACTCAGACACCATTAAAATGGTGACCATACATACTTGCTTTAAACAATATGCTTATGAAAATGCTATTTAGGCCTAGGCAACATAAATTGAAATAAATACAAATTGGTTATAAAAATTCTGGTTTTTAATGCTGTATTTGGATAATTTGAGCATTAGGATAACTTGAGTCACGACTGAGTTTTAAATGTTTTCCACTAATTTCTGTATTTTACACTCTGTTGACCCAAGGATATGATTAATTAATTAATTAATTAAAAAAAATAAAGAATGGTGATGTTTATGCTCTCTACTCCCCCCAGTGGTTAAATAAGTTCATTTCATGTACTTCAGCTCATGTATTTGTTTACTTGACCTTATGCTTTTAAACTCGTTAACCGGTCTCATCCAGCTTTCATTGATGCCATTTGCGGATTAAGCACCCTTTAAGCTGCTTAAAGTACTTAAGCCTTTGTTTGTAGTCACAGAGTTTTTGTTAATCATGATGTTATTTCCCTCATTTAGGTTTTTTTCCAACTTATTTTTAGATAATTGTACAGTGCTGCTAGTGTTCATGCAAGTCTGTATGTTTGTGTTCAGGCATTGAATGTTGCTGGTGTGGGGCCATTTAGTGAAGTGACACTGTGTCAGACACCATGCTCCGTGCCTGCCATGGTTAGCGTTGTTCATGCTCTCCGCGAGAGCGAGATGAGGGTGGAAGTGAAGGGCTCTGATGGAGGAGAGGAGGAAGAAGATGAAGAGGAGGAGGAGGAAGAGGATGAAGAAAGACTGTCTCCGCCACTCTACTCTCCTTCTACTTGCCTGGGGCTGCGCTGGGAAGCACCGTGCGATCATGGAGCAGAGATTACATCTTACCTGATTGATATAGGAGAAAAACAGCCGATCTCCACTGGCCCTGTAACCAAGTACATTATACAGAACCTGCAACCTGATACCACCTACAGGTAAACCCAAATGTTAGGATTGCTATTTTTAATGATTACATAAGAGTAGGTTTATTTAACCTTAATACATTGTATTAATGTATTAATATAGAAGCACTGTATATTGCTCTTTATTACATTAAGTCACGTATTTGTAGTAAAACGCATCAGTCTGACGCTGTGTATTGACACATTTTCACTGCCAGAATGTGAAATTTGTGTTAGAATTCCTGATTTGTGAATGAAAGAAATAATATATTCCACTGTCTAAATGCCTGACAGTGTTTTTCTAATGCTCTGTTTGTTATAATCTTCTTTCACCCTTGTCTAAATATTTGCATAATGTTACTTAATGGAAATGGGGTGATGCGCTTTTTTTTCCTCCTCACTTAACTTTGTAGCTTCAATGTAATTTGTATGTGGATGAAAACCAACTCGATAAGCTAATTGTACTTAGATTACTTCTCATTTTATTAAATGCAATAGCACAATAAGCTATATATGAAGTTTAAATGTACTGTATAAATACATCGTTTAAGAGGGGTGAGTGCTTTTGTGTGTGCAGGATAAGAATCCAGGCTTTAAACAGCCTTGGTGCTGGTCCCTTTAGTCACACTTTTAAGCTGAAGACAAAACCACTGCCTCCTCTGCCTCCACGGCTGGAGTGCACTGCATTCAGCCACCAGACGCTCAGGCTGAAGTGGGGTGATGGTCCGGCCAAGAATTCCCCTACAGACTCACTGCAGTACCAGCTCCAAATGGAGGATAAAAATGGCAGGTAAGCCCATTCATTATTTATTTATTCACTTCAGTTGAGCAGCATCATATCATGGGGGCATAGTGTTTAGCACTGTGGCCTTGCACCTTTAGTGTTGAGGGTTTGAGTCCCACCTTTGGGATTGTGTCTGTGCATGTTCTCCCTGTGCTTGGTGGGTTTCCTTCCACAGTCCAAACATATGCAGCCTAGGCTAATTGTCGTTTCTAAGTTGTTTGAGCATGTGTGCGTTCTTGTTTGTGCCTTGTAATGATTTGACACCCCACCTTGTGCCCCGATTACCTCCTGTGAGAGAGTAGAACTAAGTATAGAATAAAGACTTTTGTGTTTTTTTTTTGTAGGTTTATATTCTTGTATAAAGGACCTTGCCACACTCACAAAGTGCAGAGGCTTAATGAGTCTACCTCTTATTCGTTTCGCATCCAAGCCTTTAACGAGGCGGGCGAAGGGCCCTTCTCTTCAGTGTACACCTTCACCACCCCTCGCTCACCCCCAGCTCCACTCAAAGGTAAGTCATTTGGTTCTATTACATTTTCACCTGTGTCTTAGGGCGTTTTCACATTAGGGCACAGGATCTTTCCCGAGAACACTCGACCCCGAAGTCTGGTTCATTTTGATCAGTGAGAACAGAATCGTTCCACGCTTTGAGAATCGTACCCGAGTCCTCTCCGAAAGGTGGTCTCAGCGTTCTTTGGCACGGATCGAATCAGAAGCCAATCGTACCAGAGAACGGAATTAGATCACTGTTTAGATACAAGCTCTTTATGTCCTCAGAAATCTGGAGATGTGACAAGGGAACAATCATTCCTGGGAACAGTACAAATTAATTGTGGCTAATGTGAAAACGCCTTTAGACTTTTTTGTGTATTTAAATTTCTTTTTTCTTTGTGTATATCTAGCTCCACGTGTGGAACGACTGGAAGAGTCCTGTGAGATAAGTTGGGAATCCCTGCCACCTATGAAGGGGGATCCAATCATATACTGCCTGCAGTGCACGCAGGGCAATTCTGACTTTAAACAGGTACCTCTGTTCATTGTGTAGTTGTTCTGTTTGACGGCAGCTTTTAGATTTTTATGAGCACATCTTGTACAAGGTTTATGCCTGTCCTGAGTGTTTATGGTTTTTCAGAACAGTAAAAGAACCATATCTGTCTGTTAAATGGGAGATCGAGTAAGAAACAGCCTACATGTTTTATTATTTATTAAAGTACAATGGATGGAAGCTTTAGAGAAAACAAATGTATGTACAGTGTTGGACAAAAAGAATGTGTATACACTTCAGGAAAAGGAAAAACTTATAGCTAAATACTAAATTTATATATCTTATAAGTTGATATCTGATAATATTATGATGATAATGTGGTAGTATTATTATTATTAATAATAATAATAATAATAATAATACAGTGTTAATACATATCATACAGTTTTTCTTTTCCTGAAGTGTGTGATTTTTTTTGCACTGACTCTATATTTGTGCCTGTATTTTAATTCAAATTTATGAAGTTCAAAAACATGTAAAATATAAGTTTGGACACACCTTCTAAATTACTGTTTTTTGTTTAGAGATTTATTTTGTACATTCTAGATTTCGAAACTATGAAATAAGTGGTGTTATATGGTGTTGGCAACTGTTTCTCTGAGGACTTGACAGTTCGATAGTTCAGGACTGGAACTTCCTACAAGTCTACCTGAGTTTTCAATAACTAACTGGACTCCATATTAACATCAATTAACATTAACTGTTATGCTGAACTGCCTGCCAACTAACACACAGTATGAATGCAGATCAATTCCTGCTCTCTGTTTCACCCAGA
>JAOVVA010000052.1:18678994-18704179 GCA_028565275.1 Leiocassis micropogon | reverse complement strand
ATATATATATCACAAAACTTTCCTGGGTTAATTTAATTTTTGGTGACCCAAAAAAGTGAAGAGTTTCCCATAAAAGTACAAATATTAAATGTTTTGTTCTAATTGTGGCCCAGATGCTTCACAGACATTTTGACAGATTGTACTATATGTGATTACGAACTGAACTGATTAGGCTTTTGTCAGTTTTGCTACAGCACATAAGTAGCTACTCAACAACATTACAGTATAGGATGCATTACAGTATAGGATGCAGGACTCTCTGTCCATACAGTAGCTCTCGCAGCATCCTTGAAAATTCTCACCGAGGTGGTTGTCCGAAAATATTTTGGTTACTTACAATTGAAAGATTTAAATATTATTTAGTGTACACAATTTTGCATCAGTACCATGCATAGTGTGCAACTTTGAATTACAGTTTTAACAAAGAACTACAGTTTGGTTAGTTTCACATCATGAAAACGAGTGAGGAAACTAATACTAAAGTGCATTAACACTTTTACATTATAAGGCTGAAGTGTTGCATACAAGTCAGGACAAATGCAGCTGCTAAATTATTTGCTTTGTGAGGTGTTGAAATCATCACACTCTTTAAATATGCTGCAGCTTTTCCTGCTCATGCTTGATTGGGTTGCTGTTGTGTGTTGTGCCAACCTTGTATCACTCGCTCACAGATACATCCTGTGTCATGATGATAGAAGGCCGAGATAAAAGGTGAAGTAAAGCTGCGCCCTGAGTGATCAGATCTGCGTGTTATGTCTCAGCTGCGTGTTTTCGTCTGAGTGAGTGAGCGAGTGTGTGGGCTTCCTAAAACTGCTAAATTAAGGGTTCGAGTTTACAGGCTTTTCTAAAAATGATACAGAAGAATATATCCCGAAATGTCTCGAGATGTCACGTACAACCTTTTACATGGTGGTTTAATAATTTGACTGTTGGGATATATTTCCTCTCTCTGGTTCAACTCAGTGTCAACATATAACTAATGACCCAAGCCTATGTGACTGCTTGGGACAGTTTTTTTGTTGTTTTTTTTCCTTTTCTTTATTTCTCAGGCCCCAAACCCCTAAAATAGATCTGGCTGGATTTCCAGTCCCCTCTGGCTTTCTCAGAGTCCTGAACTCTAATATCTATAGGATAGATAAAGTGCAGCCTTACTCTTGGTTGGCTTACGGGCTTGGCCTTACATGGTTTAGGTATGACTGTGCCGACTTGTATTAATAATTGAACTGCATGTGATTTAGTAGATAAGTAGATAAGTGTGAAAATGATCACATTTGGCAGCGGCAACAGTTTTGAACTCGAGTGAAACTCTGATTAAAATGGGGATGCGAACTTTAAACGCTTGAGTCAGGAATTGTGAAAGTTATTTTTGCAGCCTTTGTGTTGTTCTGTGACTGAAGGTCATTTCTGAAGGCCAAGTCATGGCTCCTGTCCAAATGCTTTATATTAGAAACCATCGACTTTGGTGAACCAACAAAAGCTTGAGCATTCACCTCCATTGTTTTCTTCTGAGATTTTTTTTCACTGTGAGCACTAAAGCATGGGGTTTTGTTTTTAAGAGACAGGAAGGAGTTAACAATCACAGGCTCCTAAATGATGAAACAAGGCTGGGTGGTCTCTGGGGGTTTCTGCTTATCATGGATGAAAAAAGAAAAGGGAACTGGAGGAATTTTGAAAGAAACAAATCAAAGGAAAAACAATGTTTTTTTCTTTCTACGTGTGTATGTTTATTAGTGTAGGGTATTTAGCAAGGTGTTTAGGATTCGAACTGTGTGCATGTACAGTGGTAATCCCATTCTGGGTGGAGGGGAACGAGGTAGGTGAGATCACTGTGTTTGTGTGTTTGTGGAATAGGGTATGTGTGTATGTCTTTCAGACATAAGAATGCGTAAGCATGTTTGTGGGAGAAGTGTGTTAATGTTTCCAAAGGGTTTGGCTCAGACAGGGCAGACACCCAAAGCTAGAGGCAATAAGGAGGATCTGTGTGTAAAGAGTGTTTTGTCCTGAATAGCTCTCGGGGCAAAAAAAAACACAGTATGAGGAGAAACATGGAAGCATAGAAAAAGAGACTTCATTCCAGTGTAACATTAGAATGGTGAATACTTTGACTTAATACTAGAATAAAACAATATTTAAAGATGGAGAAAGAGATGGAAACTGCTAACTTTGTCTGTAATTCCCCAGGCAATTAGCGTGATGTCAGTCAGCTGTGCTAATGTTCTAGGAAACACACCCAACCTTCCCCCCCGTCGCTCTTTTCCTTATTCCCCTGTGGGCTGATGTCACCATTTCCCAGTGCTACTTTTTTCATGCACTTTTCTTGTAAGCCCCACTCCATTTTCCTGTTGTTGTAAAAGAAGGAAATGTGATCAGCCCCATAAAACAAGTGCTGTCCAAGACTGAAGGTAGCTCTTGCATCATGGTTTATGTAATGTCCGAGGAAAACATAGAGGTGATTAGAGCTACCATCTACTGTACTATCTGTCGTGTCTCCGTCTGTACGCTTGTAATTCTTGAAACTCTTTTGGTGGTCTGGGGATATTCTAGGTTCTGTGTCGAAAAGTAAGAGTAAGTCGTCGTGAGGCTTAAACTGCCTCAGAAATTCACGGGTCAGAGAACGTCCAGCAGGACCAGTGCCTGCGCTCAGTAAATCTGCTAACGAGACAAGGAGGCCGATGTAATTCATGAGGCACATTAGTGGGGTGTGTCGGAAACACATATTAATCAACATCGTTTAGCATAGAAATCTAAAGAGTGTTGCGACTAGTGATATTTGAAATTCACCCAGGGTTTAACCATCAGAATGGGTTTATTGAACAGAAAGCTAATTTTGGGGTGAAACGAATGTAAATGAGCGAAGCTCCGTTCAGGGTCAGTGCAAGATTATGTACTATTTAAATTGCATCAATAAAAACGCTTATCCACATCGGTAATATGTGTGCAAGAATTTCCAACTCAATTAAAAAAGTCAAACTCAATTAGATTGATTGAAAAATAAATAGATAGATAGATAGATAGATAGATAGATAGATAGATGAAATTCTAAACTCCATATATAACACAAGGCCAAGGACACTTGTTGAACTTATAAATAATAAATGTTCAAAACGACCCAAAGATTACTTGACTCAGAGGAAAGACATCCAAACACACCGAATACCTTACAGAAGTCGTTCTAGCCAGAAACAGAATGTTTAGATAACTTTCCAATGTAATACAGTAAAATATAATTCTGGTTATTTATGCTTTGCCTTGGACAAGAATCAGTTCTTTTTCTGTACACACAAAATTCTGGCTTAGTGTAGGTGTTATCAGATGTGGCTCAAGCTTGGAAATGAAATTAAAGACCCAGTCGTGTGTTTATGTGATACCAAAATATGTTGGCATAAATGCTTATTAACTCCTGAGAATGTGCCCTTAGATTTCTGATACTGTATAATGAGCCCCACTTTTACTCTAGATGGTTTTGTTCTTTCTGCAGTAGAATGAAACATGTCAAAGGTCATGTCATGTAGCACAAGAATAAGTTTAAAACTCTGGAGTAGTCCTTGTGTGTGTGTGTGTGTGTGTGTGTGTATGCATGCATTTATGATACAAAGAATCACTCTTAACATTTCAGGAGGCGTCTCCAGTCAAGTTATCCGTGGCTGAACTGGCTGGGAAGTTTAAAAGTCATCCAATGCCAATGCCAAGGACTGATGAGGTAATATTTGGTTTAATTTCATGTAGTTTCTATGTGATTTCCAATGATGGGGGATACAGAACAGGCATGCTAGGAGTTTTATGCATATTCAAGATTAATCTTAAAGAGTCTAGTAGCCCTGAAAGGTCTTTATGATATTATCCCAAGTCCGGCCAGTTTTATGTACAACTACTATCCATTTCAAATGAGCTTGATGACTGCATACCAAGATGCTATTATTTCAAAAATGATCAACAGCTGGGTGGAGTGATGCAGGCTGACATTCTGTTAAATAGAAATGAGGTTGTATTTAATAATTGTTTAGTGTGTCGCCTTGCACCTCTAGGTTTGATTTCCGCCCCTGGTCTGTGTGCATGGAGTTTGCATGTTCTCCCCGTGCTTGGTGGGTTTCGTCTGGGTACACCGGTTTTCTCCCACAGTCCAAAAACATGCAGATTAGACATGTAGATTATTGGCAATTATAAATTTCCCGTAGTGTGTGAATAAGCATGTGACTTGTGTGTGTACCCTGCTATGGATTGGCACCCTATCCAGGGTGTACCCTGCCTCATGCCCTAAGTCTCCTGAGATAGGCTCCAGGCCTGTACTTCCTTAGAATATAGTGGTATAGACGTGGTATGTAGGTTCAGTTTATATGTTCCTGTGAATGTGTTGTAAGTAGAGAAACAATAGAACAAATGTATTATTATAAAATAATAAAAAAGATTTACTGGCCCTATTGGAGCAAACGGTTAAGGCTGTAGGTCACTGTGTTTCTGATCGGGGGTTCGAGCCCCAGCTCTGCCAAGTTGCCACTGTTGATCCCTTGATCAAGGCTCTTTTATTATTATAATCTGCTCCAGGCTCTATCTGTATCCTGGCTGACCCTGTGCTCTGACCCCAGCTTTCTAACTAGGATATGCAAGAAAATAATTCCATGGTGCATCTGACAAATAATTGAATTATTTTATACAATTTTTCACATCTCCCAGTTGGGAAGCTGGGGTCAGAGAACAGGGTCAGTCAGGAGGATACAGCGCCCCCTGGAGCAGATAGGGTTACACGCCTCGCTCAAGGGCTCAACAGTGGAAGCCTGGCGCTGCTAGGGCTCGAACCCCTGACCTTTTGATCAGTAGCCCAGTAATCCACAGCCCTAAATGATCCTCTTTGGGATTAATAAAGTACTCTAAATTAAATATAAAGAGAGCTGCTGACCCATCTTCACTCAGGCTGAGGTATAAATATGAATGTAAAGTATATAGACATAGACTGGTTAAAATCCATCCATCATATATTGGTTCATTAGCCTTCTGCATATGCTATCTGATTTGTAATGCACGTCCATCTGTTACCGTCGCAGGGAAAACCTGTTCGAATGAGCCCTCCATCTTCTTTGCAGTTACATGACCAGATGGAAAGTGAGAGTGAGAAGGAGGTGAGAATTTAACTAGAATACATCACGTGTGTGAACAGTCAGTGAATGTAACAATTAGTATTATGAATGATCAGAAAGAATTTATTCTCACCTAATCGAAACTGCTTGCAGGAACAGGTACAGGTACAGGTCATGCTTAAAATATTGTTAAGTATAATATTTACATTATCATTTAATGGTGTTGAAGCTTTTCATTTATTCAGTGATAGGCTCTGAACTACATCTCTTTTTCTGTCAAAGAAACCGAGTGTTACACCTCAACCTCCACCCAAGTCTAAGCTGAAGAATTCTCCCCTCTTCGAGAAACTGCAGGTAAACATCCTGTTAGGATGCCTTTCTCTTTGTGCACTACCTAAGATAATTATGAATGTTTTTTAGATTGTTACATTTATTTATATTTTTAAACAGTTTTCTATTTTTTCTTTATATTAAATCGTGCATGATTCTGTGTGACAATGCAAGCTGATTTTCATATTTACCCCAGGCGGGTGTGTAAGTCTGTATGCATCAGCAAATCTAAGGAAGCACTTTACACAGGAAGTGCTCCATCTTGCAGCTTCCTTCAACAGTACTTTCAGTGTTTGTTACATACATGCAAAGTTTTAGTGTTCACTGAAAACCTTCAGCACACATCTGTCCCACTACATGCTCATTGTAATAAAAAAATATATTCAGCATTATTTCAATCTAGTCAATTCAGGTTCCTATCAAGAGAACGTTCATCGATGAGCATCAGTTTAATTTTACTATCATTTCAGGGTCAGCTCTAGCAGTAAATCCCCTTGATACTTGAAGAGATTTGCTGCTCTCTTCACTTTGTGTATCTCTGCTGCCACATTGTGTTCAATAGGGGCATTAAAGTTGTATTTCTTCATATTCCTTCATTCATATATTCATGAGAAAGCACTGGGTTGGACCCACTTTTGCCTTCAGGGCTGGTTTAATTCTTCATTCCATAAAGATCTGGGTCCATATTCTCAGAGAGATCTGGTGACTGTGGAGGCTATTTGAGTACAGTGAACTCATTGTCATGTTCAAGAAACCTCAGTTTCCTGTTCTTAGCTGACAGGAGTGGCATCCGATGTGGTCTTGTGCTGCTGTAGCACATCTGCTTCAAGGTTCGACGTGCCTTCCTATCAACCCGATCCAGTCTGTCTGTTCTCCTCCGAGCTCTCACATCAACGAGGCATTCTCGCCAAGAGAACTGCCACGCAGTGGATGTTTTCTGTTTTTCAGACCATTCTCTGTAAGAACTTGAGATAGTTGTATGTGAAAATCCCAGTAGATCAGCAGTTTCAGAAATACTCAGATCAGCCCATCTTGCACCAACAACCATACCATGTATGGTATCCATTCTGATGATCGGTTTAACCTTCAACAGATCGCCTTAACCTTGTTGTTATACCTAACTGCATATAGACATGGTCTGCATATAGACAAATACTCCTGAATTTGATTAACTTGAGCATGCATGGATCCTCATCACATAAAAGTTACATATTTTCATTGTTTTCTTACTTCCGCAATCTAGCATCAAAAAGGTCTGTTTTCTCACAATCCATAAAAAAAAAGGATTGTCTGCCTCCTCTTGATCTTTACATTTGTATTCATTACAGAAGCATTATCTGTTCAAACCAAATAATGTATTTATATTCGGAATTACAGCAGCATTTAGGGATTTATCGAGCTACTGTACAGCTCTGTCCCCTTGGCTTGGGTTGGCCCAGGCTTGTTTGCTAATCAGATCAGGTCTTAGCCGTGTTGCCAGGCTGCGAGATGTCCTGCAGTTGACTTTGCAGCCATGACACAAAGGAGCTGCCATTTCTCTCTCTTCTTCCTCCCTCCTGTACAGGTATGAAGGATTTGTAATGCCATATCTAATTTATGTAGTGACTCTCCGATTTCCATATGTTTGGGATAATATGTGTCCAGGTTGTGTCATTTTTCTATCTTTTATTTTGTATTTTCAAAACATTGTGAATGAGGACTTGACCTCGGTGTGTTTATACTGTAGATTTGGGGACATAGATAAATAAATGATTAAGGCTTGTGGCTCTAGTAATATGAATGTCCAGCTCTTTCACTGGTTAAATTTGGGATGATTCACTGAGTCTCAGTATTCACACTTAGAGAGGAATGCAGATTAGCCTTGTTTACATAGCTCTAGTGGGACAGCTGTCTGTACTGTAGAAGTCTCTATATTCATTTCCCACTGATGCAGACTTGCAATAAACACAAAATGAATCACTTTTCACATATAAATTCATACAATAAGTTAACATGTGAAATGTATGTGGTCTAATGCTACTTTTCCTTTTTCTTTTCCCATGTAGGCCAATGCCATATTGTCTCCCAATATACTGCTCAACTCAGTCAAAAGTCCAGAAACGAAGCAACAGGCCGTACCATTCTGTCCTATCATCATTTGCAGTCCCCATAGTCCCACCCTGAAGCCTCCTCAGCAGCACGGTGAGGTGCCTGTCAGCTTCGAGCAACCAGCTGAGGGCACTACACTGCCCAACTTCAACAAGGTCTGACTGCTTTACTTAGCCCATAGATGTTCAACACTGAACCATGCAAGGAAGGTTCGGGGCTTAAAAAAATATTGTTGATAGTTTGATAATTAAAAATTAAAGTAGATGGGGACCAGTAATTAATTTTTCTTCTTTTTCTATTTCTTTTCTTCCTCTCCCTCTTGTTACTGATGTTTACAATATTAACTGCTATAATAGATTTTTCCGCACCCCATATATACATATATATAATTGTAGATTGCTCAATTCATGTGTTTTATTTATTAATGTAAATAATCATATATAGATAGATATTATATATATAATTATAGATATACATATAATAATATAAATATATGATTAGTTACATTAATAAATAAATCACATTAATTGAGCAATCTACAATCATCAACAAACTAAATACAAATCTATGAGAATTATTATTTATACTTGCATTTAGCTCATATATTAGTTTATATTAACTACGAAGACTGGCTTTTATTGTATTGGATACTCGCTACATTAAGTACGTGTTTTGTTGTTCACATCATGTATTGAAAGGCATTTTTACGATGTTATTGAATATTGCACAGAAATTCCACCAAAAAACGTTGGACATTTATTCTGATTATAGGAGTCTCCCCTTGGTTGCTTTACTTTTACATGTGCTCATCCATTTGTGTGTGTGTGTGTGTCTGTAATAAATATGGATACCAGTGTTGTTACACTCTTAACTGAGTTCAAACAAGTTCTGATTTGGTATCATGACTGAGCTGCGTCTAAGACCCATATAAGCTCCAAGTGGCTAGCAATGGAGGATGCAAATATATAATCCGTTTAACCCACTTCCTTCTCATATCATTGCACCTCTCTTATTAAATTAGATTAGCATCTGAGAAAGCCTCTGTGAAATGATTTATTTTAGGACCATGAATAACTGTGCACTACACATAAAGGGAGCAAGCAGTGCACGGTTGTGCCTTCTGTAATATACAGTTTGTATATTTATGAAGATGTCATCTTTGGGAAGTGCTTTATCCTTATCAGGGTTGAGGTAGATCTGAGGCCTAACTTAGGTATGATATGCTAGTCCACTGCAGGCCATCAAACACATGTACATTCACACCTAGGAGCAGGTCATCATAGACATTTCACCTACAGTATATGCATGTTTTTGTGAGGCGGGAGAAGGAAACTAAAACAGACGGAGAGAGAAAATGTGAATTTCTAAACACAGACAAAATTCTGTTGCACCACAGTGCCACCTATTGACCAGTAATAATATATACAGGTTTAAAACACAGTAAGTACATCAGAAAAACCAATTTACAGTATTCACATGGTAATGCAGATTGTTAGATTGTATTTTAATTTACCCTTTATTACCCCTTTCAGGAGCAGGAATCAGATAAATCACCCAGCTAGGATACTGACTCATCAGCCATAAAGAATTTAAATAAGATAAGATATACCTTTATTTGTCCCAATCCCTTTATTCGACCCTCTAACTAAATAGTTAGGATAGGGAAGATTTTTCATTGTTTTATTATAATTTATTTTCCACCAAATATGGAGCATTGATAATACAGTTATATGAAATAATATATATTTTTTCATACTCCTTAGCAATCCCTATAGGGTACTATCTACTACTACTAAAGTAGTACTAATAAAGATATCTATCTATCTATCTATCTATCTATCTATCTATCTATCTATCAAATTAATAATAATAATAATAATAATAGCAGTCTCTAAAGGGTACTATTACTTGAAGAAGTTAACATAGATCTCAGTGGTCCCTCAAAGAACAGCAGAGCTGAGCAACAAGCCAGGGTCTTCTAATATGAGGTCACATTAGGCTTGTTTAGGCCCTGGCCAATACAAAAACAGGCAGTGTTTTTTTCTCATGTTTTTAGTTTGAGCACACACTAAAAATGACAAAAAGAGGATCATCTTTTAGACACATCTTAAAAGTGACTCATATAAAATAGTTCTTGTTTAATGTACCTATGCCAGCAATATACTGACTTGGTTTTGCTTTTTTTTTCTTGACAGGGTCGAGTCCGGCTCTCCTTCAAGCGCCGACCACCCACTCGCCTGCACCGCAAGTCAGCAGATGAAGAAGGGGTTCCAGACACACCTGATGAAAACAGGCCTCCAGCTGATCTGCTGAGTCCTGATAACAGCCCTGACAAGAATGGCAATACTAAGGATGCACTGGTTGTTCCTCCAGAGGAAACACATGAGAGCCAGGAAAACTCCATTCCTCTCATAACTGTACAAGACACAGAGCTGCAGGAAGAACATAATGATGTGACCAAGGACAATGAAGGGACTGAAGATACTGAGGGGGAGAACAAGAAAGAGGTAGCTGAGGAAGAGAGCTCAGGAAATCCTGACACTTCAGAATCTGTGGACAACCAACAAGATGAAAAGGCACTCGAGGAACACAACGCAGAGGAGCCAGACGAATCAAGAAAAGAAGCAGAAACTTCAGGAGAATCTACTGAAGAGAACATGGATGCAGAGGTAATAATTTCATACTAATGATACATGAAGATGCATCATGAAAGAATCCATAACCACACAATGTTTTATGTAGAGGAGCTTTCAGTTATGTTAGAGCCTTGGCTGGAGATAGCACCATGAGATAGATAGATAAATAGTTTAACCTTGTTTTTAACATATTTTCTTTAGTTCTCTGAACTTTAGCAAAAGCTTCTTTTTTTTTTTTTTAACAAAAGACAAAATCTAATTTGTTTCTTACATACTGATTATACACATTAGTGAATTCTGTGTAACCAAATCCAAATCCAGTTTGGTTAGTCAGTCTGCAGTTTGCATACCTACAATGGTCGTCATAGTGACGTAATGTGAATAGTGCAGGGTAGGCAAATACTGACTACAGTGCCAACATGCCACTTGTACACTGGGCAATGCTTTATAAAATGATATTAAAAGATAATTTCCAGCCATTTTAAACAATACCAACAAACACGGAGGCTTCCACTCACGTCCTTTTTTTTGTGTTGTTTTTGTCTCTGGTAGTTGTTCTTATTGTATATTTGTCATGTCAAGTAGCATCATGCTGAGTTCACCACATGAAATGAAAAGTCTGAAGAACAAAATCTAAATTGACCTACACTGTCTGAAACACAGTTTAAGAAACCACAACTGATCCTTTTTATCTCATAGAATGAAATAAATCCATTTATATTTCTAATATGCAGTAAGTCAATAACTCTTTCTTAAACAAATATGTCTTCAGATGTATTCTGTGATCATGGAAAAAGATTAATTATTGACCTGTGATCAGAGATCATTGAAACATGTGGTGAAGTTGCATCATAGAAAGAACACATTTTTACACGTGGTTACATTTGGTAGGGAGCTTAAGGACAGACTTTGGAGCAATGGAAAAGGGCCATGTGGTTTAATGAGTCCAGATTGACCCAAAGAGATGGGTAAGAAGGGAAGCGCATGAAGCGATACACACATCATGCATAGGGATCACTGTACAAACCTCTGGAGGGAGTGTTATGATCTGGGGTTCCTTAAGTTGGTCATTCCACCTTAACCCAGATAAAGGTAAAAGTCTTTGGAATATTCTGTGGGAGATTTCATGGACTGGTTCAACTCTCCTGTCATCTATACAAGATCTTATATAGAAATATACTGCATGTTATAACATTGCATACGTTTGTTGCAACAATGCCATGGTGAAAAAGCTAAAGGTGATTGAGTGAAATATTTATATGGCTGAGCAGAGTATAGTATATGACCACTATTGGTGATTTTTTTAGCAGCATTTGTTTAAAAAAAGTTGAAATGTTCTGAATGAATGAAAAATATATCTGGAAGAAGAAGAGTGAGATTCCTTGCATTTACGTATAACATCGGTTAAGCCATGTAGCTTGTGATTTTCAGATTTTAAATGAATCCATTTTCTTCCAGGATCAAGATCCGGATCAAGCTTCTGCAGACTGAGATGGATAAACATATAGCTGTGAAAGGTGGAGAGTGCAGTGGAGGACATCTACCAGAGGAAGAACACGGACCAAATGCAGAGAGTTATAATTTATAACAGTGGACCTGAATTTATGCTCTAAGCCTATGCATTCCAAAGAACAGTGCAGCCACTACCACAGCCGTTAACAAGCCCTACATGGTTGACCATCCAACGGTGGCCAGGAATGTCACAATATGAGCAGAAAACAAAATGTGCATTAAATTTGGGGAGGTTATAAACCTTTTCTGATCTTTTCCCTTCTCTTTTTGGATCATGTCACCAGTGTACACTTTAGAAACTCTCTGTTTCTGATATTGTGTAGCTTAAAAAAGTAGTCTTTAAACTGTTAATAAAATGCAATGGCATGAGAGTGGTGAAGAAATTGTTAAGGAGAATGATCTTACTAGCACCTCTTACTAAACCTCAAATGCTATGCAAAGTATATAATGATTTTTTTTTTTCTTTAGGTGACAAAGCATCCTTAACTATGCAAACAATCCTTCAGGAAAACTTTTTAACCTTGATAATTTTCTGTAAAAAATTTTATGTGACTGTAAACGTTTGTTTGGATATCAATATACCTTGAATTGCAATTTCATGTTATTATTGATGACACAATGGTAGCAAAAATGCTCCCATTAAATTTCAACACATACTTTATTCAATTTAAGGAATAGCCTAACAAACTTTTATATGAAATGAATGCACACCTACTGATCAAAATCCAATCAGATTTAAGAATTCAACAGCACTGTGATACAAATAAAAATATTAACAGATATTTTATTTTTTTAAACTGTTGTTACCACAAGCTCTTGAGTTTGAGTCCCAGACCAACTAGAAATCCACCTTCAGCTGTTCAGCTCTATGGATTGGATTGGACATGGAGGCTAAAATTGTGTGTCAGATGAAAACATGTAAATTGCTTGGTTTTTAGTACTGGCCTGTAATTCTTCTTTGAAAATAACATGTGGAGTTAATGAACACAATGTGAAAATGCTTCTTTAAATGTGAAGCACTCTGCAGTGTTCACAAGGGGGCAGTCTAGCAACGATTCATGAATACTGTACCTAAAACTCCTTCCACTTAATAAAAAAATTATTGAAATTGTATCGATATGAATCCATATTGATAATTAATTCATTGTAATTAATCAATATAACATTACACACATACACACATTATGGTCCGATTTAATTCACCTGCACAAATAAGAATTAATCATTATAAAATTGTTATTTATGAGAGTTGACAAAGTTTTGTTTGATCTTCGCAAAACTAATTTCACCTTGTAAAATCTACCATGGTTTCAATCAGTAATCTGACCTTTTGATACCTAGAAACTTTCTCTGCAGTTTCTGAGCCACTCCTTCCTTTCTTCTTCCTTTCCAGATAAACTCCCTTCTAATGAGGAATGACAATAAAAGTGCTCACGTACAAGATTTGTGTATTAACTTGAATTAGTTATACCCTTATAGACTTACCTAGAAGAAGCCAACTGAAAGCCAAGATCAACTGATTAAACCGGTAGTATTGTGTGCGTCTCCTGCTTGATTAGAATGAAAACCTGAGCCCAAACACCCACTCTTTGCAGATAAGATGGACATAAGATTCTCTGTCACTTTTCTGAATCCCATTCCTTACACCAGGGCTTTGAGCCTTCTAGAACTGGAATTGATGACAGCTGCTGCAGTCCTGACATGAAAACAGCCCTTTATGACTCAACATGGTTATATTGGAGCGGGGAAAATACCAAAATCGAAACTGGCCAGGGATAATCCAGGAGCAGGGCTAGGACACTTATTTAATAAATTGGATCTGTATGTCATTAGTGATAGTCCCTCAGGGTTAGAGTAAAGTCTTATGATTTTTTTGCTCTAACATACTTGCTTAGTAAAGCCAGTAGTTAACTAGTAGCTGAATGTCCTTATATGAAGACATGACATTTTCTCCACATCGAGAGGAGCCAGTTTAAGTGGTAAGGACACCTCATAAGGATGTCCCCTTGTCAATTATGTTGGAGGTGTACTAGTCACGGCTCGGGGCTGACCCGGGTAAGTGGAGGGATTATATCTTGGCTAGTCTGGGAGCAGTTAGGGGTCCCCCAGGAGGAGCTGGAGAAAGTTGTTGGAGACAGGGATGTCTGAGCATCTCTGCTTCTTCTGCTACCACCACAACTCTGAATTGGACCAAGTGATATAGATAATGAATGGATGGAGGGAGACATTGTCTATATATATCCTTGTAAAGGCCTCATGTGAGGACTGTTAGGTATGATTCTATTGTCAAACTTCTTCCTGTTTGAAGGCATTGCAATCATAGTTATGAGTTGGTAGTAAAGAGAAACAGTGAGGGGAAATTGCAACATACACAAAAGTGTCTGAGCCTCGGGAGGTTAAAATAAGTGTCTTTTGCTATTCACATATACTGTCGAAAACGTGAGCTCAATCGAACACCACTATACTATATTTCCAGTACAACTTGGCAACTCATTCTCTTCAAGCAAAGAATTCATCAGGATGTGACTTAAATCTGGCTCTTTGGGATTGAAATTGAAGATCCAGATACTTTAGAACATTTTTATTACAATATGTGTAATTTTATGAGTATTTATAAGTTGCAGTTGTATTTATTCAAAAAAAACTTTTAAAGGCCACATTAAATTCAATTCAGTTCAATTAAATTTTGTTTATATAGTGCGGGCACTGGTGGCTCAGTGATAGGTGTTTCGTCTGCCATGCGGAAGGTGCGGGTTCGATTCCCAGCCAGTGCCCAAACCCCAGCCACTAGATGCAGTGCCGGTCCCAAGCCCGGATAAAATGGGAGGGTTGCGTCAGGAAGGGCATCCGGCATAAAACCTGTGCCAAGTTGTAGTGCGAATTGGATATTCCGCTGTGGCGACCCCTTGCCGGGAGCAGCCAAAAGATCAACAACAACAGCACTTTTAACAATGGTCATTGTCTCAAAGCAGCTTCACAAAATGAAGAGAAAATTTATGGAAGTGTGGATGAGTGAAAAAAAAAGTGTCAACAGACTCAACAGGGAACCATCGTCATTTGTGTGATAACGGATAACAGAAATTATATTATAACGACATCATGTGTTAGGCTGCTGGAGGTTCAGTATAACAAAAGTTGTCCTAGTTATCATGGAGGCCAGTTCAGCACAGGGATGAGTCAGCAGGTGCGGAGGACAGAGGGGGGTCTGAATCACTAGAAGCTCAGGAGCAGCATGTGTAGATCCAAACCATCATGAAGCAGAATCCAGCTGGAGGTGGTCCTTTTCTGGATGCCTCAAGATCTTCGCAGGGTTGGACTCTGCCTACTGGAGCTGGCACAATCTCCAGTTGCCTCTGGATAGGTAGAGAAAGGAAAAACAGGTGGAAAAGAAAAGAATTAGCGTAGATGCCGTTCAGGACATTAGCAGCACTAGATTTTTTACTGTACAGTATTTACTGTAGATATACTGGAGTACAAGGCTATGTGATGAATTATGTGTATACCAGATTAAGGAGATGAAAACAAAGTTAATTCTCTTACATGACCAATAAAAACAAGGAGAGGACAGGGACACAGCCACATTAAATGCAGTAGCTACAGTTCCTCTTGAAGCATTGCTACGTACTTGGCCCATTGGTAATTTAAAGTGCAGGCATCCTTGAAGTCAAAAGTAGCTTCATCATTTGTAATGATTGAATGTGCTTAATCGGCTGTAATGTTTGTCAGTACAGTACTACTCTATCCAGTTGGGAAAACATATTAACACCGAACAGATGATTCTTGCTGTGTATTTTAATACCATGGAGAGAGTACACCTACTGGCCCTTTCATTACTCATTACCTACCTTGCTGATTCGTCCTTGCAGGTGTTAGACTGTAACTCATCTTTCCACTGTTTATCCTGTGTAGGGTCACACGTGGACCTGGGGAGCTTACGGCACAAGGCGGGGTGCATCCTGAATGTGGTACCAACCCATTTCATGGCACAAATGTGCGCACACGCAAACACACACACAATTATATACTACTTTACAGACAATTTGGAAATGCCTACAGAAATGGCAGTCAGCTTACATCACATGTTTTTGGAGGATATGTGGGTGGAATTTAGAGTCCCTGGAAGAAACCCACCAAGCACGGGGAGAGCATGCATACTATATACACACCAACGGTGAGATTTGAACCCCTAACCTGAAGGCACTCCTAACCAGTTCCCAGATACTATCAGGTCATTGATGAGCTTATAGAGGTCCCTTTGAATTGTAGACTGATAAAAAAATAAAAAATAAACCCTAAAGGTGAGCTTCACTTAGTGAGGTGTGAGGCAGGATTTAGTTTGGGATGATAGGACATTACAGGGGACTAAAGGTAATTTAGACAAGACAATCCACCTGACAATGTTTCTCTGAAGTACAAGGAGAATAAGGATTATTATTATTATAAATATTATTAATATTACTCTCATGGAAAATGAATTCTCCAAACGGATGTAAGATGTTTTGTAGTTGTAGGAGAGTGATTTTTTTTCTTTCTTCCTTCAGCAGATCTGTATCTACAGTCTCGTTCAGTCCTGTGCAGTGTGTCTCTGTAGTCCTGACTCTTTCACAGGCGCTTCTTTCGATTTTCATGTAAAAGCAGGAAGAAGGAGGTTACTCATATTTCCCCCAACATCCCGAACTGGAAAAATCAAGACTGGGACCGATTCCATGCTCAGTGCTAACAAGTTATATCTGAAGTTGACATCTAAAGCGATCCGACAGGACACTCCGCGTACTGTAACATCGCTCGCTAAAGCCTGATTTCCGGGTAAGAAGGAATTGTCTGAGTCTCAGCCCGTGAGATGTGACCAGTTTGTCAACATGGACATGGAATTACACGATATAAAACAATCCGACAACAATAACGATTTGGAAGAACGACGGGATGAGGTGAGTTTAAAAAGGATTCAGTTCATAGTTCACATTCCTGCGTGTGTGTGTGTGTGTGTGTGTGTGTTTTACTTTGTTTGTTAAGCTGTGACGACCCAACTTTACGAAGGGGATTTTGAGACTCGTGTCGTATAACATAAGGTTGAGAAGTGTCCGAACATCTATTATTTGGGATTAAACGTTCATTAAAGAGTGAAGCATCAAAGAAAGCAACCATATTTGTGAAATAAGAAACACAGATAGAAACAATATAGCGCGCGCGCGGGTGTGTGTGCGCGCGCGGGTGTGTGTGTGTGTGTGTGTGCGTGCGCGCGCGCGCGAGAGAGAGCGTGTTGTGGACAAGTGCAAACGCGCCTCTAGCCTGGAGCTGAGGTAAACTTCTAAAGAGTCTTGTGGCTTAAGAAGTTAAACGTTTTTTTTTTGTTTGTTTTCGTTTCTTGGTTTCTCTTTCTTCCTGAAATGTGAAACAGAGTTCCAAACTAAATTACACACACAAAAAAATTTTTTTATTTACGTGTTATTATTTGACAAGTTTAGCCTGTTGTAGGTTATAATGGCGCACAGGTAAGGTTGACTGCCGCTCCCACTACAATACAGAAAAACCTCAGCAGGTGCAGAAAAAAAAGGTCAGTGTCTGCCACTTTAAGATCCTCTTTATTATTCAGGAAACCACTGATTCTTGCGTTCTGCTTCTTTGATGTTTTTACAGGTCTGCCCAGAAAATGGAAGCTGCTCAAACCACAACACACCTGGTGAACACAGCCACCTGCTATCAGAGTCACCTGTAAGTCCATCAATCTCTCCATGAACAAAAAACGTTAGAAGCATATAAAAAGTAAGATAATGTCTTACACCTATCATTATACTGTACAGTACATGTACAATGAAGAACTACTACAGTATATTCCTCAGCTGTTTTATCCCCTACATCAACCATTACAAACTTATACAAGCAATAATCTAGTTCGAACAGTTGATATTGAGATGCGTCTGCTACTTATGGTCTGTAAAGCCTTCATGGCTTTAAACTGAGGTGCTGTTTGTTATTTGGTGATTTATGAGGCTTCTTCTCTGCAGCAGAGTGAAGTTCTTGTCATGCTGGGATAATCTTCATGAAAGCCAGTTTCATCATAGTGGTTGATGGGTTTTGCAAACGCACTTGACAACTGACTGTTATTGTTATTTAATATATATGTACCCAATTCCAAATGTGTTTTAGTTTTGTAATCTCCAGTATTGTTATAGAATGTAGGAAATAAATCACTAAACACATAAAGCATTAAAAAGTGTGTATAAACTTTTGACTGGTACTTTACAGTTATGAGATGAGATGGAGTCTATTTCATCTCATCTCATTCTTACCCAACACCCCCCCCCCACACACCACTCACATACAAACACATTTTGCAGCTTTAACAACCTCCAGTACTCATGAAAGGCTTTCTATTAGGTTTTTGGCATTTGGCTGTGGGCCTTCCAGCCCATTAAACCACAGTTGCATTAGTGAAGTCAAGTACTTATTGGTTGAGAAGGCAAAGAACAAAGTCCCGGTGCTTTTCATTGGGAGTCAGGTCAGGTTAGATGCACAGGTTCCTCAGGATCTCTCACACAAACTTTCCCAACTACGTCTGACAACAGAGTTCGGTTATCCACAGGTGGAACAGGTTTGGGTCTTATAGTTCCAGTGAAGAGAACTTTTAAAGCTTTAGCATTCAAAGATATTCCACATAGTTGTGTGTTTTAAACATTATGGTGACAGTTTAGGGAATAATCACATATGGGTGTCAAGTGAGCACATACTTTTGTATGTATATTGTGTATTGTTTTGTGGTGGAGGTGTGTGTTTGTGTAATTCTTGGCTGAAACTACTTAAATAATTGTTCATAGAAGCATTCAGGCTACAGGCAGCAGACAAGGTGTATCGACAAGGTGGCCTAGCCTGATAAAATGTCTAATGAGTGTTGAAGTCACTACAGCGTACTATCACAGTCTTATTTCATTCGTTTAAACCATAGTATGGCAGCATTGTGGTCCATATCTTTGTTTACTTCAAAAATGTGTCACATATTCTCTTCATTGCCGGTGGTGACACTTCCATGGCCACACCCAGTTCGCAGTAGAAGCAAAGCAGGTCCAACTGCTTTCATTTTCAATCTCTGTGAAAACAAATGACTGAACCATTTGGCGTGCCAACATGGCATCCTGAATGAAATGACCAGGCACTGAAGAGTGGCATCCGGTTAATGTCGTATTCATTAGCCAAACATAAATGTTTGAATACATTTATACTAATAGCTTTTTTTTTTTCAGTTTTACATTAGTGAAATATTTTCTACATAGTGCAGTATATTTCAATTTGTGTTTGATTAGTATTTGATTTGATATTCAGCATCTAAGTAAATCATCATACTGTATGTGTGTACTGCAGTGATGTGCATGTTTATTTGCACACTCAGGTTGTTGATGGCAATGGAGAACACTGTATTGTGGGAAATATTCCAGAAGACCAACCAGGACAAAGTCCTGATAAGGTATAGAAAATTATTTACAAAGGCTCTTTTTTTCTTTGAAGTTTTTTTTTGTAATTGTTTATCACCAAGGTCTTTCAGACACCTTAAGCAGTCCACTTTCTAACCTGTTCCTGCTTAATTCACACAGAAACCCTAGTATTTATGAGCTGTAGAACATTGATTACTTAGTTTAGTTTTTCGGGGAGACCTGAAATGTATTAATAAACAAAAGAAATGTTGCACATAACTATTTATTACAGATTAGATTTCTGTCACATAAATAAGAACGCTTGAAGTATACAAAAATCTGTGAAATTCAAAATTCAGATGACATTGATAATAATGTAGAGTCAGCATTGGCCCACAATATGTCTCCTTACACATCCAACAAGTCCAGCTGCAGCCAAATGTCATTAAAGAGTTCCACAACCTGGAAATTGTATTCCTGGCAATTGTAAACTGTCTGTCGACGTTGGCTTGAGTTGTACTAAGTTGAAGCATTTCGAAGGACCTCTCTCTGCTATCATTGTCCAAACAGGGCGTGATGGTGTGAAGTAAAAATGCACACTCAGAATGTTTCCCTTACTTGTGATACCGAGACATTTCTCAATTTTTGTGCATGGAACCCCTTAAGAAGATGTGAATTAGGTTATCCATGATAAAGTAACACTTTACTGCGCATGACAGTAATTTTAATTTTCTTAAATTAATAAGGCAAACCAAATTATGAATTAGATTTTGGGTTTTTGTAACAGTACAAATGTTTGCATATTTTTTTAATAGTGCAACATTTCTTTTGTCTGTGAGTATATTAAAAAAACTTATTAAAGTTATTTGTTGTTATAATTATTTAATGCTATAAATTTTTCTTCATTAAAATGTAAAACGTGTGGTAAATACACACATGTAAAACGTGTGGTAAATAAGATTACCACTATTATGTATTTTCCCATTTTATAAAGCATTTAGTCTGGCCAGGGAATTTAATGTGTTCATATCCTTTCCTTTTATTTATTTGCAGCCTGTGGGGAATCTCGGCAGATTGAAAAGGGAGCTGAATGAACAAGCCTGTTGGAAGCTCAAAGTGTGGATGCTCCTTCTTATCGCCTTCATTTTAATCATTCTTGTCATCTCTTTTTCTGTTTATTTCTGCACAGGTACACTACCAATTTTTTTTTGTTTTTTGTAATTAGTTCTATTAAAGTTCAATAGCTTATTAGGCATTATATATACTGTGTATATACACAGTATAATGTAGAGTGTGTATATATATATGTGTATATATATATATATTACCAGTACACAGATCCACTTATAGTTTTTAACAGCAATAGACTCATTATTCACTAGGACTCATATTGAAACAAATGTGTCAAGAGGCACCATGTTGTATATTGTGGAGTCTATTTTAGGGAGAGGAAATGGCTATAGTTGATTACAAGTGGCTGCATGATTTAAGTTTAACAACATCTAAAACTAAGTGCAGTGTTGTCTTTCACTATCTTCATAAAATTCCACAGTTTATTGTTTAAGACAGTTATGTAAATCACAGCATAAAGAATCTCAAACGTGGTTTTGAAAGAGTGCAAAGTATAAGCTTTATAGGAAAACATTACTTTTTCTAAAGGTACCCATTTTATATGTTTATTTTAGGCAGAATCAGTCTAGAGTTTATTCCACATATTTTCACCACAATATATGGCCTTCATAGTATGTTGCCAGATCTTATTTTGTGTAAGCCACCATACTGTACATGTGTAATGTCCTGGGAAAACCATTACAGGTGAAATTTGCACTTGTATATACAATACCAGTTAAAAGTTTGGACAAAACGTCTAATTAAATGTAATAATAAAATAATTTTTATTTCTTCCTACATTATAAAACAATACTGAAGGCATCCGAATTATGCAGTATTGAGCTGTGTCTGCTAGTTAGGCTCTGTAAAGTCTTCATAATGGCTCTTATCTCATAGTCCCATGAAGTGTTTTCATACTTTTGAAATCTCCAATAGTGTTTTAGATCTAGAAAATAAAATAAAACAAATAAAGAAAAACAATTAAATTAAAAGGTGTGTCCAAACTTTTGACTGAAACTCTCGAAAAGAATAAACTCTACAGGATTTCCTGAAACATGTTCCTTTCTTGCTTTTGCAACCACAAATAGAGCTCTAGCGTTTAGTTACACCCAAACTGGTTAGGCACCAACATGATCTTTGTAGGAAGACTTGTGTAATATATTTATTGTGTCTTAAAGTTGAGGTGTCAAAATATAGTAAAGGTTTAAAAAAAAAAAAAAAAATCAGCCACAGTGACATCAAATGTTTAATTTTTCCATAATGTGATACATACAGTACATGATTAATTACTTTGTAACCACATACATCTAATCATAGACGTTGTTGTTCCTCTTATCTTGGTTCCCCAGTTCCAGGAGAGGACGTGGATGAGAAGTACGACCCTGCAGAATTTGTGGTGCCGCGCTTGTTTAGAGGGAATTTGTCAACAACACTTGTCAACGAGACCTTTATACTACATGCACAACAAAAGGTGAGTTAACTCTAATGTGCTGTCCAACATTGGATTCGCTTCGTCTTTCGCAGATTTGCTGACGAGATTGTGTTGCCTAAGTTCCTCTAGCTTTATGCATACCCTATTTGCCAATACTGTACTGACAACAACTTGTTCCCCAAAACCATAATGAAAAAGACTGCATTCCAGCATGCCTGAGAGTTAGATTATGCTGGATTTATAAAAGAAAAAGTTAACCTTTAGACAAACCTTTAGTTCAAGTTTCTTATTTCAGTTTTGTTGTGCTTTTTCTTTCTCTTCCTCTGAAGCTGTCTAACATCTACAGATCCTCATATGCCCTGGGACGGTACTTCTCCCGTGCTACAGTAAATGAGATGAGGTAACGGCTTAACTTTTTGTAGCCTTTTAGTTGACCGACCACATAGTTTTGTCTGGATAAAAATGGTAGGGCACTGGAGTAATTGATGGGCTTAAAAGCAGCACTTCACCACATAGGTGTGGTTAAATACATAAGTACTGTTTCTCGAAAAAAAAGTGCTGGGTGTTGTGTCTAAAGGTTTATATAAAATCATGTGAAGTGACATACTCCAGCAGGACAGTATCTTCGTTCTTATTTACAAGAAAGAAGAATAACAACATTCCTCACCAAAAACAAGACATCGCTCTCATCATGCTAGAAAATCTATAAAAATGTTTTAAAATAACAGTCAGAAAAGAAATATGGAGTTGTTTTTTTCCTTAAGCATTTCCATAATTTGGCAACCACTGGCACTTCTGTCTTTGATGTCTCTATTGTTTGAAAGTGCATAACTTAAGTGTAGAAGCTAGAGGGAGTGTTTGCAGAAGCTTGTTTATATTTTACCATAGAAATTTGCAGAAAGCAGACAGAGAAAATAGCTCAGAGTTAACAGAAGGTTGCTGAATTCCTTCCCAAATTCCACAGAAGAATCCTTTTTACACATTGGTGCACATCATAAATTGCTTTTGTGACGATGCAATATAAATCTTTGTCTGTTCACTCTGCATAACAGCAGTTCTAGTGTCACGTACAACCTGACGTTTGTAATGCCAGTGGAGCACGGACAGCTAACAAATTACACTCTGAGCAAAGAGATGGTGCACAATGTGCTTCTACAAGAGCTTTATGACCAGGAACCTGATGACCCACTTTATATCGAGCCGACTTCACTCACCATGGAAGGTAACCCTAGGCATAACATAAGCTTTAGATAACATATGTTCCTACCAATTTTGGACATGCTCAGTTTTGTTTTATTAATAAAAAGACTGTTTATTATTGATATTATCCGCTTATTATTATTATAATTATTATTATTATTGGACATATCCTTGGCATATCTTTATTTATTATATTTAACTTACAGTAATACTGTGGGCATCAAAAATTATTATAACCCTGTACTTACTAACCCTATTAACAGTGATGTAGTGGTTTCTCCTCTGCACTAAAACTCACATATCATGTTACACAGTAGGTATAAGAAGTTGTACAAACCCCTGTTATAAAATCACTAAGAACTTGTTTACGCAATACTCCACTCAGTCCTTTTGGATAATAGTTCTTCTGTACACAGCCCTGCCATGATGGTGAAGCTGTTTAATAGTGGGCTGCAGGGTTTGTGCCAAAATTGATTGGTATTTGGACATATTCATAATTCCCTTTATCTTGATTAGAAAGTCTTATCAGACTAAAAACATATTTTTTGAAAAGATTTTTGAAGTGATGTAGTTGAGTTTATAAGACATAAATACAGCACTTACAGTAGAAGATTAGTATGAAGTGCACTAAAAAGTCAAATAGATTAAACTCAAATGTTTTCAACTTATTGTCATGCAAAATTTCAAAAAAGTCCATTGCAAAAGTCCAGTCTGTTTGACCCTGGGTGTTCACCTCCCAATATATTTTCCTTTCTCTTTACAGTTGTGAGTTAAACGAGCAACTGTAAAGATTCCAACCACAGTCCTGATCTGAGAATTTCTACATCTTCTATATTTGAAGAACACATGACACCCTTTGATGATATTCATGATGATGGTCATGATATTCTGCATGTGCCTGACCTTATACTGGAACCACTGTTTTAAGGGATTTTATTGTATTATTGACTGTTAACACATAAATGTAATTGAGAACATTTCCTCAAATAGCTAAAGGGATTTGAGAGGTTTTTCAATAGGAATCAATAGGAACTTGTAGTAGTTTTTCTGTCTTAACACAATTCAGCACTCTTTGCACCTTTGATAAGGAAAGCACCGTTCAAAAAATTCTTATCAGACACAATGTGCTTATCTGTTGGGAGTGAAATGCTGGATCCAAAGTCAACGAACGTTTCCATCCTGTTCTGTTCCATGGAAATGTTTTGATGAATCCTTATTAAGACACTTTGAGATGTTTCACTATTAGGAAATATTGCTTTAATGTACATCGATCAGCCATAACAGTAAAACCCAAAGCATTACGCCTTGTATTGTGTGGTTACTCCTTGGCCCCATGGTGCATGACTCCATAAGACCCCTGGCATGTGCTGTACCTCATACACAACAGGCTGCCATTCATTGGGAGATCTGATCCCTTTTGTGTGGCCAGGATTTCCTTTTTTTTTTTTTTTCAGCAATTTGGCTTTTTTGTGGGATTGTACCAGGCAGGCTAGAGATTACTCCCTGCTGGCATGATTGAGCCTTGGGTTACCCTGATAATAATTTATCATTATATAATTGATCAATGCTATTCAAATCACCTGATGGTGATGGTGTTAATGTTATGGCTGATCAGTGTGTTATAGTGGTATCAGTTTGAATAACAAATATGAATTAACTTTATATATGTTTAAACTGTATATACAGTACAATGACATTTTTCGTTTTTTTTTTTTTACTGTTTGTAAGAGTCACAAGGTGGTGCTGTTTCTTCAAATGACACCAGTTCACCATTTAGACTTGTCCCTGTGAATGTTATTATTATTATTATTTATTTTATATATATATATATATTATAAGAATGTATTCAGCATGTTTGGACACTGATATTGTTTGATATTGTTCATGACTTTGTTTATCTTTTACAATATTGTGAGTAAACTCCAATAATTTTTTTGTATCAAATACAATGATATTTGTTCAATAAATATAGCATATTTTACAAGCACATGGCTTACGACTTTTAATTCCCGCTAAAGATAATGGCTTCTGGTGCTCTAGTCCTGGGACATGCTACGTAAAACTAAGCAGAAATTCAAAACGAGCAATTCCTTTTTAATTGCCAATTAAAATCCCATAATGTGGTGTCTCTTATACACTGTGAACAAACTTGAGCATGTGTTTGTGCAATAGGCTGCTTTGTCATATTCACTATCCTAAACATGCAATAGTATTTTTAATATATTAGATATTTAATGTCTAATATTTAATATTTTATATCAAGGTGTAAAGAGAGTTAGAAATAATTTGTCAATGTGTCAGTAAATTGTCATTCTATGAGCATTAAAGAGGTCCTATTATGCTTTTTCAAATATGATCTTTCATGCAGTGTGTCATGTAGCTGTATGTGAACATAAACT
>JAOVVA010000052.1:18623900-18660172 GCA_028565275.1 Leiocassis micropogon | reverse complement strand
TTTATGTACAAGTAATAAAATTGAATAAAAATGGAATTGAAAGGGAAATGTCCAGTCATGAGCATAACAGCATAACAGTGTGCAAAGTATCGAGCAAATGAGTGTTACATTCTAACAACCTGTTTCTGATTGGCTCCTTTCGATGCTCTCCATGTCTCTTAATGCATACATGTCTAATGTCTAATGCTAGTGTCTAATGCTATTTGTTATTTTTTATTAATTATTGTTAACATTCTTTTTATGCTCAAAAGTTATTCAATTTAAGGCTTCTAAAATTAGGTAAAGTGACCTTTTTTGTTAAAAGAGTTGAAAGTCCTGAGTACACAGCGAATGACAATGAAGAAACTCGGGTGCAAAACATCACAAATTTACCAACTTAAACCACTTGCACATTTTAGTTGGTCTCCACCAAGGTTCAAAATCAGCTGTTTAACACCAACTTTTATAATATTCTGCTTGATTTTTATAAAAAAATAAAAATAAAATAAAAGCCCTCATGAAAAAAAATGGGCTGTTTGCATTAAAAGCATCTCATACCTGCTGTAAAATAAAGAGCTGGATTAATGTTGCTTTGAGACTGTCTTTTGTAGTTAGTGGTTCAGGGACTCGTGTGGAATTCGATGGCATCATGATTTTTTTTCTTCTATTATTTATACCACCAAGAAAAACCTGCCAGCAGGTTCAGATTTGTCCAGTGGCACAGCTTGCACCAAGACGATATCCCAACCCTCCAAATCAACAAAGAAACACATGGGCCGTGTTTTTAAATAAATGTCACAGAGTCCTTTGAATGTTACAGAAAACCTGAGAAAGAGAAACTTCCAAATGCACAACCTGAAAAATGTTCTGTATGGGGGAGTGGACCAAAATAAACTCAAACATGGTGAGATCTTACAGGGACACACACAAAGTACTGTAATTCATTTCAGTGCAGGAAAGAGTTACTGTACAACATCCCTGTAGCATGAGCTAAAATTATTTATTGATTACTATTTAAAATTGTTTATTAGCTTTCGCTCACTTTTATTAAGGGTGTCAGTAATTCTGGAGGGCACATAAGACACAGCACAAAAAGCAATTAAACTACCACAAAATTAATATTAGACCAGAAGACAGATATAGCCAGAAATAACTAGACGAACATTTTATGTCACACGGAGATCAAGAGGATGCAAACTTTTGCACTAAACTGTCTACTGTAACAGAAGCATACACTGAATAACCTTGCATCCTTGACCTTTAAGATAAAGCACATATCTGAAACACTACATGAAAATACACTGCCTGGCCAAAAAAAGTGTTGAACACTCAAAGATTTCAGTCTCATCCATCTTTGATTACAGCGCGGCGTGTGTGAGAATACTTCCTGTGAGAATCTGTCTGTGAGAATAATTTGAATCCTGGAACATGTGTTTGCCATCAGGTAAGAAAATGTCCATGGATGTGATAAACTGGTCATTCAGTACACTCAGGTCATCCGCTGACTTTATTTAATTGCCACTGCACTCCTGAGCCTACCTGTCCAACTGGAGCAGAGACAATTCTTGATTCCTGATGGACCTAGCACTCTGGTATAGGGTCACTGTGATCTTTTTCCTTCGCTATGAAGCCTTTATTTCTGAATAACCTTACTAACAAGTGGTTTTCTTATGGAGACACAGCTGTTTAGTCCCAATCCTGTGAGTTCTCATCACATTGTGTGTGGAAGTGCTCTTCCTTTCACTATTAAACATAGCGGTCACTGTGTTTTTTTTGGTTTGTTTGTTTGTTTTGTTAATCATGGAGTTTAAGTGATCTCCATACATCATTTATTTCTGACCACATTTCTTCAGCACAATCCTGACAGGTATTAATAACGAATTGGACAAGGCAGTTCTTTACCGACTTGCAGTAATTTCAGAAATGCAGGCGAATAATTTGCCCTTTCTGAAGTGGTGACTTCTTTTTGGCCAGAAGCTTTAGTTATTAGCATGAGCTATTAGCATAGCTAACGTTAGCTGGCTAGCCTGCCACACACTCACCCGCTTTAATCGCAGGTCTCCGGTTAATGGCGTTATGCAGCATCGCTGTGGCCCAGCCGGTAAACCCGAGCCATATCGAGTTCCTGTTTACGATCCCCGGCGGAGGGAGATTTTTTGCCTCATCGTGGAGAAGCCCCATGTCCCCTTAGCACATCACCTCTCACAGCTAACCAAGGACAATGTTTAGACTGTGGTGCAGTATATGTAGTCTGTCCGGGAAAACACGGCGCTCCGTCAAAGGTTCCGGATACTTGTAAAAAAAAATTGAATAAATTCAGTGTAAGCATAAAGTCTTTTTCTGATTTTAAACATAAATTATACTAGACCTTAAACCTATATTAAAATAAAAATCTGTTTTATTGCTTATTTAAAGGGTAATTATTATTTTTAAATTCTTCCTCCATAGAACCATGTCTGTATTCCCTTGACCTGTAAGTGGGGGAGATCACAAGAAACTTATCCAAGTTGTTAATGTTTGTAATTATGATTGTAATTAATAAATTAATACATCGTACCCTGTACAGGGTCTGCGGGTGGGGTGGGGGGATAATTTTGGGACCGCAAATTATGCTAATCTGCATACCTTTGACCTATGGGAGGAAACAGGAGTACCCAGAGGAAACCCACCACAGACAGGGAGAACATGCAAATTCCATGCACACAGACCAGAGGCGGGAATCGAACGCTCAACCCTGGAGGTGCAAAGCGACAGTGCTAACAACTAAGCAACTATGCCGCCTTGTGATTCAATGAGTTTAATCTAAAATTTAATTATTTTAAAAAACAATATCTTTTTTTGCTTGAATATTGATTATACAATTATAAGTAGATTTGTATATAGTAGAACAAAATGTGTAATATTTAGGGTCAGGTTTGCATGGTAAAACAGTGTGCTGAATATGGATATGAACATTACATTTATTTATACCATGTAAACTTCACACATCCATCCATCCATCATAGAACCTCTGTAGTCCAACTGAGGACCGTGGAATCCAACGGTAATTACCACTGTAATTATTCCCATTTTACGACAGTGTTAGGACCTTTGGTCAACTAACTTCACACATCCATCCATCCATCCATCCATCATAGAACCTCTGTAGTCCAACTGAGGACAGTGGAATCCAATGGTATTTACCACTGTAATTATTCCCATTTTATGACAGTGTTAGGACCTCTGGTCAACTTTACATGTTGCATTTACACACTGAGGGCAATTGTCTGTAGTGTGTGAATGAATGTGTGTGTGGGATGGATTGGCACCCCACCCAGGGTGTACCCCACTTTGTGTCCTAAGTCTCCTGGGAAAAGCTCCAGGGCCCCGTGACTCTGTATACAGGATGAAGTGTTATAGACAATGAAGCTAATTTGCATGTCTTTGCACTGTGGGAGAAACTGTGAAACTGGAGTACCCATAGGAAACCCACCAAGCACGGGGAGAACACGCAAACTCCATGCACACAGACCCGAAGTGGGAATCGAACTTGGCCCCTGGAGGTGCAAGGCGACAGTGCTAACCACTGTGACGCCAAAGTGCACACAAGGCTATTATAATACCAAAAGTCGTTATGACAATATCATATTAAATTCCTTTAAATCAAATTAAAATCAAAAGGCTAACCATATTCAGGGTTGCACCCCATCTCAAGCATGAGATATGGATCAGCACTTTTTTTCCGACTTCCTTCTCTATTCATCATTACTCTAATTATTAATTAAGGTGTTCTCCGCCTTGTGTTCACTGGGATAAAGACTTCTACACAGGATAACGATGGAAATGCGTGGATGAGAACGAGCTAACAGAAGTTAGTTTAAAGAGCCGTGCCAAGAGCTGCACTCCATCTCCCAGAGTTCAACGCGCGCTCCCTTTTCCCGTTTTGATCGGGTTTGCACCGTAGAGGCAATGATGTCATTGTAAAAAACGAAGGAAACTCTGCAATCCGAGGGAGCAGAAATCGAGGTTGAGGGAGGGAGCAGGTTTGTGCTCAGTCTTTTGCACGAGCCCTCAGGACAACCTGGATGCGTGTGGAGTAACATCTCGGCCGGGGTGAAGCCCCAGTACTCGGTAAGTGGAGATAGATCCTGTTTCAGTGAGCCGATCCATCACCTAGCGCATCTGATTTGAAGATGCTAGCTGGCTAGCAGAATCGCCGATTGCTTGCTGTTGTTTTCTCTCTCTCTCTCTCTCTCTCTCTCTCTCTCTCTCTTTTTCGTTCTACATATCATTCTGCCTGCAAGGTAAGGATCATTAACAACCAATAGCATCTTTGCATACGTAATTACAGTAAACCACAGTGCGGTCAGGATCATGGATTGTTTACCTTTCATCAGTCTTGAGATCAGAAGAGCGTCTGCTGTTGCTACATTGTTGCAAGATCACTAAACATCCATAGTGTTCACGTGCGGATGTATTTTCCATGTATTCTTCTATCCACATGCATGTTTCCAATAAAGATATTTTACTGCTTTCATATTTTTGCACTTCTGCAAATGGGTGTGTGTGTGTGTGTGTGTGTGTGTGTTGGCTTGGCAAACCATGCTAGGCCCCTTCTTCTTTATATTCCTTGTTTCATTATTGCAGTCTTTTCTGCATCCTTCCACATGCCTTGGCAACGACACCATTTACACACATGCACAGGATCGTCAGCTCATAGCAACATGACACACTGAAAAAAAAAAGAAAGAAAATGGTTTGCTCAATCTGATGGAGGCTGCTTCTTTGAAAATGGAATAATGCTCATTAATTAAACCCTACAGGGGTGCCATTTGTTATGCTTCCCTTTGTTATTGATGACCAAATCTTTGGAAATTACCCAAGTAAATTAAGTTGATTTGAAGTGTATTGTGTTGTGCTTTTAGCTGTTGAAATTGTCACATAGCAGCTTTACAATATTGCAAATGTTCATCCATCCATCCATCCATCCATCTTTCTTCAGGAACAGTTTTTACCTGATCAGAGATTTTGTGAATCCAGATCTTATCCTCAGAAAAATTGTTGTAACCCTGAAAGGGATGGCAGTCCATCTCAGAGCAGATACATTTTCAGTCCTAATCAGTAACCCCACATCCATAATTTTTAGATGAACCCAGATCATCTTCTTGGTGACAGTTGGAATTATAAATCATTGTACTATACATGTGTACAGGAACAGTCAGTCAGTATTCTGATGAAACTACTATATGTCTAGTATGAGCACAGTATGGATTATACATGCAGATACAAATGTACAGTATCCAAATAATATTATCCACTGTAAATAATAAATACTGTATTGCACTAAAGGAAGGAGCAGCACATGAGTCATGACTGAATTCACATATATTGCACTTGGAAAATGGAAAAGAAAAAAGGCATTGCACAAATTATACAGTTATCAATATTGCACTTGAAGAGTGGTAAGGCGCAGTAGTATTGGTAAATGACTGTGGGAACAAGTTTTGTATTAATGTGATATTGTATCATTACAGAAAGTTACTACACACAGTATAACCGTTACAGAGAAGAGTTGTATAATTTTACAGCCATTGGTAGGAAAGATCTCTTGTGGTGCTCTGTAAAACATTTAGTAGTAATCAGTCTCTTGCTGAATTTGCTCCTCTGGTCGGAGAGCACACTTTATAGCGGATGGAAAGGATTGTTCAGGATTGATTGTATTTTGGACAGAATCCGCCTCTTTGCTACAAGCTCCATTCCTAGCACAGATCCAGCCCTTTTAATAACCTTGTTCAGTCTAATTCTGTCAGACACATTCATATTGTATCCCCAACAAACCACAGCATACAAAATGACACTAGACACAACAGATTCATAGAACATCAGGAGAATGGTGTTTTAGACAGTAAAGGACCTGAGCCTTCACAGAAAATACAACCTGCTCTGTCCTTTCTTGACCAGTCCAGTTAGTTGTCGAGATGAACTCCCAGATATTTATATTCTGAGACCATGTCCACCGTCTCCCCCTGGACAGATACAGGATTCACAGGGGTCTTACTTCTCCTGAAGTCTACCACCAGCCCCTTCGTTTTCCTGATGTTGAGTTGTAGGTGATTACGCTCACACCAGAAGACAAAGTCATCCACCACAAACTGGTACTCAGAAATGTCATCTTCCTAAATACATCCAACAACCACAGAGTCATCAGAGAACTTGATAAATACAGATGGCAAGTTATATCTAAATTCAGATGTGTAGAGGGTGAAAAGAAATGGAGACAGTAGAGTCCCCTTAGGAGCACCAGTGCCGCAGACCACTGTCTCGGACACACAGTTTTGTAATCGGACGTACTGGTGACTGGAGGTCGGGTATATGTGCATCTTCTTTAGTTTCTCCACCCCCAATCCTTACTGTGGTTCCAGGTTTGTAGAGGTGGGAGTAGGTCCGATGGAGCTGGTGTATCATGGCTAACAAAAAACAACATATATTACATTGTATATCATATATTATACAGTATACCTCACACTGAAGTGATTGAGTTTAATACACTTTTCATATTCTGTATTTTTTTTCCAGATAATTGTGACCATGGAGGATTATGATTATCTCTTTAAAATAGTCCTGATAGGAAATGCAGGAGTGGGCAAAACCTGCCTCGTCCGGCGCTTCACTCAGGTCAGTGCTCTTATATCCGCACATGTTATCCTAAAGCAAAAGGACACCAGAAATTCTAATTTGGATGGAAGTGGTAGAGTCCAGTTAACATTATACAGTTCATGTTAGTGTATCATGCTTACTGCTTGCTGTTATTTGGTTGGCTGTATCTGGTATGCAAGCAATTTAGCCAAATGATTGGGTTGAAATTTAAATTCCTAACTCAAGTAGAACTTCTCATTAGAGCATTTTCTTAACTATTTTTATGTTGGTAAAAGATTTACTGCATGTAGACTTCGGTTTTATTTTCTACCCCATCTTTATGGTTCTAGGGGTTGTTTCCACCCGGCCAGGGTGCCACGATCGGGGTGGATTTCATGATCAAAACTGTGGAAATAAAAGGGGTTAAAGTCAAGGTAGGTTCTTGGTACCTTATTTTAGACTTGGAGTACATTGATGAATACAGCATGCTGAATTCTAGTTGTGGTGCTGCATTTTACACATTTCTATATGAACCTTCTTTGGCATGTTTTTTAATATTTGAATAGTTAACTGCTATTAGATCTATTAGGCAGATTATTACATTCAGTTTGTGTATGCTAGGTTGAAAATTCACCACGCTCTCTTGTTTTCAATAAAGGCCAGATTGCTGTGACACGTTTGTACACAGATAACTTTTTGATGTCCTGCACTACTGTTTGGGTGTTGTTCCACGTTTCCAGTATTATTATTGTCATTTAATTCTCATGCTGTGAACGATTGATACAAGTGTATCATACCTTTCATTTTGGTCTGTGAGAGATGCCATATGGAGTACTATCTGGTTTCAGGGCTGATCAAGTCCTGATTCAGCTGATGGGTGGTGACGCTGATTTATTTTTTAATTTGTTCAGCTCCAGATCTGGGACACAGCAGGACAGGAGAGATTTCGCTCCATCACACAGAGTTACTACCGTAGTGCCAATGCACTCATCCTCACATATGACATCACCTGCGAGGATTCGTTCCGCTGCCTCCCGGAGTGGCTGCGGGAGATTGAGCAGTATGCCAATAACCAAGTAGTGACCATCTTAGTAGGTGGGCATTCAAGCTATTTAACTGTTTAAATCTACATGATTATCATGTCTATTCTATTTATGCTGCATTAAAAAAAAGGTGCATTGGAGAATTATTATGTTATTTCACACCATGCCATTATACATGGAGCAAGATTTTTTTTTAAAGTAAAATTTCAGCTTTCTGTGAACATTGTAACATAATATTATTAAAAATATTAAATCATTATTGTTGTAAATCTGAATAGATTTGGGGACATCACTCTCCTAGACATTTTTTCCTTAAAAGTTATATACTTTTCCATTAAAAGTATAAAGAACAACACATACTTAATAATAATAATAATAATAATAATGCAAATAAACCAGCACACCTTTTGCAAGATACTAGGGTTGCAAATTTGTCTTAACAAAAGTTTTAACATGTTAACAGTCAGTAATCATCTAATTAATAACTAATGATAAAAATGCATGTTTTTTCTTAAGTCATAATCTCATATAATGTATGTATAAATACATAAATTTAATTAAACGGAATAGAGTAAATCTGCCCTTGTTAATGTCCATATTAAAAAAGAAAGCCGCTAATATTCTGGACCGCCTAAAGTGCAACTGCGCCCTCCTGTGGTGTATTAGATATGGGTATAATTTGTTAGATCTGTTAACTATGGAGAAATATTATGCAAAACATTCAACTCCTAAAAAAGTTCTTTCTGATGATTAATATTTATTCATTAACATTCCTACAAGAGACATATTAAGTTCTGATCTGAACAATGCTGTGATCACATTGTTTATTTAACAACTTATATCATATTAACAGCATTTAACAGTATGTAATATGAATTGCAGTTGCGGTCATTACTAATAGTAGCTAAAATGGCTAGTCTGTTGGTTCATTGGAAGTAAGTTTCATATTTATGGCATGTAAACATGAGTGTGATTTCAGTGTGTGGGTTTTAAATTACCTTGTAATTTTCTCCACAGATTATTCAAATTTAGCCAAATGTGTCAAAATTCATCACAGCAATCAAAAGTATCTTGTTAATCGCTAACAACTATTGCAAATAAGGCTTCAAGAACACCATTTGAGATTCAGAAGGTTATAGAGATTTGAGATTGATCAATGTTACATAGAAACTGCACCACTGTGATTTTAATGCTTCAAGCTGGCACTCTAACTTGAAATGTATTTTCACTTAAAATGTCAGCTGCACAAGTAATTTAATATTATATAAATATAATATTAATATTTAATAACTAATATGGTTTAAGATTTATGGATTTAGATATATTTGTCTAACATGGATTAGGACAGAAGCAAGATCAGCTGTGATCTGAGGGTCTTTTTATGGACCTGTCCCATAGAAGATCTGTTGTGACCATTTGTCTGATGTTGTGAACAGGTAATAAGATCGACCTGGCTGAAAAGCGGGAGGTGCACAGACAGAGAGCTGAGGAATTTGCTGAAGCCCAGAGCATGCTCTATCTGGAGACATCTGCCAAAGAATCTGACAACGTGGAAAAACTCTTTCTGGATTTGGCCTGTGTACTGATTCGTGAAGCCAAGCAAAACACGTTGGACAATAACGATTCCGCGCCTATGCCTGGAGAAGGCAAGAACATCAATTACTTAAGCTGCTGCAACATTAATTAGGGATCTTGGCTGCTAATCTGGCAGTGGGTACTTTCCTGCCCAATGGAGTGCAAAAATTGTAGTTACTGTTGACGTCCCCGCGTAGACTCCTCTTTGCCATCACTATTGAGGTCTTGGAGGCTTTTTAACGCATGAGAACCTGGGAGTTTTTTTTTTTTTTTATCTACTGACTCTACCACTAGAAAGTCAAGAGGAAAGGTATGTTGTCACCCCTGAGGAGAACCCAAGGGTACCAGATAGCTGGTATATTTTAAAGGTCAAACAATGAGTTTTTATACACTTTTAGTGCAACACTAAAGATGCGCAGGCCAATTTACATACTATACTGTATGAATGATACGAGCAAAAACACCAGCTGCAGGCTTGCTGTTTAAATTGTACAAAATGTGCATCGCATGTGATAACAAATATGAAATATGTGCATTATAGAACATCTTTATGTTCCAGATTCAAGCTCACAAAGATGCTGATAAGAATTTTAATGTAGGACCAGTGTGTAGCTGGAAATTTTAGTCTTTGAGAGAATCTTAAACAATAGAAGGAGAGTATATGTGTATGTTATCAGTATATTATAGATTATCTGACATTTTTCCTGAAGGTAATTCCCTAATTGTTGCTTAGAAACATAATATCTTTTGTGCAGTTTCAGCTTGTTTTCATTTTAAATGCGTTCTATAAAGAGAGCTGCACTGCATAAATTATATCTCCAATGGGTTTGTATTTTAGCAGACGTAAGGTAAAATGTATAGGCACTTGAGTGAGCAAGATGTTGTTGAACTCAGCATATTTAAGGTTGACTGTAATTCAATGCATATTACAAAAAAAAAAAGCTCTTATGTGCTTTTCCAACGCACTTAGATACTTAAACTGTAATTTTTTTCAATGAGGGTATATATATATATATACCTCATTAATGGAAATTATTTACACACAACGCTTTCCCCTAAAAACATTGCAGTCCATATATAATAAGACATTAATAGATGTTTTTGTTTGAAAAAATGTTTAGCTCTCTAAATGTTTAGATATGAAATGAAACGATGATGGTTGTGTTAACATGCACATTGTCAGCTTTATGAAACATCATTACCATGTTCCTATTGCTTTATATTGACTCCCTATGGTGGGCAAAGCTAACTGAAAAGTTACCAGTCTGCTCAGCTGGCATTTGGCAAGCTGTGTGCTGTTGTATTGTTAGTCCATGGATGTAAATTGTATTTCTGCTATTCTAGATGGCGTAGTTATAGTACATCTGGAGTTGTTTCTCTTGGACCAGATATAAAAAGCAATTCACTGATAACAAGCCATGATGAGGGTGAAAATCAGTGACAGCCAAACATACAGTGTATTAAAACTGCTCTGTATATGGTTGGACAGCAGGTTGGATGGGGTGGATTAAAAAAAGGTAACGATCATGTATAAAATATGGTCATGGTAGTTTCATGGCTTGTATTAGAAGAACTGCTTATCTTTATTTAAAATGCATTATCCATTAACATCATTGACTGACTAAGATTACTACAAATGCCAGAATATTACTGGACAATGCCACTTATTATAGCAGCACGATGACAACATATGCACTGTTAATGCAAATATAAACCTTTTCAGTGTCTGACCCAGCTTCCACTGATGGTCTCTTTCATTTTTTGAAAAATCCCATTCACAAGCAGGAAGTCAAATTGGAGCAGAGCATCACTAGGGAATGTCCCAGGGGATATTGGCTAGGTTTTTATCTTTATTGTAGATTTCACACAGTGCTCAGCTGACAGATTCCTAAGTGCTATTTATGATCATTTTAATTTGATTGCGGTACTTTGTATGGCATATTTTTCAGCTTATATCACTTCAATTTGTCCTTGATTACACTTTCTTTAAGACATGGTCCGTAATGTTGCATAATGTTCAAGAAACAAATTAATCATGGCTAGGGACAGCCTGTCTCTTACCAACATCATCTCTGTCTATTTTATTTGTCTAGAAGGTTTTCCACATAGCAAAAGTTGGGAAAAAAACAATACACTTGACTGTTAAGTCCTGGGCATCTTTGATAAATGTTAACTATCCTTTTGGATATGATTATTCATTCTTCTTTATTGTTAGGCTACAGTACATTAAGTATGGGGACACAACCAAAAACGCCTAGAAAAGAATGCATAAGTGCATCCATATAAACTTTTGATTTTGCCCTTTACCTGCATTACTTTTTGAAAATTTAGCAGACATGTGGTATAAATTGCAATACTGAGCACCTGACAGTAAACTGTCCCATTACACATCTATCGTGCTGGAATTAAATGTCACTATTTTATAGATACTTTTGGCTGGTATATGTAATAGACGGAAAACTGTAGTACGTATATTTTAAGGTTATGCACACGTTTCTCACCACAATACTTACTTAATAATAAAACACATTAGCTTTTTTTTGTCTTGTGGAACTTTCTTGGTATGTCCTCATACTCGCTTCTGCCATGTAGACATGCAGCAGTTCTACACACATATATATATATATATTAGTATATAATCTGATAGGAAACTTTGCTTATTCAGTAAAGCTTTGGTGCTGTAACTTAATCAGTAATATTTTGAAGCTTTTAACATGGGACTGTGTGTTACATTCAATTTTCAGCACATGCATTAAAAATGTCTGCACAATCAGGCTTGATATTTGACCACATGACACTGCAGGTTTAAGCTGATTTTTTTATGTTCACAATAATATGTAATGTTATAAAGTATTCCCTGTGTTTGTGTATCTTGATTGACGTTGAAACAGTTGGAAGTGTACCTCCATGTTATCTTGACGCTACGGTTGGTTGTTTTTTTGTTGCACCTTTATTACAGCAGAACTGTGAATCTTTTACAAGATGTCAGTATTTTACTTGGCTGCTAAACACATGTTAATTTCACTGCCTTCAATTTGATCCACTTTTTTTTTTTGGTGAAATGCTTGTTTTAAGAAAGCCTTGTCTCTTTGCCATGTGCAAATGATTAATACATTTTGTCTCTTAACTTTCATCTGTCCATAATAATATTTTATATGTAATATAATAGTTATGTTAGCTCTTTTTATTGCATTAAAATTAGTTTAGCATATTGTATATCCATTCCTTTTTAGCTGTTTATCTCTCTTTGCTATATCTTCTGTAAAGGGTGTTCAAGTCAAACCAGGAATTGTGATAAAATTTCTCATGAATGAAGGCATACAACTGATTGACATTTACAGAAGACTTCAAGATTCTTTAGTGGCAGTAAAACATTTGAATGGTGCAAATGTTTTTAAAAAGGCAGTACGTCCGAGAATGATGGACCTGGCCCAGGTGGCTCTAAGCACACTGTAAAAAAAAACAGCCTGTTTTGATCATCAAAGGTGTTGTGTTTTTGCAGGTCAATGACCACCTCATATTTCCCACTGTACCACTTGCACATTACAGGAACCCATCTGGCCATTATTGCCACATTCCCCATACTTTACTGACCTCGCTCCAAGCCAATTCCACATGCTTGTGCCATTAAAGGAGTTCCTGGTAGGCCAGCGTTTCAGACATAAAGAAGGCTGTTTGATTATGTCTCTGGTATATTTAGAAAACTTTCTACCTTGATGCTATCCAAGCACTAGTGAAATCCTGGCATAAGTGCAGGGGATTATATAGAGAAATTAAGGTAGTTTTTACTCTCATAACTGTGTTCTTTTATTGTGCACAATTAAAAGTCTCAGTTTGACTTGAACACCCCGCATATTAAGACTTTTTAAATGCTAGCCTTTTCTAATTTTGTATGTACACTACTTTTTAAGTTGTATGTCATGTCATGTACAGTATGATTTATGTTACAGAAATGTGCCATGGTGTAATGCTTTGCATTGTGTATCAGTGGGACTTTTTGTTTAAGCATTAAGCTCCGTTATTAGTATTATTAATAATTTACAGTTTTCTTATTCTCATTTTCCTTTACTTTTTATGAAATATTTCATCACTTAAAATATACTGTTATTAAAAAGATAATTGTCCTTTACCTTGTGACAACCCAATAGCATTATTTAAGAAGAGCATTATCATGTGCCATCGTTTTATCATTTATGAAATATGAAGAAAGTCGTCAAAATCTATGTAAACTAAGTTTAATTTGTTTTGAGATTTTATATATATATATATATATATATATATATATATATATATATACATACACACACACACACACACACGAGGGCGCCAAAATATAAATGTATGCACAGTTCAACATAAAAAAATATATGCATAAAACTTGAATGTTTATAAACATCAAATGGTGCAAGTACTGACATCCTTATAGGAAAAATAATACTACATATTGTTGCCATAATTTAATTAGAGTTTTTTTTAAAGGGATATAGATAACAACTGTTGTACAAAAATGTATAAAAACATATTAGCCGGATGCTAACTCTAATTCCCATCGGCCACTGCGCGCGAAACTGCAGCATGTCTTTACGACAGACGTAAAGTGCGCCTCTTTTGTTATTGCAATGCATGTGGAGTATTGAGAGTGAATGCAGTCTTCAAAGGGAATAAATATAAGATACATTGTAATATTGGACTTTAAACCAAAATCTTCCAGACGCATAAAAAGTAAGAAACACCTGACTGAATGTGTTAGAAAATAGACTCCTAGTTTTCCTTTTTTACGGTTCATCAGTCAGCTGACTTCCTCTTTCCTTTATCTCCTGTCAAACGGCAACATTGTTTCTTTACCGCTTCTCAGGCACAGCCACGCCCCCTTTAGGGGCAGAGCGAGGGCGTGTCCAGACCGGAGAAGCGGTGGTAAAACTAACAATTCTGTACAATCAGTCAACAAACTTTGTCTTGTCGTCTCTTCCTGCATGTCCATCAAGCATGCCACCACCCGTCTCTCTCCCAGGGCTGCTTCTGATATTTCTGAGTATTTTTCATGCCGAAGCGCTTAAACCTCACCTTTTAAGCAGACGCAGCGTGATAAGAAGTTCTTCACAACACAGGAGTGTGTTTTACAAAACTCTGTATTTTGATCAGCAGGTAAGTTATCACGTGACGTGTATCAAACGCTGTGGAGTTTGAAATCAGTCGATGTTTCTCTAAGTTGTACATGTGACTTGAGTTCAGTGGCTTTATTTGCATGTCATTTTAACAGTTAAAGTATTTCCGTAATACTGAAATCACAACAGCAATAAATGTATTTGTATTGCAGAAATATTACATTAATAGCAATCATATTTATTGCTAAGTTTTTATAGTTGTTATGCTGTATGACTGTTCATTTAAATGGAATAGAAATAAACGTGAAGGTTCTATCCTTTACAGTTTACACATGTAATCTACAAATCATAAAAATTACTGCATCTTTGTGCAACCATTATTCACACAAAAAAAGTGTTTTTTTTTTTTTTGTAAAGAAGGATTAAAGGAATTTATGAACAGTTAAAATATTATTGCGGCACGGTGCCATAGTGGTTAGCACTGTTGCCTTGCACTTCCAGGGTCCAGGTTTGATTCCTGCCTCAGGGTCTGTGTGCATGGAGTTTGCATGTTCTCTCCGTGCTTGGTGGGTTTCCTCCGTGTACTCTGGTTTCCTCCCACAGTCTAAAGACATGCAGGTTAGACTAATTGACGTTCCCAATTGCCCATAGTGTGTGAATGTTGCCCTGAGGTCCTACCACGGTTGTAAAATGGGAATAAATACAATGGTAATCACCACAGGCCCCCACCAAGCAAATTTGTTCCTAGATGGATGGAAAATACCACTAATATCTGTAATTGTGTACATTTGCTATAAGCCTATTAAATGACCCGAGTCAGCTATAAAAATCAATTTGTGGGTCCTATGATAGTATTATGCATGATCCAGCAGTGTATGTTTGTGGTTTACTCACAGCCTACTACTGAGTTTCCTGTACGGATTTCCTTAATGTTCTGTGCCAATAATCTCTGTGATCCTGCTTTATATTGTGTCTGTGGATAATCACGCTTTCCTGTTGGCCTCTTAAGTAGTATAGCAAAGCTACTTATCCTGTGGATCTCATCTGACAGCTCCAATACCTACTTTTAAAAACAAAGTGATTTTTTTAATACCCATTATATTGCTGAATTGTTAGGCTCTGGTCTGTCGTATTATATTACAAGGTGATATAAATTAACATTTTAAGCTTGCATATTTTTTATTTTTTACATTTCACATTTATCATATACATGATAATAATAATTATATATATATATATATATATATATATATATATATAAAATGTGTGTCTGTGTTTAGATTTATTAATTTATTTATTTTATTGATTTTATCACAGTGCCAGAATTTGTCCATAACCCTGTAACTTATTGATTTTATAACTGTACTGTTCACGCAACAGTGCGTGAGAAAAGCTGAGACAGGAAAAGCCCATCTTCTTAACACAAAAAACAAGTCCTTGAACTGGGCTGTGAACATCATTACCTTTTGGCTTCTAACAGCATATGTTCTGCTTCTCCAGTTTCACTCTGCCAGATTTATCCTCTGAGGCCTGATGAAGACTGAGGTCGTTTCCTGACCTTCTTACTCCTTATTGTCCTGTTGTTTTCCCCTTTGTCAGCACTTAATGGGTTGCAATCAGTAACTTTCCGTTGTGCTGGCATCAGACAGTCAGACCAAGGTTCTTTAAGTGAATGTACCTGAGGAATCCCTTCACACAGTCCATTTTCAACGCTTTCTTCCTTCATTTTAACTAGAAATAAAATTGTAGCATGTCAGAGAGTTTGTTACCTTAAATGGGAGAAGATTACATAGTTGTTTTTAATTATCACTTTAATTATCAGCATTATCCACGTCACTTTCTGTCTCATCAGCTGAAGTAAAAGTCACTTGCTAATGCGTAAACATAAGCCTCATCATCATCTATTCATTGGACTGATTTGTGTTCTTGCATACTAAATCATTTATCACTGATTGGCCTGTTCTGTTTTTTGTGTAAGCACTCTTCTTTATTTTGATAATAATGGCACATCTGGATCAACTAAATTGATTTTCCATTTCACTGTGGCACATACAGTAGCAATCATGAGGATTAAAGTGTACTGGTGACAGTGTTGATTATTACCTCCTGTATAGGACAAAAGCACACAAAACAATGTCACATCTTCCCTGCAAAGACAACGCCATAAACCTATGATTTAGTTGAAAACATGCCTCCCAGTCTGAAATAGTCTTTCAGAAAGTTTTCTGTTTGTCCTACCAGGTTGCTCTAACTCTTTCTGCTGTGCTGTTTTATCGTAGGGTATTTCCAAGAGGGTTAGTCATGAGCAAGCTTAAAGTTCTTGTTTAACCGCTTCCTGATTTTAGTTATAAATGGGAAAAGGAGAAGTGGTGATTACGATGCTGTGTCTGATTCCATATTGGGAACTGAAAATGCTTATTATTATTTTTTTACTTTTCACATTGATTTTTCAATTCACATTGAAAATAGTAGAAAAGAATAATTAATAAAGGAAAAAAAATACTAGATGAAAATCCAATCAAAGTGTTGATTGTATTTGAATAGATTTTCTTCATTGTTAATAACTTTATGGTTAGTAACATGTTGATCAACGATGACCACAAGGTGGCGTCAAAGCAGTTTTTATAAACTGGTACCCTGTGAGGGGAGATCTCCAGAATAATTAGCTTTTACGATGCCACATGATATAAGATGTAACTAATAAGTTATATAATTTTCACATGTAAATAGTTTTGTACTTATTTAATTAAAGTCCACTATAAATATAATGTGATGATATTACTTGTACATTCAAAGTTGAATTGTTATTTAGCGCACACACATGCACACACACACACACACACACACACACACACACACACACGCACATACCCAATTTCCTTAATGCATATGAAAATAGTGCCTAACATTAGTCCAAAAACCAAAATCTGAGTTTCAGGTGAAGATAAATTTTGTTTTATGGGAATCCATTGAGTCACTGGCTCATAAAATCTTGCTCTCCCTCTTTTTATTCACAGGGAGGGACAGAAAGTGTTAGGGGGGAAACGACACAAAAGAGAACATTCTTTGTTTATTGGGTGGGATTCAAGAAGGAGGGGACGACAGTTGAGAAATACAGTGGCACAGCACTGCAGCAATGGGAATGTACTTCAGCCCTCCCCCCATCCACCCCCCCCCCCTTATTTTCACTAAATGCAAAGAGAGGAAATAAAAAGGGATGACAGAGGACAAGTTGTGGCATAGAAAGAAAGGATGTCACAGGGCTGGTGAAGCCGGAACTAATGTGGCATCCCTGAGGTCTGGCATTGGATTTTAATACAAATTGAAACTAATTATCTCTCCATCCTCCTTGGGAGAATTTCCTCTTTACAGTATACAGATGGCTCGGGCTGTTCAGAGAGAACACCCAGTAATAACTATATTGTGTCTCTACAATGTACTGTATATGTGCATAGATCAAGAGCATATATATAAGTATAGGTTACAGTTCTTGTTTTGGGTTTAATGTTAAAGGCAATGACAGTGTTCACATTTATGTAAAGATCCATAAACACATGCATACAGCATCATAAAGCCTTTATCCTATTCTGGTTTCTTTTGTTTCACAGATCGACCACTTTGGGTTTTTGGAGAATGGCATGTTCAAGCAGAGGTACCTTGTCAACGACCAGCACTGGCACACGAACAACGGCCCAATTCTGTTTTATACCGGCAATGAAGGAGACATCACATGGTTTTGTAACAACACGGTAATAATTACATTTAATTGCTTTGTTCTGGTTGATATAATGTACTATATACAGTATATCCTGGAGGTATTTCCAAATATAGGATTATCATGACTGATATTGAATACAGTACATGTGGGTGTTTTTTGACTTGACACAGGGTTTCATGTGGGACATAGCAGAGGAACTGGGAGCCATGCTGGTTTTTGCAGAACATCGCTACTATGGAGAATCCATGCCATTTGGAAATGAGTCTTACAGTGTAAGAAAAGTTCTTTTTCTCATATTGGCTTACTACTGTCTCTGCTACAATGCTTTCTTGAAGGCCTTGACATGTCTATTTCAGAACGCCAAGTACTTGAACTACCTGACATCCGAGCAGGCGCTAGCTGACTTCGCAGTACTGATTAAGTCGCTAAAGAAGATGGTGCCAGGAGCCCAGAACAGTCCTGTCATTGCTATTGGAGGTTCCTACGGTGGAATGTTGGCTGCTTGGCTGAGAATGAAATATCCCAACGTAGTCGTAGGGTAAAAAATAAATAGATCCTTATTGTTTTAAATGATGTTTAAGGGATTTAAAGCAGCTAGCTATATTATATTATCTATTTATTTTCATGTTAACATCTGGTACAAGAAACCATTAAATCTTGTTATTGTTTTCTTTCAGTGCTTTAGCTGCATCTTCTCCAATCTGGCAGTTCACTGACCTGGTGCCTTGCGGGGACTTCCACAAAATCGTCACCCAGGACTTTGCCAATAGCGGCGTTAACTGCAGCAAAAATATCAGGAGATCATGGACGGCGATCAACAATATGACCCCAACAGGTTTGTATGAGGCTTAAACTCCTGAGGATTAAACAGTTGTTTTAAATATTTTGTATCACTGAAAAATGTTTATTCTACACCTGTGCGTATCATTTCTGATGTAGTCGGCTAAAACTGTATATTGCCTTCACTGGTTGTGCACAGCTGAAGGTTTGCAGTGGCTGTCTAAGGAGTTTGGACTGTGTTCTCCACTGAAGGAAGATGATGTAAACGATTTCAAGGCCTGGCTCCAGGAGACCTGGGTGAATCTGGCGATGGTTGATTACCCTTACGAGGCCAACTTCCTCCAGCACCTCCCACCCTGGCCTATTAAGGTACTCTACGTTGAACTTATTCTTACAAGTTGCCCTTTATAAAAACAAGACCTTTGCTTTTTAATAGGAACATGTGTGCATTTTGCCACACAATGAAATTAAATTCACAGAGGTGAACAGGGGTCAATGCAGACAAATCACTTTGCCTTTTTTAGTCTTGTCTGATTTCTAGAGTGAAAACAGGAATGGCTTTTATTACATCACTCAAATTAATTCTGTTACACATGTAGAGGTATATCTTAAACAGTATGTTAGATTATTAGATCTTTGTGTAGCAGGACATTACTAGAAATGAAATTCGTGACAAACATAACGGAAGCATTGCTTTTCATGGGGAACTGCCCGGCATTAGAAATTAAAACATAGAAATCACCCTGGTGCTGTGGAACACACAAGAAATCAATCCAACATCTACCATTATCAAGACCCTTATTAATACTGTCTCGAAGAACTGATCTCTGCTGATATAAAGCACAAGATTGCTGTCTGTGATTGCTCGTTTATCTCAGAAGTAGCATAAATATTTATAAGATGCTAGGGATGAATTGTATTCTCTCTTAGAATATGAATTGATGATCCACTTACATCCCTTCTTCCGGCAAGCTTCCTATTAACAAACCTATTCCAATATCTGATGTGTTCGAATACTTCTTCATGCCATATCTTAAAATCATCCATCCTTGTTCCCTCACAAGTAGCTTCTATTTGTGTGGTTGGTGTTATAGATGTCTGATTGTATTAGCTCACTGAAGTGCATCACGCTGAACATATAAAATATTGAATAGGAAAAATGTTTTGCAATTACTTTTTTTTTTTGTATATTTGTGAGAAAATAGTGGAATGTGCTGTACTTGCGCTCAAGTTAACATTTAAATAAAGCTCCAGACACATTAGTTTTACACACACACACACACACACACACAAAATAAATTGGACTATTTCCAAATAAGAAAATTGAAATTTTAAGTACTTATTGGTCTACCAAAGAAAAAGTGGTAATCGTTGAACATTCCTACTCAAATCTGATAATGTATGCTAGTCCTATGGGTGTTTAAAGTGGTTTAGACAGTGGGAGCTGAGATGGGCCCTTTTAATGACAAAGCTAATGTGATTATGTGAGCAACTGTGAGAAAGGCCCATTGAGGGTTTAGAGGAGGGAAATCTGTTAGCGGAGATGAATGTATAAGCCTAATCCCATCTGAAAAGTAGAGAGAGGATGCTTTAGAGAACTACTGCATTTTTGTCAGGGCCTAAGCCTTAGCTTAGACATGTCTGTAGCCTACCTTGTGCACAGACCACCTCCTCTTTTAGGTGTCTAACAAAAGCCTTAGCAACAAACTCCATGCTAAGCCCAATCTATTTGAACTGTTTAGTCAGTGAACACCCAGGCGCTGGCACATCAGGATGGCAGTGGAATCCTGGAGCCATCAAACACCTAGCAAAAAAACAAAAAAAAACAAAAAAAAACTTCATAGCACGATTATTGCTCTGGCTGCTTTAAATCAAGAGATTAGGAAAATAATTAGCCTCTTCAGAATTGCCACTACTTTTCTTTTGGGTCCTTGTCTACTGTATGTGGAGCAGCTTAGAATTCTTTGTGCAAAAAACAATACATTCGTTTGAAGCTAAATTTCCATTCCACACAATTTCACATGCAAATCAGAGCACATTTCCACACCAAAGGACTTCTAATGGACACTCTAAAGAAATTAAAGCATATGGATTTTTTTTCTGTTTGAAGAACAGAAATGTTTGATTGCTGATATTTTTGTCTAATGCAAAAGAAAATTATAACAAAATATTAATTATCAAATAAATAGATGTTACATTTTTATTCAAGTTATCGGTTACAAAATGTCAGAAAAAGGAAAACAGGAAATATATACCAAATTATAATTTTACCGTATAATTTAAAGTACTGTATATAAGGAAGGATGGAATGCATGTTTGTCAGATTTTACTTTTTGTATTTTCATGTATACTATATGGCCAAAAGTTCCACCAATTGTTGCCACACAAGTTGAACACAATCGTTACAGCATGGCGCAGTGCCCCATCCATAACCTGAGGTTCATGCAGACGTGGTTTGCTAAGGAAGGAATGGAGGAATTTCCATTGTTCTTTTTCCAAAATGAAGTGGAAAACCTTTCCAAAAGAGAGGCAGTTAACTCCTAATGTAAGGTTTCTTGGATTTTTCAGGTTGTATGCACGCACCTTCAGCTTGATACTGATGTGTCAGACAAGCAGCTGTTACACGCCATTTCACAGGCAGTGAGAGTGTACTACAACTATACAGGCAGTGCTGTTTGTCTTAATGTGTCTGAGACTGCTACTGGAAGTCTAGGAATTATGGGATGGTTCTTCCAGGTAGGAATTCCAATGTGTTTATATATTGAAAATAAATATATATTATATTAAAAAAAAATTCAGGTTATATACTGTATGTATACTATATATTGATTTATTGATGTGATTACTAGACTTATGTGGAATCAAATTTACAGTCTATTCGTGATTAACAGCGCTATTGAATATAATACATTGATTTTATATTTTTGTCAGACTTGCACAGAGATGGTGATGCCCATGTGTACGGATGGTATTCAAGACATGTTTGAGCCTATGGCATGGAACTTCCAAGCTTTCTCTGATGAGTGCTATGCTCTGTTTGGTGTACGGCCACGTGAGGACTGGGCTGAGACTGTGTATGGTGGGAAGAACATTGGCTCCCACAGCAACATCATCTTCAGGTAGTTACTTTGCTATCTGTTGTCTGATACTTTTGGAAATAGTCTTATTGGCTGAAACCATAATTTTTTAAATATCATGTCAGTATCAAATACCACTGATAATTAGAAACCTTTTCGGCTTTCAGTGTATGTCTGGAATGTAATGTAATTGGGCATCATGTAAGAATCAGTGAGCAGTAATGCTAATATAAGCCAGTCATTTTTTTTTTTTTTTAACTTTTATTTCAGTAATGGAGGCCTTGACCCCTGGATGAGTGGTGGGGTAACCAAGAGTCTCTCTGACTCTCTTGTTGCCATTTTGATTCCCGATGGAGCTCATCACCTCGATTTACGCTTCAACAATGAATATGACCCACAATCAGTTCTCCTTACCCGACAACTGGAAGTGAAGTATTTCAAGCAGTGGATCAAACAGCATACAAGCGCACAATAACCAGGACAGTATATGGAGACTGATTAGGACTTAGACTAAACCTTTCCTTAAGGATATCAACAGGCGGTGCTGTCCACCAAAGATTTTTACTTAAACTGACCAAAGAAGGTGTTTGTATGTAAATCGATTTTTAAAGAATATTTCACAATAAGTTGGCCGAGTATGTTTTTGTCCAGTTGTTAAAGTAATTTTAGTAACTCATGTGAGCCCAAGTTTAATATCAAAGAAAAAACCTTGTGTTTAAACATTGTGCTTAATTCTATCTGTCATACTCAATAATTCCAAATATTCTTAAGTAAAATGAAAAAAATATATATTTTTTTTACTTTGAAAAAAAAACAAAAACAAAACTGCAGGACAACAGAATCCGAACAACATGTCTAATCTCCTGCTCTTTCCTTAGGTGCTCTTGTGTGATTTAATGAAAATGCCGAACAGACGTCGAGCAATAAAGTGGCTAGTGGGAGGCTAGTAGTGTAATGCAAGGAGGCCATGCCCCATGCAGTCTGAGCCATAGGACTCCCCAGACTCCCATTCTTTCATTGGCAACACAAACCCCTCTGAATTGCTGTACCTTGACAATCCCTTCATCTGCCCCCTGCTAGTCAGATTATTAATACTACAGCCAAAGTGCAGAGGAGCATGTGGGCTTAAGGGTGAGCTAAGGTTGAAGGGTGAGGCTTTGGAGACAAAGTGACATTTGAATGGGATGAAGTGATGAATGATAATCAAACCTTTAAACTGAACATCACAACAGTTGATTTGATTTCGTTCAGTTAAATAAAGCTGTATTGGCATCAATTCCTACAGTAACTAGATTACTGTCAACATTGATTTGAGTTACTTGGTAAAAATGTGAGCATGATTGTGCAAAGAGTTGCTGGAGTTGTCCGTAGACTCTCATGCTGGTTGTTCAAGTATACCAAGTATACTTTTTTATATAAAATATAGAATTTAATCAATGATGCACATTTTAAAATGCTTAATAGGGGCGTATGGTATTTGATGCCTTTTCATACTCGCTTCAACACTATTAGAGGCTTCTAACAATGCGTAGGTCAAAATAAACCAAATGTTATTTCTCTTCGAAAGAATAGAGCATGATCTTTTACTTTATCATCATGGACACAAAAAAGATGAACTTGGGTGGTGAAGCAGCCAATAATGTGGTCAATATCTCACATTTCACAGGGCTGACATTAATTTCAGCATCTTTTCTTTTCATCTGACATGTCCATCAATCAGATTTGTTATTAGTATTCTGCTGACCCTTAGAGCATAGGCTGTGTCACTGCTAATGCAGACCACACACTAGTCAGAGGAGATTAGGTGTATGTGTGTGCGTGTGTGTGCGTGTGTTTGGGTGTGTGTGTGTGTACATTTGATGTGGCTAAAGAGGGTGTCTTAAGGGAAAAGAGGGAAATGGAGAAAAACTCACAGTGGGTGCTGAGTTGTGTAAATTCCCTGGGCAGAGGGCGGGGTTCACAGTGTGTAACGATAAGCAAACAATATGCAATCTGTTTGCTGAAGTGGCGTTCCAGGGGCATGAATCAAAAGCAGAAAGATGAATGGTGTTTCTCTGCTTGTCCGATTTGTTCTCCCCCTTGTTCACCTCAGTTTGACCTTGGTTTCTGTTTTGCTTATTTTAATAATTTGTTTTATTTTAAATAAAATTTATATTTGTCTTATGTAAAAAAAAAAAAAAAAGAATGTTTCAGAGGTTTTACACATTTTTCTTCTTGGATTAACCAACAAGCATTGCTTCCAGACAAATTGTCTGGAAAGTTTTTGGAAGTTCAAGTGGTTACAAATTCCTTCTTGTGAGTTTTCTTTAATATAATGCAATTCTCTTTTTCCTTCGTCTCTTGTCAGTATTCAGCTCCCCACCCCCTCTGATCTCCTTGTCCTTTTTGTGGCCATAGAAACTTGTTTCCGGAATCAGTGCGTCAGACCCTCAAATCTGAATGACTAGCATGTACAAAAGCTTTGTGCAGGAAGAGGAGAAAATATCAGCCATCAGTTTGGTGATGTCATTGTGCCAAAATTAGGCCTTGAAAGAAAGAGGAGGATGTGGAAACCAGTTTTAAAAGGAATGAATGGGCTAAGTGCACTGCCAAAGCCTTGATGTTTGGGGCTAGAATTTTTATGGATTTTAATGGAAATTATGCTCTTAATACACTAGTGTAAGTGTACCCTTAAAAAACTACATACTAAGAACCAAATATTTAATTGATATGTATTTTGCTATATAATAGGAAAAAAGTAAAACTGAACTATCCCAAACATTTTTTTTCCATACTGTTGCTGTTTATCTTTTGTTGTGCAGTTGTTAATTGTAAGGCACCCCCATTCAGGCCTGTAGCTTGAGCTGGGCTACAGATAATTAGATCAGTGCTATCAGTTTCACTGTTCCTTTTCTTTATTTGAATTAACATGATAATAACACTCTCTTGACGGTCCCTCTTTTTCAAAAGTGCTTAGCCTTTTTTTTTTTTTTAAACTCCCCTCTCTTTAAACATCCAAATGATTCAGTGCATCACCTTAAAATGCACTTGTGATGGGGGTAGGGGGCTGGGTCGTGGTAATGCCTGGGAAAATTCCAAAAAAGATAAAAAGATGAACAAAGACAAAGTTTCATGGGTAATTGTGTTGAAACATTACATGACTCCTATAAATACAAAAGTGAATTTGCGATGATTGTGTCTCGCTTTAAGATCTACTTACTGAACAAATTGATATTTGTTTATCTTATCATTCATATCATTTCCATGATTGGTTCGAATAATGTTCTTTTTTTTTCTTCACCACAGTCCAAATTCATTTCCCTTTTTTTCCCCCCTTCAGCCAGGATCAGCTTTGGGCCCCTATGGACATTTTACTCTTAGTTCATCTTCTATTCCTGCATTCATTGTTAGCCAAGAAACTTCCTGTAAATACTGGATTATTTACAGCAGCTGTTATAGTCATACCCAGGATTTCTTAAGGTCAACATTACTTTTGGCACACTGGGCTTGAACTGCACTTTGGTCCCCTTTAATTTAACAGCTCCGGCAGCTTTTCTAGTTAAATCGACTGTTCATTATTGAGCCCCATTTTACGAAGGGGCTGTGAGGTGCAGTTTAATGAATCTCTGGCACAAAGATCCCTTTCACTGCAGAAGGAAGAATAGAAGCTATTTAGGCCCTGTAGGGTTGTATGTCAAAGGCAGCCCATAATAGTTGTCAGGCAGAGGCTAAAATTCCCACTGGTGCAGGAATCAACTTATACCACTAACTGATTAAGATACAAGTAGGAAGTTGGGGGAATACATACATGGATGTGACATTACCAGCTTGACTTGACATACTTTTCAGTCTGTGCCACATAGTAACAGTAAAGCTAATTTGATAGTTTTATGTAACAAAAATACACATAATACAATCACTATATAATGAAAAGCTATCAATAATTACTTTTGGCTATGTTGTAATCTCCATTTTCATTTTGAAGGGGCCCATTGAAGGGAATGGTCACAGGCAAAAAAAACCATTAACCCAATGCCCATGGGGTCATTTATGGAAGTTCAAAAAATATATATATATAAAAAAAAAAAGAATCTCCAGAATGCAGTTTCTAGTAGAAAAATACAGGTATATGTATTAATACACATATACTACATAAGAACAATACCTTTATTACACACAATAAACAATTAACAGATTTTTTTTTTACTTTACACCCAGGGAAAAAAAAGAAAAAAACATTTATGGTTGTTGTTATACATGTCTGGATACATTTACAAGTATTAGTGAACCTTCACTGCCTTTAATGTCACGACATTGTACTGATCACATACACAATAAGAACTGCCTGGAATAGTTGAACAAGTAGCTATTGTCTTATTGCTCAGTGGGATGCCTTGGACAAATCCCTCTTAGTTGCAGGTGGTCAGGGGTGAGCAAAGAGTTAAGTCCTGAGGTCCCTCTGTCCCTCCCTCCTAATGTCCTGACATCATTAGCCCTGCCTCCAAAAATCTGCTCGCTTTCTCCCCAAAGTATGTTTTCCAGTCCTGCTTTCATGAGGGTAAGAAAGAAACACTGTGTGAACCCAGTGTAAGGATCAAGCGTTAAGATATAGTTTAGTTCCCTGGAACTATAGATCGGAAAACTAGGTTTTATGGATGATCTAAAAAGCCATTGGAATTAACAGTGGACATCTTGGGGGTTATATGTGGTTTACAGGGAGATGGCTGTTCAGGCTGCCATCATGAACTCACAGTTCCTAAATTTCTGTTTCCCTGGGTCAGTTATGGAGTACGAGTTGGAGAAGGGTCTAGATGGGTCATTCCTGGGTGAAGTCGACTGTGAGGGTGACTTCAGGGAGGCGACCAGTGATTTGCTCAGCTTCATTGACTCTGCTTCCAGTAACATAAAACTGGCCCTGGATAAACCCGTCAAGTCCAAGAGGAAAGTCAACCACCGAAAGTATCTACAGAAACAGATCAAAAGATGCACAGGAATCATGGGACTAGGGAATGGAGCACCTCAGGAGGCTTGCAAAAGTAACGACTCCACACCAACTCCAACTACCATCATGCAGAACAAAACACCCAAGCGGGATGGAGCTCAGGCCAACCTGCAGAGCAAAAGTCTGGCTGCCCTCTTTAACCATGCCAAGGATTTACGGGGAGAGAAGACAAAAAAGCTGCCACTGCGACACCGAAATCTGCCACCATCGTTCTTCACGGAACCAGCCAACACTACCCGGGTTACATCCACTTCTGGCATGACCCTTAAAGATCTTGAGAGGGGAAATCCAGATGCAACGGAGTTCTTTGAGCTTCTGGGGCCTGACTACAGTAACATGGTCTCTGAGCAGGAGCTCTTTCATACTATGCCCAACAGGGTCCATCAGCAGGGAACCACAGGACCGGAACCAATCTCTTTTGACTCCCACAATTTTGTGACAGGTGGTTTTCTGTATGCAGAACCATGGGCCACAAGTGGTGGCGTGCCCAAGAAAACAGGGGACATAAAGACAGTTCCAGAGCAATCATCTCTATATGGGGACACAGACTCCTCTTGCTCAGTGCCTATGGAGCAGAACACTACATGTTCACTGACCTTCCCAAACTTCTTTACAGACTGCTCTGTTTCCCAGGTCTCATATGATCTGGATAGTGGATACAGCCGAGGTAGTTTTTCAACTCTTTAAGATAAGCAGCTTTTTTACATTTTGGAAGAACTTTTTTTTTAAACAAAAGGCTGCAAACAAGCAATTTTTTTTATCTATGCATCTACGATCTATGATGATTAATCAGAAGGAACATTTTGGACCATCTTATTTAGTGAAATGTTTGGCTAAACTACTGCAAAGGGATAATACTGCTGCTTGCTTCAATGTCAGGGACTTTTTCAACTATGTCTAAAAGCAATAGGATTTGGAGGTTATATCACCCTTTATATATGATATTGGTTCAGGAATTGGTTAATAGTTTTTTGAAGTGTTCTAATAAGCCTTTCATAGAAATTAAGTCACCATGGAGATGGTCAGGGATTGTTTTTAGAACATTATCTCAGGGTGTTAGTTCACATTCATATTCTATATTGAGAAATATCTACAATCATGTAGTCTGAAAAGGAAAAATGCAATATTCCATCACTTCATTGGTTACAGTTCATTAGAAACAATTATTACATGAACTGCGATTAGAAAATAAAAATTTTTAAATATGGAAATTAAATCATATTTTTATAGAATGATTTGGCGCTTTCATATTCAGAAAGATGCTTGGCATCCTCATGCTTTCCACATAAAAATCTTAGACTGTACTGTTTTATATAAAATGCTTGCTTAATAGCATGTGCGCTTATCTCTTTGTAGTGCTGAGTTCATATTATTAAGAGAATGTTGTACTGTACTTGGACTATCTATTCCTTTAAATTAGGAATAAAAACAAATCATTACTGAAACAGTGGAAAAAGCTTCATAGACAGAGACTACAAAGTGGATCTTGGATTCTCACTACAGTCTAACTTTGGTTTAGAATAGAAACTGAGAGTAGATATTGGACATTTCAAATTCCAATATAAATCAGTGAGTCCAAATTATAACATTTTAATGGGTAGTGAAATATAGAGATTTAGTTCCTTGTGGCAGGTGCCTTGAATGTATTTTAAACAAATATACTGGTAAAAGCACTGACAACTTAGTTTATTGTAAATAACCTTAAACTGTCAACGGAAGCAACATTCAAGCAGGTGAAGGTTTGTGTTAGGTTCTTACACTGGTCTGCTCTCTTGCTCTACTTCACTTTACCTGATGTGAACAGCTGGAGCATGTTTGCTGAATTAACAGTAAAGTGAAAAAAAGTGTATAAAAATAATTCTGCTTGTTCAGAATGTAACAAGGCACAATAAAGCTGGTCTTTATTTTTTGCAGAACCACATTGTTCTCTGAATTTATTTTTTAGACAGGTTTGCATTCCAGAACGTTCATGAACATATAGCGCCATCTACAGGCTAAGTGTATAATATAACATAACATGGACTTCACTGCTTTTCCAGTTTAGTGTTCACCACAACTGTATTGCATAATTCTGCGTTCCAGTTTGAAATAATGAATATAGATTCATACAAAAATAATGATTTAGATAAATTACATACATGGTAATATCCAATGAAAACCAGTTAATCAGTTAATACTGATATTATACCTGGATATTTTTCTTACATTGTCCTGGCCATTGAATATATGATATTTAATACAGTAGTATGAGCAGGAGAGAACAAAAATTTTACTAATAAATGAAATATTTAAATCTTTATAATAGTTTATTTTAGTTGTTTATTTGTTTCTTTTTAATCTTTGGCCACTATTGCCATTAGTAACAATGGCTATTCACCTTTATTGATTTCTGTCATCTTTTGCTTTTTTACATCCATTCAACCGTCCTTCTAGGCTTAGGACATACTTTCACACTCTTGTCACACTTATAATCATTTAAACATAGAAATATCAAATATATTCTAGGAAAGCCAAGAAAAACCTCTATCCAGGCATACTAGGATACCTTTAGAATAGGAATTAGGATAGTCTTCCAAGCTAGCAAACCTGCTATTATTTGTGATGTACAAATGTGGGTTTGATGGCCATCCATTCATTCATCCATTCATCTTGAGTAACCTCTTTATTCTGGTCAGGGTTGCACTGGTGGCCAGGTGAGAGAAATCACACTGATGGATATTCAGGGCACAGACATATTAAAACACTCTCACTAAGGTGCCTTTTAGTGTAGCTAATCCATCCACCTGCAGGTTTTTGGGAAGTAGAATGGAACAGTACAACCTGGAAAAAACCCATACAAACACATGGAGAAGCTAAGCACAGCAGTGCTCTTTTCTGTGCCCTCATGATCCATTTTTACATGTCTGAAATTAGACTGCTACCATTACAACGCTTACATTTAAATCATGTAAATGCAATTGTCTGGTCATGAGCCACAAATAACATTGCACACTACAATAAGCAATAAGCAGAGAGAGAGAGAGAGAAAGAGAGAGAGAGAGAGAGAGTAATAGATGTATGGAATAGCCTGCAGGTCTAAGTGGCCAGATTAAGCTTTAAATCACCTCTATTCTCCTAGTGTCTCAATCTTTACTCAGTGTGGGAATTATTAGACCATGCAGTATATAAGGTGACAAAGAGGTGCTGTTTGCGTCATACATGACTGATTTCAATAGCAGCTGCTGGCTATGTATCACATCCGATTTGACCTAAATTAATGTCGGACCATATTTATTATTAACCCCTTAAACCACCAACAGTTCATAGCATATAATAATAATTCTCATAACTACAAAACAATTTTAGAAGAAAAGAACTCCAAAACCATACAAAAGAGAGGTTCCCTATCAGATATGTGGTGTACATATAGGGGAATTTAATTTCTCTAAAAATTCATGGTCAAAGCAAAGAATGAAAAGAATGAAGGGCATGGTTGTAAAGCCCTCTAGAAAGAAACATGTATATCTGTAGAAATGCAAAAGGTTCTCCTGCACACCTACAGTGAAGAAAAGGGGTGAGGATAGTGGGACCAAGCTAGTATGGTCTGTGGAAAACCTTGAGAGTAAATGAACAACAGGGAGAATGTGAAAAAAAAGTGTGAGTAACAGAAAGGTGAAAATGAGTCAGGTGAAAAACAATCCAGGAGCCCTTTAGGAGGTCAGACATAATAGTGTGCACTGTCAACAACATGGTGGTGTTTTACAGCCAGTTGTAAACACTGGGGTTGAGGTTCAGAAACAAGGCTCTGGTGGTAGACAGATGTATATCTTCTGTCTTTAGAGCTGCCCACTGATTGAGCAGATGCAATCAGAGCCGGCATGAATCAGTATCAGTACAGCAGGTAGGGTTCCCAAGTTTGTCTTACATAAAAAAATAAAAATAATAATAAAAACTTGACACAACTGAATGACGGATAGATAAAAATCCTGACTGTCCCTAAGAGCACAAATTTTTCAAGAATTTGGACTTTGTCCTGTGTATTGTCGAACCAGTTCTGGATAGCTCGTGCAATTGTTATGCAATACAGATGTAGAAAAATACAGCAGTATATAAAAGCAGACATATAAAAAACAGTCCTGGTAAATGCCAGATAATGTAATATTGTCCAGAATAGAAAATTGAAAAGAAGGAACAGTCCTGGGAAAATTGCAACAGGTGGCAACTCCAACAGCTGACCAGAGTTCAAATGGATTTACATTGCATTCCAGATTGCTGCCTAAGATATTGGTGGCATATTAATATTCTTTTCTCTTTAGATGAGTCTTAGACTGACCCTGTGTCCAGTGAGGGCTCTTAATGAGGACAGCCAACTAACGAGTCAAAACTCCAGCTGTTTTTGTGCCTTTGAGGAACACCATAAAGGTCCTCTGCTGTCTAAAGACGGATTAGTACAGTTGGTGAACACAGTTTAAGAGGCACCTTCTCTCTTCAATAGCCATTTCATGTGCACTATGGCTTCCTTCTAGGTGTCTTTAATAGGAGTGTCACCTGCAGACGTTCGTGTAGAGCTAACATGGTGTTCACTGTTCACTGTAATTTTTATAGTGAAAAGTGCAAATACCGAACAGTAGCAAAACTCTGAGTGAATTTCATCCTCTGTACAATTTTAGCATTATTAATACAATATTAGTGTGACTGCTGGGAAGGACTGAGCCATTTGATTGACCTTTTATAAGACCTTTTATAGGTTACTCACTTGGTATCATGTTCTTGATCTGATGTTCTATTGCTATGTACGTAGCAAGGAAAGCAATTTATATTCAGGGAGAATTACACTGGCTGTCCGTTGCTTCAGCTGCATATGTAATCTTCTATTATTTTTTTTAACCACTTAACTATATAGAGTAATCTACTAAGTATTGATACAAAAAAACGAAAAGTTTTTGGTTAGAGTTAGGTTTGGTCTAGTCTGCCTGGGTTCATATTGACATGATTGCATCATACAAATCCAGCACACTTTTATAGATGGACTTTCATGGTGCAAATCCCCCGTTACATCACATTGCAAAGGTGTTGTACTGGATGTTCCTTTGTCACATGGTGCGTTATCGTGCTGTTCAAATATGGGTGAATTAAGACCCTGAAGGGAGGCACATGATCACCAGCAATACTAAAATAGCTTGTGGCTTTCAAGCATTCATTGGTATTAACAGGCCACAATGTTGCCAATCAATCATTCCACACATCATTCCATCACCTCAACCTGTTGAGAACAGTTGAGACGGTTAGGTCTGTGGGGTCCTGCTGTTGGTACCAACTTTTGACCTTAACATTTAGAAATACAGATTCATCAAACCAGGCTAAGTCTGCAACTGTCCAGCTTTGGCAAATCTGTGCCCAATGCAGCCATAAATTCCTGTTTGTGTCTTTTGGTTTTGTAGCCCATCTACTTCAAGTGTTATACATTCTGTGATATTTTTAAATTACAGAGTGGTTACTGGAGTTACTGTAACCTTTCTGTTAGCTTGAACTAGCCTTGTCAACTCCTTTTGACCCGTCTCATCAACAACTGCTGGATGTGAGGATGTTTTTTTCTTTATTGCACTATTATGAATACTCTAGAGCCTGTTATGCACGAACATTCATGAAGATCAATTGTTACAGAATTATTTAAACCAGCTCATCTTGCACCAACAATGCTGTGGTCAAGATCACCGAGATCATGTTTCCCCCCATTCTGGTGGTTGAACAATACCCGAACCTGCTAGCCCACATCTGGATGGTTGTATGCATTGCACTTCTGGCACATAATTGACTGATTGAAAAATTACAGAAATTAATAGACATACAGGTGAATTAACCAGGTGCTGGTCGGGCAATTATATAGAAAAAATAAGCCAGCGTTACTTTCTGCCTTAAATATTCTTGAGCTGTTATTGCTGTCAGTGTTTAACACACAACCAGTAAATTATAATTATGTATTGCTTTATATTTATGCCACATCACATTTTTTTTTATGTAACATGCTGCAGTGCCTTGCTTTAACACAAGATGTCAGTATTGTAGTTTTGACAGTATTGCAGATTTTCCTTTTAAACCTGTTTGTGCAAAATTATTGTTCATTTCTAGCAGCTTGATGCACATGCAGTTTGATTACAGTCATCCCATGTCACATGTATGCACCATTTAAGTAGCTGTTAGTGTACTATATCCAATATACCTAGAAAGAAACAATACATGGATCAGATTTCAGGAATTACGGTAAAAATAATATTTCTTTATAGATTTAAGAACGTAATAGTATTCAGGACCAGGAACTAACTAATTTGACTAATGCATTCACTGTATTTCCTCCTTCAGTTTTTCTTTTCTTGAATGTGAGCTTGCCTTGACTAATAATAAAATAAATAAAACATGCCTGCAACAATCCCAATTCTCAGGATATGCGCTGCAGTAATTCTTCACTGATTTACTGGCATTGTTTTTCACTCAAAACTCAGGAAAATAGCAGACCTTAAGATGCACTATAAAAACATGCAATTTAACATGACACTAGGGTTGAAATATGTTTTGCAGTTTTTGTACAATTCTTCACATCACACATAACTGCATGTGACAGTAAAATATACTACACTCGACCTCCTGTCAACTCAGACACTTGTTCGCAGTGTCATTTTGGAGATGGTGTACAGTGCAACATGACTCCTTACTCCTCACACCCTTCTACATCTCCTTCCTATCCTGGCCTACTTAATAAAATGTAAATAGCAAGCCCCTATGTTGGAATCAATGCACTATTATTGCACAATCTAATAAGTATTTAAAAATGCAGACTACGACAGTTTATATACCATATTGCCAAAAGTATTCACTCACCCATCCAAAACATTCTGATTTTCCAATCACTTCCATGGTTATGTGTACATAAAATCAAGCACTTACGCATGGAGACCAATCCTACTGTACAATCATGTGAAAGAATGGTTTGCTCTCAGGAGCTCAGTGAATTCCAGTGTGGTACTGTGATAGGTTACCATCTGTGCAATAAGTCCAGTCATGAAATAGAGTCGTGCACAGAGGTCGCCAACTTGCAGTCAATAGTTACAGACCTCCAAACTTTATGTGGCCTTCAGATTAGCTCAGGAATAGTGCGTAGAGTGCTTCATGAAATGGGTTTCTATGGCCGAGCAGCTGCATCCAAGCCTTACATCACCAAGTGCAATCCAAAGCATCGGATGCAGTGGTGTAAAGCACGTCACCACTGGATTCTAGAGCAGTGGAGGCGTGTTCTGTGGAGTGACGAATCATGCTTCTCAGTCTGGCAATCCGACGGACGAGTCTGGGTTTGGCAGTTCCAGGAGAACAGTATTTGTCTGACTGCATTGTGTCAAGTGTGTATGTGTTATTAAGTTTGGTGGAGGAGGGATTATGATGCAGGGTTGTTTTTCAGGAGTTGGACTCGTGCACTTAGTTCCAGTGAAAAGAACTCTTAGGAGAATACTTTTGGCAATATACTGTATGTGCTAGAACAATGTAATCTAAAGCTGTCCTATTGGTATAAATAGTTCTTTTGTCAAAAGGACATATTGCCTCTAAAATCGACTCATGCAAAAAGCATTTATGCAAATATCATAAATCGTTCCCTTAAAGCCATTTTCTCTTTGCCAGTGACACACTACATTTATTTACATCCACACAGTATGAATATACATAGCTAGTCTTTATTTAGACAATCAAATTGACAAGTAACTAGCGCAAATAGATCATCAAATTAGAGAACAAGGCTTAAGGAAACTTATATCAAGGAACCTTTGCTGCTGAAGATAAGAGCTATGACAATGGAGACAAAAAAACAACAACAACAACAACAATAATAATAATAATAATAATAATAATAATAATAAAAATGTGTGTGATGTGTGTTAGGGTGACACAAACAGTTTGGACACAACTTCTAATTCCATGGTCTTTCACGATCATGGATTTTTATTTCTGTCTACATTGTAAAACAATTCCAAAGTCATCCACAATATGCAATGATCTCCTTTTACCAGTTAATATTGCGATGTATCTGCTACCTACTGTATGCTTTGATTTTTGAGGTTGATAACTCTAAATAAACTTCTCTGTAGCTGGGGTAAAGTTGTTGGCTTTTATACAATTTCACAGTTTTTCTGTTTTCTCCAGTATTGTTCAAAAAGGAAAAAGTATTTTAAATGCCATATTTACGTACTTTAATATCATACATTTTTAAATATGTGAAGCTATTAATGGTTTATGGTTCCTAAGCATTTGCAACCTGATATAAAATAAAAAAGCAGATAAAATTAAACCCTGTCTAACTGCATTGATTAACAGTGAATGAATTGTTCCTACAAAAAAATCAAGCATTCAAAACACATGCTGAGCAACTCAAACTTGTAGACCATTCTGTCAGCTGGTAAATTATTATCTGTTTCCCTTATTATTAATAAATATTTATTATTTACAAGCCTTATTGCTGTGATGTTTTCCTAAAAATAACTTAGTTATTATATTATACTATTTAAATTGTTAAATAGTGGCACTAATTAAGTTTTGCTTCAGGCTTTTAAAAATTTAGCATTTTTACTGAAACACAAGGGATGGAATAGATGGGTTCTTATAGATGTCCTGTGTAATATTGTAGCAGGTAAAATTGGGTGGACTGTCTTTTGTTTTGTCTGGTTAAAATAAGAATGTCTGAATTCACAAAGCAGTTAAAAAATCTATATCTATAGCATCTTTCTGTCTAACTATGGCATATCTTACATTTTTTTGTAGTTTGCTTTTCCTCTTCTCCTCTTGGATGTCTGCTTGAAGTAAAAAATAACTCATACCGTTTAAAGCTTCAGTAAAATACAAACAATTGTGCATATGGAAATTGGAAAAAAAAAGTCTGACTAATTTTCATGTTAGGCCATTGCAGTATGTAAAGGAAAGGAAATAAATGATTTATTGTACATCTTATGGCTCCTATTCTTTTCACAAAGGAGAAATAATAGTTAAATGAAATCTATAGTTGCATTCATTTGCCAAGTGACATTAATAATATTGAAAACCTGACATTGCACACTTGGGAGACAGCAAAACTAGAATAATAAGTAATACCCGACTCTCCTGTCATAGAATCTGATGAACTAGTTAAACACAAATACTGCAATTACTGTAGTTGCAAGCATCCTCTGCTCTGGGGTTTGAAGGTCAACTAAACATGATGAACAGCATTATGTGGAGGAGGCTGTAATGAGAAGTCAAGTACAGTATGTTTATTGACATTAATGTTGATTAGCTTTGCATTAATAAGCCAGTGTACTGTATATTTGTATATACTATATACAGTGGTGTGAAAAACTATTTGCCCCCTTCCTGATTTCTTATTCTTTTGCATGTTTGTCACAC
>JAOVVA010000052.1:18596807-18611291 GCA_028565275.1 Leiocassis micropogon | reverse complement strand
CTACCTTTAGAAATACATTTAAATCACACTGTAGTTTATGACTATGTTCCAGCTTATTTATCTAGAAAAGCAAAATGATCTCCTGACAAAGGTAATATAAAGTAGCACTGACATTTCAAATTATAATTTTAATTAAATAACAAGCAACTCACATAATGATCACAATGATTTATAAAATGTAAAACATGAAACTTGACTGGTGTTAAAAAAACATAAAGCTGTTGAAAAATTATGTTGACTTTTATCAGCTTATATTGTGCTCTAAGCATTGATATGTGCTAGATTGCTTGAAAAGAGTTTATAGTATTGTTCTTTTACGTCTGAAGAACCATATCATAACTTTTACTCTACTTGATTTGGTTGATCAGTAGAAAAAGAACTTGCAAAAAATACAGCAATTTATTGATGTACTGTATATGATGATGGGAGGAAAGTCATAATCACAAATCTTTAAAGTAAACTGTTATTTATATTATGAAATTAATTAAAATATGAACTCATCATCATGAACTCAGCAGTCAATTATGTTGTTGGTATGCAGAGCTAGGGGCAGAGAGTTTACACACCTGATGTACTGCATCACAGTTTGAGCTGGCTGGAACCCATGATTTCATTAAATATATTGAAATCTCCGGACAATGACAGTGCAGTAGTCCATTGTCTGGGGGAAAAAAAAGCAAGTGTAAAAAACATCCTAAGAATCCACTTATGCAAAATATGCAATCTTCTTTTGCTTAACAAAGTCCATCATATAAGCCGAGGATCTGAGGTCCTATTTCCTATAGTTACAATAAATAAGCCTAAGTTTCCCTCCTGTCATACGTAGCTCTGATTCCGTCTGATTGTAATGTTGATGTTTCTTACTGTAAGATCACGGTAAGTTAAATCAATCTAGGTACAGCTACCCAGCTGTGACTAATAAATAGATTTAGTTTTGACAAAGATTGAGCACCTCATCTCTTTAACAAAACATAGACTGCATTCTGATGAGACTGCTGAGAGTACAGTATATTGAAAGGAGATGCAAAGACAACATGATTCACTGGCATCGAATAAAATAACTTGGAGTCTGATGATGAAAAAATCAAACTAACCCAAAGTTTTTGAATTGCTTTTTTATTTCAGGGCAATGAATTTTAGTCAGAAAAATGTAGTAAGAGTCTAATAATAGCAATAAGCTAAATAATCTAGGTACATTTAAAGCAGAGAAGCTAAGAAAATAAATAATATTGTTCTTACATAAATAATTGTATCTTGCAGTTTTTCGCTACTACAAAATCGTTGAATCATTTGCATATTTACTAAACCAGTGGCTATACGGTGAAAATTAATTAAGCTTTAAAGCCATTTGTCACTATTGGTCTATAATGAGTCATCCATATCTGAACAGGCTTGTAACTAAATGGTTTTATATTTATTATAACAACATTGTTTATTTAATTTTTTTTCTTTTTTACCCACAACCAGTTTACTATAACCATTTTCAAAATAATTTGAAGAATCCTGTAAATAAATAGCAAGGGAGATGGTGATATAAGGGGGCACATTCAATTTGATATAAGAAGTCTTTAAATGTTTAAATGTCAGTTGGTTAGATCATCGACCATTGATTAGGCTTGTATAAAATTTAAATAAAATAATGTTTATTAATTCTACAGTCCACAAACAGTTATGTGCTTCCAAATGTCGTATTCATATTATTTGATTAGCTTGCCATTGGTACGTGGAACAGAGAGCTGCCAAAATCATAGGGAGCAAGATTGCTTACACAAATTAAGTGGACATTGGGTTAGGATTTAGATAACAACAATGCCCAGTGCTATAATAAGCAGATGTAAACAATAATCTTATTGGGAACAGATTAACTGATTAACATTACTACAGAGAAATATGCCACAATGTCATATAGGTGGTATAATTACTATTTCATTTAGTTTTAATTGGTACACATAGTCATAATTTGTCTGGGCAAAAGCCTATTTGTTACACTCTCAGGGTGGCCCCTACCCCTCCGCCACGGACACATTATTATTGCTATTATTATTATTATTATTATTATTATTATTATTATTATTATTATTTTGTTTTTAATTAATAATCCTGACTCATTTCTTAACTGAATCCCAAAACAACAGAAATGGAACTAGGGAAGGAACATTAGCCATTGAGAGTCCTACATCTCCATGGCCTAAAAGAAGAATTTATGCGAAAATTGACATATAAAGGCCAGCTGAAAGTTTGCTTGTGATTACCAGGATGAAGTCCTAGCCTTTTAAGGGAACATTCTCTGGTCAGATGGAACAAAGCTTGAACTATGTGTAATGTAATAATTATGGAAATCAATATGGTACAAAGGGAGAGAAAACTGTAAGGCTTTTAATCTGAAGTACATTACCCCAACTGTGAAACAAAGTAGTTTACATACATAGCTTTATGTAGAGTTTTTTTTTTTTTTTTTTTTCAAGAAAGAGAACTGGCTCATTTTTTAAACAATAGTGGAAGGAGGATGATATAAAGGGGGATCAGAAGTAATTAAAATAGAAAAAGAATTATCTCTAGACATTAGCCACAAATTTAAAACTTGGTCATAACTGGGATTCAGAACAGTGATTTTTAGCATACCTTTTGGTATACCTTTGGTACCCTTGGTTATAACCAACTGGCATCAAGACAACAACCTGAAAGGATTAAAGTGGCCATCATTAAGGCCTGATCTGAATTAAATGTAACCTGAGATTATTCTGAGGAATAAAATCTGAAATAAAGTTGTCTCTTTGATAAACATCTAAATCACTTATGCAAATAAATAGATACCCTAACTGACTTGAAACACATAAAATATACTGTATGGCCTTTAAAACGTCTACGCAAGCCCCCTTATTTTGATGCTGATAATAAGTGACATTTGTTTAGCCAATTGCTAGTCAGAGGCTACACATTAGTTATGAATAAACTGGAATTAGCTTCCAATAATAATCACCCTCTCTAAACATTGAGCTAAATATCTGAGTATTCATGTTCATTAATGAAGGTCGCAAATGTTTGACATGGCAGCCTTAGTTTCAGGCAGTTTGGCGTAGGCAGGAAGCTGGAACTGTTCATGGTGCTTTACTAACTTTGTTAGATTTGTTTTGAACACAGTACAGAGCTCTAATGATTTTAGCTCTTGTTAAAATCAAATTAGTGTATTTTAGTAGCAGAGAATAGGATTAAGGAGATTCTTAGGAATGCTATTAGTAAAATACTTGCAATCTATATAAATAAAAGAAAGGTTTTGTCTGTACATTGTTCAGAACTCACTCTTTCAATGATATCTTTATGTTTCATACATTGAAGGACCCGAAACCAGTCTCAGAAATATTTCTGTCTGTACGTCTGTCTGTCCAGCCGGAATACATCAAAGCATCTACAGGTTGCTTTTAATCATTCAGCGCTTTTTGTCTCAAGGTGGGTGTTGCTAAACACGTCAATCAATCCAATCTTTTTGCCTCAGGTGAGTGTGGTTAACACATCACTCAACAGAGCCAATTAATGCAAGAGTTTACTGTGCATACAAAGAATATACAGAAAACAAAAAAAGAAATCGTAATGCATCTACAAGCTGGCACAATCGTCAATGCACAGACATGACAATGCCACTCATTATGGCTTACTCTAACAAAATGGGACAGACACATGAAAACGGAGCCTTGCATCATTGGTGAAATCCAAATGTAATTAACAGTTTTATGTCAGATTATGAACCGCAAGTTTTGACACCATACTAAACATGTGTCAAACTGTAGGCGTGTCTTAAATCAACTGCTGGACAGAATTAAATGAATCTTTTGCAGTACTTAGATATCTGCCTAAAGTTTAACCTGCACTATAAGTGACAGTAAAATGTTAAGTAAAAGAGATGCTATGAACATTTATGTGATTTAATAATCTACTTTAAAAAAAGCTTCTAATAAGCTACTTGCTCAATGTAAAAAAACACCTGCACCAATAAATAGTAATAATAAAAGCTAAACTAGATAAGTTTATATTTTCACAGCTGAAATAACAGCACCGAAGTGATATGAGTAAATTTTAATTTTAGCCGATCTTCCTTTTTGATTTCTCATGTGTGATTCACTATCCGATTACCGAACAGGGGGGTTGGCGGTGGGTAGGGGGTAGTATTTGGCTCCTTCATTTTCTTCTTACAGACCTTGCTTGGAGGTCCCATATTTTACTTTTTCTTTAAAAGGTTATCCTCTGTCTCACAGGTCTCCCAAGAGGGTCTGTTTATGCACTAGCTGAATAATGTTTTATCCCCCAAATATCAAAATTCATTTGGTTCACATGCCACTCTCTATGTAAATGAGCAACTGCCAAGACATGCCAAACAAGACAATGGCAGAGCTGAACAGAGCTGGGTGGAGAAGAGCAACAAGAGAGGGGTGGGAATTATATATTCTTCTATAAGAACACATTAGGGGGAAAATCTGATTGGCTTGTTTAAGCCATGGCCAACATAAAATAGAAAATGTTTTTTTTTCTTTTGCACTTCTAGCCCCCTAATCACATTTCTGACATCAGCACCAGAGTCTATAAGAATCATAGATTCCCAGGCCACATCACAGCATATAAACAGGGCCACGATGGACTACTCTTTCCGTAATTCATGGACATTGTCATGTTTTCAGTCATCAGCTTTCTTATCACATCTGAACACAATTATACCATGCTATAAATATGGACTCCACTTTCACCTCCACTTCATGAAGTAATGCTCAGTCTATACTTACCTAACCATGCCAAGACTATATTTATGAATACTCATATTCTGGTTTTGACCATGCTCTAATCCACATTTTGTGATTTTGGATTTTGATCCTGACCCTATCCTTGTTTTGTGGACATTTTAATTGAATATTATTTTGAATTTGTTTGCCAGCATTGCAAATGAAACTACTGTACATTTGCATCCATTCTCACCCCCCCTAACAATTTAGAACCCAGTCTCTAACTTTTGGTCTCATGTACAGTATCAGAATTGTGTTGTGTCGTAAATGGAATATTCATTATTTTTTAGTAAAATATTTTGTTAAAATGAATAATTTAAACACACTGAGTAAAATAACAGACAATACTTTAAAACGAACAAGCACTCAAGGACATACTGCTTTTGGTTTTCTTCTTCCATGTTTTGGTTTCCTTCATCTGGTTTTGCTCTAGCCCTACTTCTGTTTTAGACACTTTGAATGAAAATATTACTCATTCTCATATGTTAATTTTATGACTGATCCTGATGTGTGTGTGTGTGTGTGTATACAATTGTGCAAATGTGTTAGACACCATGTGTTTTTTAACATAATCTTTCCTGTGGATTTCTTTTTTAAATTCCATGACTTCATTATTGTACTCGTACAAAAGCTTTGTTTAATTTTTAAAAATCAGTATTCCACCACAAAATTAAAAGTTAAGGAAAAATATATAAAAAACAAAATGAGAAGCTGCTGGGATTTGCATGCAAAAAAGAAACAGGTGAAAAAGTTAAGACCCCCAGAAGAACAGTGGGTGGTTCTGTAGGATGCTCAATAAAACTTAGTAGCTAATTGTCCAATCCAATCAAGCAATTCATTGTACACTGTATAATGACAATAAAAGCTTCGCCTTCTAAAGGATCCACTGCCAATGTCTTGGTGCTAGGCACCACAGCACGCCCCTAGAGGTCTTGTGGAGTCATGCCTCAAGGAGCCAGAGCCTATAAACTTTACAATTAGAGTCATCTAGGATTATTAACAAAATGAGCAAATGTGAATGTATAAAAATTAATCTACAATTAATACTATTTGTAGCCTAAACACAGATTTAATAATATTACTTAAAAAAAAACATGTTCTATTGAGAATGATAGAATAAAGTAAGTATGTACTCAATTATTTAAATGTAGTTTTAGGTAATGTTTATTAAACAAAATGATGGAGATATGCAGCTTAACATGGATAATTATGTGGATAAATAATTATAATAATTTGGATTAATAAAGACCATTGAATGAGCTTTGAATTGTAGGCTGAATAAACTAGGGTGAGGAGTATTTAAGGCTGAAGAGGTTATTAGTAAATGAGGTGCAGGTGTGTGTGATTAATAAGCTGTGGAATTCATGGGAAAGTCTATGAGAATATTCTGATCCGGGTGCCCATGTGTTGCAGCTAATAGCTATTGCTACTTAGAAAGGATAATCTGTCTGTGTGTGCTCGAGGCAAAAGCCGTGCCCCTCTGGAGAGCATTATAACAGTGGATCGAGAATAAAATGTTGCAACAACCGATGGAGGTCTAAGTGGTAATGATGGCAGAGAAGTCTTATACTGATTAACATAAAGGCAGGCTAATGTAGCATTAGTGCCCCTCCACAGAGCTCCTCATACAGGACAAAATATATGATGTGTTGCATTTAGTTTACTTTGCTGTAGCTTCCCATACAGTGAATTTCTAAAATATTGTTTTAATGGTGCTTATGTTTCAGTTATGCACATCACTGAGCGCTTGCAATATGTCATTGTGCATGTTTTTGTGAATTGTAATGGAGGAATTGAACGCAGTGAAACAATGCCTATATACAGCACACAGTAAGAACTATGAGGAAGTTAAAAGCCTCTCAGATAGTTTCTTAATTATCTCAATTTCTTTCTTAGTTCTCAGCAATAGCTCATGTTGATGAAGCATTGATGGTGCTCTCTCACTCCTCCTGCGAAAATATTCTAGAAATGCAACATGCTTTACTCCCAGCTGCATTATGATCTATAGCATATCTGGTGCTTTTAGATGGTCTGTAGATCACTGCGCAATACACACTGAAGCTGAATTCCTCCTACACTCCTCATCTTTTCTTGTTCTTGCCTTGCTCTCACCAGAGCTGGTTATATGTAGTGTAGAGCATCTTCCTATCAAAGTATCATGTGTATATTGAAGATTTCTGTACAGTATTTTGATGCAGAAAGAAGCACATAACTTGGAAAATTCATGAAAGTATGAAAAAGCGACCGGGAAAAAAAGATTGTGTGCTTCCGTATTTATAGCGCTGTACTCCTCATTTGGTGTTATCCTGAAGGTTTGCCTCATAATTATAAATTAGCAATTTAAATCGTTAATGTAGTGCATCTGACAACTTTATCTAATGTTTAAAACCCCTTCCTGGTAACTAGGGTTGGTATAATGCTCTCATGCCTGCTAATTAAATAGGCTGGGCTTCTTCACGGATCATTGGTTACTGCTGATTAAAAAGTGATTGGAAGGTTATATAAATCAAAGACAACTAAGCCAGCTAATTAGGTGCAACAGTCATTACACTTGAGAATATCCTACAGAAAAAAGGCATCTTTTTTTGACACAATCATTTTGGTTATCGGACAACATTACCAAATGTTGCACTGTAATGATGAAATGTAATCGTAAAAAACATTTTTAATAGGTCCCTAAATTACCAAGGCCTTATTTTTGTGTTTGTAAAGGGATACATTACACAAGAAAAAAGTGTACATGTTGGAGGTGACTTGCTTATAATAGTTGGAGAAATTAGAGGTTGAAATCAGTATGTAAATTAGGTTTTTATATGTTCAGACTTTTCTTCCTAGGTATGACAAGGTCTGGGTTGTGTACTCCCAGTCCAGTGCAACAACAGTTAAGGGTTGTGAGATAAAAAAAACTAAAAAACTTTACATATAATAAAACTGTAAAGTTGGTGTGTCTGTACGTTGAAGATATTTGTGAAAAAAATATTTGGGGGACTTAAGATGAGTAATAGAACACATCAGGATGATTTTTGGAGTTTTTCTGTTTGTCTGTTTGCTTGTGCACACATCATGTGAAAAACTACTGAACAAATTTGAATGGGGTTTTCACAGATGTCTTTGGTTTGGCTTGAGGTAACATATAGGGTTTGTCTCATTACAATCAGCCCACTGGAAGAGAAGACATGCTACTTTGATAGCATGTCTTCAAACAAATAATTAATTTGTGATTTTTTTTTAAATTACTTAAAATTACATTTTTATTTAAATGGTAAGTGCTTTATATCAGTAAAAAAAAAATATACCTTGAAAAAATCTCAAAATTCAACAGATGGCGCTGTACATTTTTTAATGCACGCTTATGAGTTTTTATTGCGGGCAAATCTAGTCTATAAAATTTAATGGGGGGACATACTGTAAGATGAGTGTTTTGCCTATCTGTCTGTGCATGCATCACGTAAAAAAACATTTGTACGAATATTAAATGGTGTATTTGGCCAAGCTTGAGATAACATATAGGGATAACATTCCTATATCTTATGAGATAACATTCACACATTTATGAGTGTGTAATTAAGTTGCATGCGAACTAAATCACGTCTAGTAATACAATAAGAATGCAGAATAAAATACTGCATATTTTGTTCATAACAAGTACGTTAAGAAAGTAATATTTAGTTAATATAATATATAATCATAATATGATAAATCTTTTTATGACCAAAACCTAGTGAACTGTCCTTTTTGTCTCACTGAAGTCTGGCTGTTGCATCCATGTGTTGTTGTATTACTCATGATCAGTACAATCTTTGTTGTATGATGGCCTGACATCCATTCCAGAGTGTATTCCTACTTCAAAAAAACAGATATTTAGCTCAAAATTGTTTTCACTTACTATCACATTTATACATGTTTTATACATGCAATCCTTTAGTAAATCGGTGCCTTTTCTTTATAGTTGGGCCTCCATGAAGACATTCTTCAGGTTTAGACTCTCTGCCGAGCTCCTTCTGTTTGATTTGAAATAACAATTTCAGGCTGCCTGAATGTCCTTTAGGATTTTGTCATAAAACCGATAGACGCTGGTGATAAGCTCAGCACGGCATCAATCATCTATTCACTGACTGTCATTTCATAAAAGTTTGCCTCTTGCTGTCATGAATCATGCAACAAAGTGAAATCCACACACTTCATCTGACTTTGGTTGTAATATGTCAAAATTATTGAGTTCAGTAGAGTGGCTTTGTATGATGGATATTTTTAAGCAATTGCCACCATTTCACACAGCACTGTGTGCTTCAAAAAGCATTTAGGGGAAACTTAATTTTTCCTATAATGCCTCAAATCAGTGATTTTGATGTAAGACTACACCAAAGGAACAATTGCAGAATTGTTATTTATACTAGCAACAAGGAGTGCCCAGAGGAAACACATCAAGCAGGGGGAGAACATGCAAACTCCCATACAATTTCCATACAATATAATATGTATCTTATTATTGCCTAATCACATTTAGATTGAATTATTCTTAAGACATTACAATAAAAATAATCCACTATGGATACATGCATACACACAATAATGTGCAACTATAATTTACTTAGCCTAAAACACAAAGTAAAAGTCATCAAAATATTACATTTCAGACTGCAAATCAATAGGAAACCTGAGAACCTGAGAGGTGATTTCAATTTAATACATCTGTCAAGATCAGGATGGTACAGTATGCTTAGATACTAGTTATATATTCATTAGCATGTTACCATACACTGCTTTCTGTCCTCATACATACTGTACGGTACTGTATCTTGTATTGTCCTCCATACAGTGTCATTGAAGATATTGAGTTTTTTTGTAATTGATTTGTGGTAGACTTGCACAGTAGCTCTTTGGGCATGCCCACTGCAGCAGGTAATCCAAGATCCTCTGTAACTGTACAGCACTTTATATTTTGTAATACAATGCACAAGTTTGTATGATTCACCAAGTGCTTACACCAGAACATTGCACACATTTTAACTAAGATGACAAACTGTTGTGGCAAACTGAACATGCGTGTATTTATGGCTTGAGTGTTTTGTCTGTAAATATATTTTGCATAAAATTGGTTTTATGTTTTCTTCAGTCTGTAACACACTGCACAAAACACACTCTGGGCCAATCATGCTTGTATTCTGTGTAAAGCCATATTTTATAGAATTTATCTTACATGCAGTAGTTGTTTCCAGCCTCTCACAGGAAGAGCGAATTTTGAATCCGTGCTAGCAACAAATGGTTACATATATTAGCATGAAAATTGACAGAATTTAATTAGATGCACAACATGATATGACTAAATTTGTTATTGGCAATTACAACAGCTACAGGGTGCATTTCTTTTTATAATTTTTAAAAAACTATAATTAGCTTGATTTCCATTTTTTGTTATATTTTGTAATTTGCATTTTTTCTCCTTCCCACAAGTTCACAACTTAATCATAAAAATTCCAATAGCTGAGAAACACTGTCTTTAGTATTAAATGTATTTACAATGTACAGTATGGTGTAGAGGCATGATGGTGTAGTGGTTAGCATTGTGGCCTTGCACCTCTATGGATCAGGGTTCAAACCCTCCCCTCGGTTCTGTGTACTTGAAGTTTGTGTGTTTTCCCCATGCATGAGTTTCCTCCAGGCACTCTGGTGTTTGTGTGTGTGCTAGTGCCAGGTCTCCTGAAAAGGACCATCGGTATATAGAATGAGTGAATTATGTGGTATATAGCCCAATATGAATAAAAATCATTGACACCTACATTAATTTGGGTACAAGATATAAGCATGAAGGACATGACATTACCATTTAGTGTTAATTATTCCTTCCTGCCTGATAGGCCATTAACATATCCATCTTTATGCTCCTCATTTCTTTCATGCAAGCCACAGCAGGGTGAAAAGAAAGATAATTGCTATACCTAACCAGAAACCAAAGACTCTGTGTGAAACAGGTTTTAGCTAGTGATGTCCTTAAAGTTTCACCTTCAAAGGTAACCCTTTACATTTGCTTGCAGAAACAGTTGTAATTCCCATCATGTATATTTCTTTTATTTTTGGCTTCTGGAAATAAAAAAAGGTGAGAGAACAAGAGTGTTTTGATGAAGATCAGAACAGTCTTATCACCCTGTGACATCTTAGCTCTTGCACTGGTGTACTGCATAAGGCCTTAACATTAGTCAAGGGCTTTAAGAAAGCATACATAAGAGAATAAAAAAAAACAAGAATGACTTGCATTGCACAGATGGTGAGGTCATTGGAGTCTTTCTTCAGTAAACCCACCACTATTAATAAACTGACATCAAGGGACTCGTAGCTTTGCAGCTCACCTTCTAAATGTAAGGCCATGCTTTATGTCTGTTTTTATCTTTAATATGTCATTTAACATTTAGATTGACTTGTGTATATTTAAAATGCATCCATAAATTTGTCAGTCTAGCTTTGTATATAACCTTTTTTTTCTTACTTTAGCATTTTCATAAATAAGCCAACAGTTTATATATTGACATCCCTAACCCACAAAATGCATTGTCTGAACTTCAACTGAAAACACTAACACAGCACAGACATGATTATGGGAGTACACATTGTTGTACAATGGGCATGTCAGTGAAAAAAGTAAGAATGGCAGAAATATAAATATGTAAATATAATAATTATAAAAAGCTTCATATGTTTTGCATTGCGGCGTATCCAATGACATTATATTAATAGGATCATAATTATCAGTAAATTACTACCACTACTAATCATATTACTACTACTACTACTTTTAATAATAATAATAATAATAATAATAATAATAATCATAATAATAATAATAATAACCATAATAATAACCATAATAACCCTCAATCAGAATAATGCTATACCTCAACTCCACATGGCTAAATATACTTTATTCAGTTTATATATTCACTTGTTTGCATCCAGAAATGTATGAAATGCTGCATTTTGATACAGTACATGTCCAAAATGATTTCTCTCTGTATCTCCAAGGAGATTTTTTTTCCCAGAGTCTCGTCTTGTGAACAGTGTGTAGTGGGAAATCAGAGCTAGAAGTAATTTACCTGACTCTGTAGGAGATCCTGACACAATGCTTTTTGCCATGACCAAGAGCTGTTAACATCTAGAATTCAGTGGGTGTGTGCGCGTGCGCGCGTGTGTGTGTGTGTGTGTGTGTGTGTGTGCGCGCGTGTGTGTATGTCTTTTGAATCAATATAGTGATAAACTTTAAAGGCAGGAAACAATACACCCAAGAATCCTTTGGGAATTAAAAGCATAAAAGTGACACAAGCCAGGGGTATAAGCAAAGACTGTAGCCTATGAATTCTGAATTTCATTGAGGACAGAACAAGTTATTGGTTTGTAAGTTCAATAAAAGTGCAACTGCAAGAACGCAAGTATTTTTTTTCTCTCTTTATGAAGAATTTGGAGACAAAGTTACTAACTAGCTATGATGGGGCTGCATTAAAGACACCAGTAGCTTGGTCCTACTAAATTTTGTGTTCAGGTAATTAGTCCATCATAATACGCATGGATATCTATGGCTCTCTTTAGACAGAATAAAAGACCCAGAGGAGTGTGACTAAGTAGCTAATCACTCATTCTGAGTAATTGTGCAGGTGAAATGTAAGTAAACTCCGAAAGCATGCCCAAGCACTCAGGCACCAGATGCCAGCTTTGCTTGCCAAACATGCATGCACGTGATCACTTCATGAAGAGAAAAGCCATCAGTTCACTGGTTGACACCTTTCGATCTTTAGTGAACCTTGACATGCTTTTGCTCAGATCATTCCTGATCAGGGAATGCAGCCAGCATTCATTATGGATAAAACAATGGAAATAAATATGCATGGCAAACACTGGGAAGGCAGACGATGAAAAGCCAGAAGTGATATTTAAAACCTAGATTGGAAATAAACCTTTTCCTTTAAGCAGCAGAATATGGAAACATTAAATAACAATTACTGTAATGAAAATTATTGGAGCATCAAAAGGTAGCAAGAATGCTGGGTACATCTGGAATATACAGCTGGCTGCAGAGTTCCTCGAGGTGGGAGAGAGATGGCATTAATTTTATTTTTCTCTCAGTTGCAGAATCAAGAGATGAGGGAGGAGGCATGCTGGCACCCATGCAGACTGAAAATGATCTCAATGGCTGATGAACTGTACCTTGTATAGCTTTTTAAATTATGGTTTGGCATGCATGTTGTGCTCTCTGTCTGAGGATAGTTTAATACACCTAGGGTGTGTGCCAGGCTTCATTGAATTATTCGCATGACAGCATTTTCTTTCTGGCTAAATTACTTGTATTAAGATGGGGCTGATGGAATTAGACAAAGACATGGGCCATTTCAAAGCAAACACAATAATGCTAACACAAAGAATGAACCAGAACAGAGCACGAGTCTATTTAAAAAAACAGGAACCGGCTTAATGGTTTTCACGAACAATAAAGGCAACACTGTATGTATACTGCATATAATTTAAGCAAGACTGCAAGGAACAGGGGACGCAGGTGCATTTATATAATGTATGTCAATATAAATTCCAGAGGCAATGGCATAACTAACAATGCATAGAGATTAGTAATCATAGAAGGAGAAGCAGCTGTGAAGCTAATGAAAAACTAACTCACAATACTAGAATATGAACATCTTCATATATTACGTTATTTACTTTACTGTCTCCAAGTGTTCAAAACAAGTTCATGCTAAATAAAAAAGAAATCTGTTACTTCAGTCTTGTCAGATTTTATTAGGCCTTCTTTAACACACAACAGATCTGAGAGTGCACAGCTTGTGCTCATCACCTCAACCTGTGATTTCAGGGAAAACTTGGTAATTACAGCTAATTTCATTAACGTTCACACATACCATCCCATTCACATCCCGTAAAGCTGCACATGTTCTTTATATAAACAGGTGGTGGAGCAAATGTCGAGCAAATGTGCTCAATTGGTAGGAAACACTGAGTCTGAGCCTAGCAAGATTTGGTGCATGTAGGTGCTTACATAGACATGAAAAACCTAAGGGCTCTTCTGTAAGGAATCGTCTCACTCGCTTTATCCTGTATTCAGGGTCACAGGAGCCTATCCCAGGAGACTTAGGGCACGAGGTGGGATACACCCTGGACAGGGGCCAATCCATCGCAGGGCAAGCACATATACAAACCTAATGTGCAGGTCTTTGGACTGTGGGAGGAAACTGTCAGTGTAAAGAAAATATCATTTCTGCAGAAAATGTAGCTAAAATGATCCTGCCAATCCCAAAAAGTAATAGTGCACAGAGAGTTAAAAACACAAATAAATAGTAAAAATACAGGGTGACACAAAAAAATGGGAACTTTTTTACAATCCAATAAAACTAGAAGTGATAAAAGAAATACATTTTATTGCCCGTTCCACTAATCCATGATTACTAAAATGGCGGAGTGTTTACTTGCTAAATGTCACTAAGTGCTACCACCTGCTAATGGCTACCAATACGCATTTCAAAAATTCCCGTTATTCTGTGTCACCTTGTATATACTTTTTAAATATTGCTGTCTACTGCTGCTCACAATGTTTGACCTTGCCTACTGTATGCTGATTAGTGCAAGAGAGCAAAAAGAAAAAAAAATACCTTGCATTTTTAATTACTTACCTAATGTCATTAGGTTACAATAGATTTTTTTATTTATTTTAGATTAAACC
>JAOVVA010000052.1:18576717-18591709 GCA_028565275.1 Leiocassis micropogon | reverse complement strand
TAGTGAAGACTATGCAAAAGCTGCTTAGAGGCTGCAGAAGTTTTGCATTAGGAAATGTAATGTAAATTTAAAACTTTTTTTTTTTTTTTTACTATATCTTACTATTTAATATTGAAGTGCACAGCACTCAAACACTTATTCACTTGCTGCCTGGGAATATAATATTCACATAAATCCCTTGGAACAGGGACAGCATTAAAAATTCACAGTACAAACAGGAATGTGGTTGAACTTTAGAAAATTCTTTTTGAGGATTATGATAAAATTAATGCTAACACTATGGCAATGATGTAGAATAATGAACACCTTACACTAAGCACACTAAATATATCAACACAGGTTCTGTTCCCAAAAACTTTACTGTTAAGAAGTATAGCCTTTTACACTCAGTACATGGTTAATGCACACATAGGGTTAGGCTTAGGGTTAGGGTTAGGGTTAGGGTCAGGCTTCATTTACCCAGGCTGTATTTATACCTGTGCTTTCTCATGCACAACTTCTAAATAGGCACTCATAGGTACAGTATTTACTGTACCACATTTTGCAATACCGCAGTTCTTGCTGCAGTTCAACAGGGTTTCAGTGTTTCCTTGTACTGCAGGTGGTCTGTGTGCTCACCTCAGTTAAAAGGCAAAACATAAAATGAAATAAAATATAATAAAACTTATGTAGTGTAGAAGTAAAAATCTCATTTAATTAAACTTTGTTATATGATCTAATATAATGACTTATTATATTTTCAGTGTTTTTATGTAAAAACATTATAGAAAAAAAAACATCTGATCATCGAAGGCAAATGTAATCTCAGATGAAGAAAGGATTCACCAAAAACAAAACCTGTTTTCATCATATTTATTTAACAAAAATGAAGGCAAAAAGGAAAACATGTAGGCAATAATAAGTACCCCTACTGCTTTCACAGGATTTAAGACAGTAAGTTGCATCCAGGTGTTGATAATCATTAGCCATTAATTAATTGATCACCAGCAGGTGTACAGACCTCTATGAAAGCAGTGCTTAGCAGTTTGCTGTTTACAATTTGGAGTTCAACACTGAAATATTATTCAAGTGGAGAGCATTCCAGAAAGTTGCCAATCTTCCCAACAGTGGATGTCCCATTACATTCAGCGCAAGGCCAAACTGTGCAATGCTCAGAGAAATTCAAAAAACCCAAAAGCTACATCTTAGATCCTACAGGCTTCACTGAGCATGTTAAACGTTAAGATTCATGACAGCACAATTAGAGGAAGACTGAACATCAGTCTGTTGAGTCTGTTTTGTTTTTATGGTTTTTTTCCTATTGCCATCTCAGGGAGTCTCACAGACGCCTTCGTCTTGCTTATCAGAGACAATCTGATCTTTTTGTTTCATAAATATTTTCTCACACTGTTTATACACGTTTCCATAATTTTCATTTGATTCTGTAAAGCTGCTTTGATGACCATTTTTAAAAGCGCCATACAAATGAAAATTTATGAATAATATTGAGACCTGCTACAATCAGATGATTTTTTTATTGTTTTTATACAAAAAAACTAACAAAAAGAATTAGAAGAGGGGGTACTACCTTTTGAGTACATGTACAAGTACATCCTCATAACAAAACTCAGCACAGAAATCAATGCTTCACCTGTTGCGTACATAAACCCTTATGTACCTCCATATTTAAGGTTTAGTTTGTTTACATGTTACAAACTAATGCTTTGAAACACAGTTATATTAACCGGTAATGAGATCAAATTCTTTCTATGGTTTGTTAAATGGCAGTAAAAAACTAATTTTCATTGCAAATCTGTAGGCATTAGTAAAGATGTTTATACAACAGTTAGTTCTCACCAATTAATCAGGTTGGATGACAGGCATTCCACAAGTAGTGATAATAGATGTTAACTGCACTGAGATGTTTAACTATATGTATCACTCCAGATCACAGGTGTTCATTAATTACACTAACTTTCATGAATGAAGTAGGTCAATATGGTCAGCAGTACTGGAAAGAGGGGAGAGCAGCTGCCTGGCAAAAAGAAAACACATTCAAAACCCATCATGGAAGCACTTTTAGCAGCAAAACTACTATTTAAATAAATATCATAAAGATCATAATCAGTTTTTCCACAGTGTTTGTGGAATTGTAGCTGTAAAATCCTTTACTTTATACTTGAAATTTAAACACTGGTGCACTTTTTAGGATGTGATGAGAGACAGTTGTCTCCGTAGACAACTGGCGACAGTGTATGGACACAAGGGGATGTCTGGGAAGCAGATGGGATGGGGTGATAATTGTGACTTTGTTGGTTATATAATAAAAGACCACCTGTCAAAGCAGTGTTTTGTTGCTACAAAATAACTGTCTTCATTTGCTCTCAGTACATAAAGCCCTAGCACTAAACTGTATTTATTATAGAAATAACATGATAACATTGAAATACATCAATGTCAGAATGATTTGATTTATTTGTAATAAAGAGGACTTCTTCAGGCATACTGAAAAGTTGGGAAATGAAATTTCAAATTCTGGTGACAGAGCATCGGAAAGGGAAATCTTAGTCATAATATTGATTTAATGGTTATTCTTTCTAAGTAGAAAGATGCCCTTTTCCATTTGTAAGTTATAGCAAGGTTTGCACCCTTTATGCAGCGATTCCCAGGTAAAGAAAAATCTGGCATTTGAAGCTAAACAATTACCTGAGCTGCCCTTTAACTGAGATGCAGTGTTGTAGATGCTCTTCAAATAGAAAGATGCAGAGAGAGACTACAAATAGAAAGAGCACTCAGGTGTGTGTGTGTGTGTGTGTGTGTGTGTGAAAAAGAGGGGAGAGAGAGATGCTTGCAAGACAGATCATTTTGTCTAATGGGAATGTTTAATAGGTCTCTCCATCATTTACTCTTTATATGGCCTTCGTCCTCAGCAGTTTGAGAGACTACTTCTCCTTCCTCATTAAAGGACAGATTTTATGATGCGTCATATTCTTTATGTTCAGCACACAAACATATTACAGCCCAAAAAAAGATGTCCTTGGAGATAAGTTAGCATGGAAGCATTGCTGTTCCATTCTATTGAATGAGGTTGGACTGAGGTCTTGCAGTTTATGCATGTTCTTCTATGACAAAGAAAAGTTTCTCCTGAGCATTCTCCGAATCAATTCCTATTCATGGCAACACAGGAAGAAGAGGTAAAAAAAAAAAAGCCTTACTTTGTGCCTGTGTTACTTACAATGAAATGTCACAGCCAACAGGGAATGATTCTTTCTTGCTAGGAAAGTGGTTACAGGTGCCATCCCTTGTCTTCCTATTAACTTTTCAGGTGTTTGTGGAGCTTTGACATTTTAAAGGATAAGTTGAAATGTACTGTGCATTCCCACAAGTAAATGACTAGAAAAAAGCAATTCTGCTTTGAGCAACAGTCAGTTTAATCAGCCTTCAGTTTAAAGAGATTCCGCATTAATTTACTTGCCGTAATAAGCTGATTTATCACCAGCTAGACGGCTTTCTCTTGGTGTGTGCAGTCTGACAATAGTTTTCCATAGTTTGATGACGGAAACTTTTAGCTTGTCATTTGTTGTATGAAGACAGAACAAAACCAGATATAAAGGCATACTTGCTATCCCCTAATCAGCACACAAACAGGACAGGAGCTTTTATTTGCTGTGAATAGTTCTAGTTCTGATTGTGAGGGATTTTGATGAGTTCAGAAGACCTTTAATTTATTAATTCCCCACTATTATGGTTTTTGCATTGTATAATTGCTAAAAAATAATACTTAATTGTGGGGAATTGAACAAAGAACTGAGGGTTAAAGGTTAGTTAATGGCTAACACAATTCCTGTTGAATCACTTTTAAGAAACGGTTCTTACATAATAGTGACGTGAAAGAATGCGTTTAAAAGGTTTAAAAGAGGTCTTTGCTGTTTAAATGCCTTCCATTCAATAGCCAGAATAAAAGTTTTATGAGGTCTTTTTTTACATATCTCCTTAATGTCCACTACTGACTTTCATAAGACATCCTTACAAAGATCAAAATGAGTCTTAATGGCATCATTATTGATTTTTTTTTCATGTCAAAAGGAAGACTTATTTTTGAAATCATTGTTATAATACAATTCAATTAACTTTTTTAATTTAAATGTAATTATGATAATTTACAGATAAAGAAGTACAGTTCTGCACACTTAACTCATTTTACAACTATTTTACACAATTACGCCATTCAAGTTTTTCCCCACGCTCTCTAGTGCATGGACACTGACTGAATTCAGGTACTCTACATATGTATAGTATATGTATGTAATTGGTTGAAAAAAAAATCACAAAAAGGTGAAATAAAGTTTCACTACTCCTTTAAGCATGATTGTCCACACAACTAGCCTTTCACTATACTGTATCAGGTACCATGGATATGTGAATCTTATTTCCTAAGATATGTTGTAATGTAGCTGTTACAGCTGTTGTGAATTGCAATAACAGCTAACATTATTAAAAAGATGCAGCTAAACTGGGAAGAATTATAATAAGCTGCATAATTGCTTAGTGGTTAACACTGTCACTTCACACCTCTAGGGTCGAGGGTTTTAATCTGGTCTGTGCTTGTGGAGTTTTCATGTTCTCTTTGTACATTGTGGGTTTCACAGTGCAAACACATGCAATCTAAGGCTGAATTGGGATTTTAAAATGGCCCATGATTGTGTGGGTGTGTGTGCATGTGTGTGTTTGTTTGTGCATGTGTCCTACTATGGATCCCATTCAACCTTGTGCCCAGACTTTCCTGGGATAGGCTCCAGTCCCCCATAACCAGGATAAGCAGTATAGACAATGGACCAATAGGTAATAATAATATTTATAATAAAGCCTGTTGTAGTGTGTCCCAGAGGTTTGTGAGGGCGAGTTGCTTGGACACATCTTTCTCAAACCAATTTCTCCCACAGAATCTCTCTTGGGTTAAGGGCAGTGACAGAGGTAGATCATTTCATCACAAAAAGTATTTTCTCCAGATTATATCGCTTGCATAGATTCAAATATGTGTTTTGAGTGATTTGAAAATGAAACAATACAAATGAAAAATAAGCAAAAAATGCAATCTATTTTCAAATTATGACAGGTAGTGTATGCATGATATGATATAGTTGCATTCAAGCAACTATATATCAGCAACGCTGATATAGTGATAATATTTAATATTTTCCAGATATTCTACATTTAAACAGGCTTTATATGTAATATTATATTAAAATGGAAACACATATCTGAGGAATCTATAAGAATCTTTTAGATCTTATTGCTAAAACATTTCTGTTAAATCTTTGCCTCCGAGCCCTCAAACTATCATATATCCACAAATAATCCACAACCCAAGGAGAACACAAGGGAAGGTAATGTTTTTCTTGCCTGTGGTGTCAAATATATTTAAAATGAAGGTTTACTCATATGGATGGCATAGATTTGTAAAGACTATGTAAAGACTAAAACATACTAAGGCATGTTGTAGGAATTTAATTAGTGGTGTGATTTTTCTGAGAATTCAGCACTGTAAGTTACTGATAGATGCAGGACATGTTAATATATTATGTTTGAAATTAAAATAATGAAATGCATATGAAACATAAACATGAAACACATGAAACATAAACAAAGACCAAAATAAGAATTACAGGTATATGATGACAATATCAGGACAACAAAAGACTAGCTACAGTATGAGTGCTGGATATAACCAAGAAGCAGCGTCCAGTTCTGAAACATGAGTCCAACGTGGAAGTGTGAGAACTTGCAGTTCCTTGAATGACCACTGTGGCCGGTTCCAAAATGCATTCAATACCAATAGACCCCCATGTTAAATGTCCAAATTTACAACAGAAATAAAAATGTTTGCAGCCTGGGACAAAAAAAAAAAGGCGTTTGGTTTTTCACAGATAGATCTACCTCTCATGATGGCTGTAGGGGGTGATTTTTTCTGTAACTCATCCATTAGAATTAGATTAAGCCATAACGTTCTGCATAATTCGGTGCATGACCGAGTTGAGTGACAGCTGCATTGCAGGTGTCAAGCCGCTAGCTGTCTGCTACGTATGCATCACTTTAGCTAACCAGCTTTTCACAAGAAATGTAGGAGTTGACACAGGACGATGTGTAGGGTATGGATGATGGAAATTCAATCAAACAAACATTAGCCACCCTAGCATTTTTGCTAAGATAGCTAGCTTGTGGTAACTGGGGTAAGCAGGCGTGTTTCCACCAAACAGCCATACATTCAATACATTCTTCCCATTTGACAACTTAAGGATTAACCAGGGTTTAGACAGAGTGAGCTCCTGTCCAGATGTTGATGACCAGAGCTCCCACAGATGAGCTTTAAAACTGCTTTTCTGAAAACCTATGGGACATCAAAACCTATGGGAAGGTTTTTCCAGTTCTTTTATATACAGTCTATGAATATAACGAGACTTAAAGACTAATGCTAGTAAATAAAAACATTTTTCATGTGCAAAGCAATCATGTGACATGTGACATGGTCATGTGTTGTGCAGTGGCTGATGCGTGGTATAGTCCTGTGCCATGTTGGGTGTGCAACCATAACAGAGCCACTCCCATTTAACTCCTGGCTCTCATGTGGCTTTCCTCAAGTGGGGGCCTTGGCCAACCTCCATTCTCGCTCCCCATTTCTGGAGGCGCTTGGGTCAATGAGGCACAGTACTCTTAGTGTAGCAGGCCAGAGATGTGATGTCCACTACTGTTCAGGGAGGCAGAGTGATTTCCTCTGCATAGCTAAGGGGTGGTGTGCATTCCAGTGTGAAGCACAAGAACAGAGTGTTGTCCACTGCAACGCCAGAGGGGAAGTAAAGCCCAAGGTGGAGCCAGAGGGGGGAATGATATGGTTGGATGTGGTGGGATGTCCTCAGCCAAGCAAGGAGGCAGAGAAACGTCTTCAGTCAAGTAAGGAGGTGGAATAATGTTTGAAGTGCTGTAAAAGCATTCACAGTGGTCCAGGGAGTGTGGGAGATAGTTGTAGCAACTCTCCTCAATTAAAAAAAAATGGAGAGGGAGAATTAATCAACACTATCTGACCACTTTTTAAGAATTCACCGGGTCCTGTGGTAGGTTTATAATACATCCTAATCCTGATTTTCTATGATGTATTCCATGAACATCAAACCAAAATTCCACCTTGTCAATCCTCCTGACTACATGAAAAAACATGAAACAAATGAAATGTGAAAGAAAAAACAAAAATTGCTATTGCCCTTAGTTTCAAGTAAGCAGTTACACACTTGATTTTTTAAAACTGAAACATGAACCGTAAACCAACAGTAGTACAAAACATATAAATATTGTTTGTGATAATAAAAATAAAGAAACAGATTTTACTCATGGAAAATAATCACTTGCTGAAAAGAATTAAAGCTAGTTGCATCAGACTTTTTGCAGCCTTAGTTTTCTCCAGTAATGGAAAGGATCCCCATCGAGGGTGTACCACGCCTCGTTGCCTGTATCTGTCTTTTTTAAGCTTTTTAACACGTTTCGAACCATAATTCCTTGCTAAATAAAATGCCTCCTACAATTACGCATGGACATATTGTTACAGAGGGAATATCTTAAAGAACTTTTGTTTAAAATCGGTATCGAAGGTATTAATACTTTCAGAATGCCTTATTTAGGTAACTCTTATTTATGGAACGGAGGGAATAGTCCAAAACATTCAGTCCTTTGATATAACACAAGAAAAATCTAAGTGATGTATTATGATTTGCTAATACTGTTTACCATAGTTTCACTTGGGTAAAGTTTAGTGGCATGTGATTATTTTGGCTCTATAATAATAATTTATTTTGGTTTCTGTTAAAATTCGTAATACTCATATTTCTGTTTCCCCTATATGTTCATTTTTATAGTTCTCTTATTTCATGCAGCAATATGAACACAAGGCCCTTATTTTCTTTGTATAAACAGTGTAAAATGATTCATTTGTACCAGTGGTTATGGAGGTATGCAATTTCTGATTAAAAACATAAATTCAATTTTCCAAAGTAAACGACTTACAGTGTGTACATTCATTACTTTTCTCCAAATGTAAGAAAATCGTATTCATATTTTTCATAAAGAAAACATTGGCTTTACCTACTACTTTAACCAATTGACCATGAGAAACAACAAACAGTCTATCTTTTATTACCACTATATCATATCCAATATTCTGTTTTGTAAAGTCATGCTACCTTTCAGTTATGTGAGAGAGATTCATGTATACATGAGCCGTACTCATTTAGTGTGTGCTTCTTACCCTGTTTACTGTATCATTGTGCAATAAAAAAATATGTGCAATTGGTGCAATACAATGCAATACCAATGATTTTTTTTTTAATGCCACACATCCTATTTCATTTCTTGTTAATTGTAATTTTTTTTTTCATGCTGTGTGTGTTGTCATCTCTGGAAGCTTCTGTCAAAATAAATTCCTTATATACGCAAACATACTTGGCAATAAAGCTCTTACTGATTCTGATCTTTTCTGATGGCTTTCTAAATGCAGATGTCACTTTTGTCATTGTTCTTATTAAAACAAGCCCATTCGTTGTGACTGAATCTACTCTACTTTTGTAGCAATAATCAAATCCTCTTTCAGAATCACTTAGATATGGTTACGTTTTCTGTGTTTTATACATGTCACTGAGCATAGTAAGATGGTAACTGTTTAACTAAATTAAGTAGTTTGTAGTTTGAGATGTGTTTTTGAGTAAACAGATTTGTAACAAAAGAAAAATTTATTATTATTATAATAATACATACATACATTTGTACAAATGTACATACATACATTTATTGAGTAATTAATTTCCTTGTAAATTAGTAATTAAAACAATGTTGGTGTCAAACACATCGGGACTTAACGAAACGGTGATGAGACTCTTAGCTGAAGTAACACATTTAAATGGTGCATACATTTTAAAGAATGTCGTACGTATACAGTATATGAATAACAATGGCTTTTGTGTTAGTGGACCACTCCCAAGAATAAACAGCCTGGTTTGATCACCAAAGATTTTCTGTTTTTGAAGGACAATGCACGAACGACATCATACTACCCAGCGCATCACTTGCACATTACAGAAACTGCACTGGGAGTTACTCATACAGTTCTGATGTCGCCCAAAGCCATTTCCACATGTTTGGTTCATTACAGGAGTTCGTGGGGGGGACCATGAAAACTTTCTACACTGATGGCATCCAAGCACTAGTGAAATTCTGGGATTAGGGCATTAGTGTATCTGGGAATTATATAGAGAAATAAAGTTTTTGTTTTATTCTCATGCAGTAACTGTGTTCAGCAAACGTCCCGGTTTGACTAACATCACTCATGAGGTTATAAGCTTCCTGTGATAGAGGACACAGTAAATGATACCTGATCTTAAAATAATATGCACTACAGAATCTACATTAAGTGTAATTAATCTTAATATTCCCTTCCATTTCATTTCATGAAACGAATGATTAATCTGCTGACTACACTAATTGTCATTTAGGAAATTTCAAAGAATTTGTCATTTATATACCCTTCATTTCATTCCACTGCATATACACTATACGGCCAAAAGTATGCGGACACCTGACCATCACACCTGTATGTGGTTCTTCTACAAACGGTTGCCACAAAGTTAGAAGCAAATGTTTGCATAGGATTCTATCATATGCTGTAGCATTAAGATTTCCCTTTACTGGAATAAAGATGGCAAAACCTGTTCCAGCATGCAGTGGATTGGAGGAGCTCTAGTAGCCTCACAAAGCCGTAAGATCAATCCCACTGAACCCCTTTGGGATGAATTGGAACGTTGACTATGCACCTGACCTCACTAATCCTCTTGTGGCTGAATGGACAGAGATTTTCCTCATAATTCAAACAGACACAAAACACAAAACAAGAAACAAAATACATGTTGGAAATCCAGGGCAACTACAGAAAATCTGTAAAAAAAAAAAAAAGCTTATAGGATACAGTTTCAAATGTTAGACATCATCTTCAATGGCTACAAAAGAGAAAAAATGTTAAAGCTTAAAATAAGCTGATCAGCTTTAATATAATCAGTAATATTATTATTTCAGGTCATGAAATATATATAACCTGTCTTTCTGTACGGCAGAACCCTCTGCATAACTGTTTAATACAAAGAAAAAAAAAATAAGGTTGAGTGTTTTACGCCTTGTTTACTACACTAAGTACTTCTTTCATCACATTACTGCTTTAATTAGCACCACGGTTTCGGAACATACAGTGTGAGACAAACTGGTTTTAAACTTCCAGCAGGAATAATGAACATACAATGACCTGTCCAAATCATCTTCCAAGGTTCAGTTTTCAAAAGTTACAGTACAAAATTATTATTATTATTTTTTTTTAAAGCTCCTTTGTTTGTGTTTGGTAAGGATTTTGGCACTTTGTAGAAGCATTACAGTCATTTCTCTGTCTTCTGCATACTCTGTATATTTACGGTAACCTATCGCGTTGATTGGCTCTGTTGAGTGATGCGTATAGCCACGCCCACTTTGGTGACAAAGGCGGTATATTTGTCCACAAAAGCGATGGCTGCTGTGAGGTATTTTGGCACAAAACTGCTCATAATGTCCCTTCTACTTAACATTGTGATTTAATTTATGGCGCTGGTTTAACTTCAGGCAAATACTGAAGGGCTGGTACCATTAAATTCTGTCCAGCCAGTTTTGCGTGCCGCTGTGACAAAATCAACTGGACAGACAGACAGGCAGAAATGTAAAAGTTTAATTAAAAAATTTTTTTGCACCAGCCACCACTGGTTCTGACCAATGTACAGACAGAAACTTTCTTTTATTTATATAGATGTATCAACTGGTTTCATCTCAAATGATCTCAGGAACCTTTTTGTCCAAGATGTTCTCAGGAGGTTTGGTACTGCACTGCAATTTTTTTTTTATTGAGGCACACACACACATACACACACACACACACACACACACACACACACACACACACACACACACACACACACACACACACACACACACACAAAAGAAGAATAAAAACTAAGGAAAACAAACCAGGATCATAAAAGTCATGTTTACAGATCCCTCTTTGCTCTGTGGTAGCTCAGTAAGGTTCTTCACAGAGAGTTCTGGCGAGTATAAATCCTCTTCAGCTGGAATGTGAGCACTACGTTGAAAAAGTAAGCTGCTGTTACAGATTGCCATAGATGGCACTGTTGCACTGCTGACATTCTGACAGAACGAGTGTGGTAATGTCACAGATGCAGCCTGTTGACAGAACAGTTGATGGACGTTGCTGAAATCCTTCTCCTAACATGCATGAACTGGATGTTAAACTGTTTAATGCCCAAGGGTACAATTGTCTTTGTAAATCCTGGTATGCATGCACATTTCCTAGCAATATTCTTTGAAATAAACAAATTGGGTGTTGTTTTTGAAAAGTGAGGAGCTGTTTTTCAGTACTTGTCGCTGTGGTAGTGGGTACTCTGTCTTCATTTCCTCTCGAGTGAGGTGGACCGGGTTCCATTTTGGCTGCTGGTTTGCTGTGAATTATACATACAAATGGAAAGCGTCACTCATCCTGACAAGCCTATTTTCTGCCCTGTCATTCTGAACAGGAGAGTTAAGAGCAGTTATATAGCCTTCATTACATAACCTACATAAGTGTAAGGTGGGAATTTGAATTGCATATGCTGCATTGTACCTTCGTTGTTTAGAAGGATTTGAAATGGGATGCAGAGGAAAACAAATTGTGATGTGAGTTTTTATTCTTCCTCTCGACTCTAAGGTGGCTCTTCTGGACAAATGCTTTGCCAAGATCATTATGGTTTGGTCTGAAGCAAAAAGCAAAAAAAAAAAAAAAAGAGAAAAAAAGAAATTGCCATGGTTTTTATGACCGGGAGTTGTTTGCCACATTCAAAAGCTAGACATACAGTAGTATGTGGAAAAAAACAACACAATGTACAAGCCACAAATGAAAAAAGAACACAACATGCTTATATAGATAAAATGTTCAATATTTACTTCAATGATCAATATTCATAAAAAATTATCAATATTTCTATGTGTTGATTCATTTTCTTTAACAGATCAGCTCTGACAGAATTTACAGCTGTAATGATTAATTTATAAGAATGTTTTCGTTCTAATACATTCCTACATTTCTATAGTACCAGCTCATTTGTAGGGACCTGTGTGGTGGCCACCCCACATTATCTATGGCAAATAATAAAATGTGTTGGCACTGATTTTGTGATGTTTTCTGTTAAGACATGATTTTTACCATTATGGATGGAGTCTCCATTATCACTGCTGTGTCAGTGTATGTTTTTCACTATGGGAAAGTCTTTAGGACAAATACATTTTAAAATAATTTTCTGTGTAAAATAAAAGAAAAAAAGAGTCTGAAAGGGGAAAAAACTATTGTAACATGAATGATAACAGAAAATTAAAAACTGTAATTGTTGGCAAATCACTATAGTGTACGAGGCATAAAATGCTTGGACTTTTGGAAAATTTTGGCTGGTAATGCATAACACCACCCCAGGTTTATTATTTTACTGTATTAGTATTTTTTGTTGTTATTTTGTTACCTTACCTACATTCTTTTCATCATACTGTACATTGCAAAGTATTTAATATTGTCTTTTAATAGACTGAGCTGAGGTCCCCTCATCCTGAACTGAAATTACTGATGGTTTTTGGTTGCTTGACTCACCTCAGCTTGAATCACCATGAACTGTCTACGCAGTAATTATAAAATAGTATAATGTTCTTACGGTTGCAATGTAATCACCAGTGATTCTGTAGTACAATATATAACAAGTTGTGCCAGACTCATACAGTATTTAGCCTTTAATATCTATGAATTTACGCTATGTTTACATTTAAAGCCACGATGTTCAATTATGATTTTTTTGGTCAGACTGGATTTGTATCCACAAAGTCTTTTATTTAACTCTAATATGGATGCTTCCGATCTTTCATTTAAGTCACATGATATACAGTCAAACCTTGGATTGTGAGAATAATTTGTTCTGGAAGCATGTTTGTATATCAAAGCACTCATATATCCAAGCAAATTCCTTCTTAGGAATAATGAAATAATGAAAACATTGTGTTTGTTTTGATTTGTTCCACAACCCAAAAATCTTCATATAAAAATAATTCATGCAAAATATAAAGTAAAAATAAAAATTGTTAAATAAATTGTATATGTATGTATGTATTTTGGAACTGTTATTCTTCCATAGGCTGTAATTAATAATTAATTAATAATGCTCGACCCCCGTAAGAAAAATATTGACAACTGCTCTAGGGATGCCATCTCAAAGCTGTCCACAACAACAAGGAATTTGGCATAATTTTGATTTTATGATCCATTATGAAGAAGCATAAACCACCCATGAAGTTTATGAACCACCTGAATCTGCTATACCGACCACCTTCAAATAACTTAAGAACTGCTATGATGTTTATGTTGTTTTTTTTCGTCAGCGACCACATTTAATTAACTAAATTTTAACTAAATTTTATTAATTAATTGGCAAACTGCCTGACAATTTCCCCATGATTTTCCTATGATGTTGATATTGTTCTGATTGGGATTAGACCTGGAAATTTGAGAAAACCCATATAATTTGGCCCAGTGATTTATTATTTATATAATTGGAGCTACAATGTGTGCAAACAATGGGCGACTTTGGGCAACACTGAATGACAGAATGAATCTCATGCCCACTTCTAAGACTAAGCATTGACATTTGAGAAGATATTCAATTTATAATATCTTTAAAATGTATGAACTTAAAAACCCCTTTTGATAGGACAACCTGTCGTCTATTGCATTTATGTGCTTACTGTATGCTTTTTTCCCCACTGCTTCTCATACCAGCTGTCTGTAGAAAGAGGGTGTGATAATAGTGTCCTTTAAAATGTGGTAGACAAGATGTTGGCGTTTCAGCCTGTTGTTTCTTGGCCTTCGGCCCACTTCCATTCTGGTTATCACGAACATTGAGGTGTATTAATTAGCATTTTAATCTGCTTGTTTACATTAATGTCCCTTTCATTTACCACCTTTCAAGATGGCTCAAGGTGGTTATAAAACAAGTGTGATCTTTGAGCAGTGGGGCCCCCAAGGATTTTTAGTTTCATTTTTAAAAAGTTTTTTTTACATATTTTTTTAAGCCTGTAATTTATATATTTTTAGAAAGCTGCTTTGTGCAAATGACTGTTGATAAAAACACTATAAAGAAAATTGAATTAAGGAATTGAATTGATTTTAATCAAACTGTTTGGCATGGCCAGATAGTACCAAGGGAGAACATTACAAGTCAATCATACAGTATCTGGAATTTAAAGCTGTATTAAATACGGCTACATTCAGAAAATGCAAAGTAACTCTTACTTTATGTGCCTACTTCATGTGACGTGAAAGTGATTATTTTAAATATATTATTAATAATTGATATGTTATTCATGAGTAAAATATCTTTATTAATTGAACAAATGTATCAGATCTTTTAACTCAGCCTCAGTTGCATGTTTGTCTTTAGATTATGAAAAACATACAAATAATTATCATTCAGCAACAAACTGTATAATGAAGTCCACTATAGCAAGAGAGTAACATAAATAAATGTAAACTTGTACTGTAGATGTTATACCAATAGACATAAAAGCATATCTTGAGAATTGTAAGCTCTGACCTAAGGTACCTTACTCCTTGTAAAATAAAAAAAATAAAAAAATAAATAAATAAATAAATAAATTAATTAATAAACTTGTACTCACTATTTTTAAACATTATCTGTGATAATGGAATGTGTTCGTTTGCTACCTTTAAACTAGTGACAGGATAATAACAACAAACGGAATTCAGCTCCAAACAACTCCGACTCAGGTACGATATTATGGATAATATTCAGCTTGTTCAGTGTGTGGAGTGCAGGATGTTTAGACATTCTTCCTCCGTCGTTAGTGGTAATTT
>JAOVVA010000052.1:18550787-18560913 GCA_028565275.1 Leiocassis micropogon | reverse complement strand
TATATATATATATATATATATATACACGTTTAGTTTATTTCAGAGTTGCCTATAATGAAACCTTAATGAATGATTAACCTTTAATGAAAGCCTGTGGCAATCTCAATATTTTACTGAGTTAGCGCCATGTTTGTCCATTACTCTTGTTCTCAGGAATCACAGTTTGATGCAAATTGGAATCTCCTTGACTAAACATGGTGCAAACAAACAAAACCTGAACTATGAACATGGACTACGGCTGGAACTCCAGAAAACCAGGAACTTAAATAGATTGTATTTAAGTTTAAAGTACATTTTAAATTACACTGCATTACTAAGCATAAGGGTTAATGGTCAAAACCATCAATATCGCGTTTGAATGAAAGAACATGCCGGCTTCGCTTTAAAGGTAGCGTTTATGTTATTTACTGCATTACTAAGGGTTAGTAATGCAGTCAAAACCATCAACATCATGTTTGAATGAAATAGCATGCCGGCTTTGCTTTGAAGGTAGCTATTATGTTGGGGGTTGGATCCATGGCAAGGGGTTATTTTAGCGCATTAGTGCTTTTTTCTGATGCTCAGCTGGCAATATAGCCAGTTAGTTAGAAATACTGCGTTCCAATCGGCAAGTAGTTCTCTGCAAAGTAAACTCCACAGGGAGCAGGGAGCACACTTTAAAGTGCACTGTGGAACGTACTACAGCAATCACCACTTCCTGTGATAGCCTTATGTAAACACCTGCATTTTTTTCCTACCTGAATTTTGATGACCTGAATTGTAATACATGAATATTGACAGCCTGAATTGGTGAGGTTGGAAAATAATGGAGATGTTTTTTTTTTTTTTAATAATGAAATATATTTTTGCATTTAGTTTTAAATGCTTGAAATAAATTATTATTTGAAATATACAACCACAAGAAATTGCAGTGTCAAAAATTGCAAGCATTATAAATGCTATATTGTTTTTCATTCACATTTATTTGCAATTTTTCTTTAAGGAATTTTGTCACTGTTACACTTCCATAGGGGGAAAAAATGAAAAAACCCTTTTCTGCTAAATCAGAAAATGATAAATTACTTGCCATAGTTGCACATTTTTTATAGAATACACAAGACTATTTTTTGCACTTTTCAGCATACACACACCTTCTGTCAATCATTTCCTGCCCAAACTAAACCTAGGCTTCACCGCAGGAAAACGTTGCCTCCAGGCACCATCAGTGTCAAGAAGCAAAGACATGGAATTAAGACACTGTTCCTACCTGTCGAGAACACTTTCAATTACTCTTTAACTGACATTAATGCCCTTGAGAACATGTGGGCAAAACTCAATAAGACCAGAACAGAAAGCTCACAGCCTCCAACCCCAGCAGTCAGATGGAGTCACATGATTAACCACCCTTCGTAAGACCTGCAGGAGTGAACTGTGAATTAATTGACCGTTAATTGGATGCATTTATCTGCTCACGGTAATAAAGTAGAAACTGGGGGCATGATTTAGAGAATGATATAATTACACAGGCCCTGTACATGTCCCTAGCAAATTGAAAGAGATTTTTGTGTGGCTTTTTATTTCTTTCTTGTTTTTTTTTTTTTTTGCTTGATGGCTTTATGAAGGGGTTAGAGCATAAAAAAGACTTGAGTGCAAGCATATTAACAACATTACATTGTGGTTTTTGTTTTGTTTAGCTTTCCAGATAAACCATCAAGACTATATATCAAGACTACTACAGTATGTACAAATAAGACACTGTCAGATGCCTTTTCCAGATCAAAAAGTGTAATCATAAAAAGTAGTTAATCATGTCTAGGAGAAGTCATTCTTTTTAAAATCCTCCTACAGTAGTCTGCATCACAGACATTTAAGGGTGAACTAACAACTGTGGGAAAAATTTGTTTACAAAAAGACCCCTTTGTAGAAGAGCTTTAGACCGAAAATGTAGAGTGAAGGTTTTGATAGATGCATGACTACACAGCAGCTATGAAAAAAAAAAAATTCACATACTCATCTTACACCTTTCTTACTCATAGAAGGAAAAAAGATACCTCACTGGCACCAGAAAACCATTTTTCCCACTTTTTGAGTTTATGCAACATGGAAAATAGTGATGGGATTATAGTATGCATTTTAAGAAAACAGGAGAAAAATGTAGTACTTGTAGTAGAATTAACTAGAAATGTAGAAGTTCAAAATCTTGACATTGCCATGCTACTAATGTAAGACCATTAAGCAAAACCTTTGACTACCCTTGAACTACACAACATAGTTGTAAGTTGTAAGTGTCTGCTAAATTGGTAACTGTAAATGCAATAAAAGAAATTGATAACAAGAAGGTGCATCATCTGAGCATCATACATTACCCATAGGAAACTAGAACATCAACTGTTACCCCAACTGTTAACACTGGTATATTAGTTTAACTAGTAGTGTACAATCAAATGTGCAGTTGAAAAAGTAATACCTCAAGCTTAAACTAAGACAATTAGTATAATTTGTGCAATACTTTCTTCTTACTGAGAAGTACCGTTTGCACTATACTATTTGCATGATTTAAGTCCCACTATACATATATTTTGTCACATAAATTTCATTTGTATACATTTTTATATTTATTTTTTAGCACTATTATATATTTTTTGTCTTATTCTTACATTCTCTTTATTGCTGCTGGTCTCTGACAGCTACCAAACAAATTTTGTAGCATTACTACAATTACAATAAAGTCTCTTTATTTTTTTTATCCTTATCTTATCTTTGACTATATGCAATAATGTATTGCACTGATAAATCAATGTTTACTTCTAACGTTTTCAGTCAGTTTGCTTCTTTGTTAAGCTATGATATAATCAAAGTATCATTAACTCTACAAAATAACCTCAGCATTCAGAAAGACTACACTGCTGTATCTCTCTGATTCTTATTTGTCAGTGTTGTAATTTGTACACTCCAAGGTGCTATTGTAACTATTCATCAAAGATGACATTTTGGGATATGATGGGATTGTCTCAGTTCTCAACAGGAAGAAAGAACGTCTGAAGTGTTGCTTGTGGGAACAGAGGAAAAAGGTCAGAGGCCAGGAATGTGTCTCATCTAAAAGCTAAGATGGAAATGCCATCTGCTCCATTCAAAGGACCCAAATGGTCAGATGGGCAACAGTGAATAACTGCATATAAATTGGATGCTTCCTTACTTGATTGGAATTGTCGGTTGTGTATGTTTCAGAGATCTAAAATATGCTACTGATGGAATTTGATGCATTACTTTACGCTTCAGTTTGACTGTCATATAAACAGTCATTATTTATTGTGACATTCTTTGAGATATGAATTTTGTTTAGTTTTTTTGTTCACTGGGCTCTGAACTCCAGCACAATGCATTGAATAAGGGTTGAAAGAACAATAGAAACCAGCACAGAAACAATGCACAAACAGACGGAACAAATACATACGTTTCAAATGATTCAGCCTTTTTAAATGATACATTAAGGTGAAAGGTGATGGGTCCTTGTCTAACATCGCTGCTTGTTGGTTATCAAACATATGGAGATTATAAAGAGTATGTTCTGTTTATATATGTAACAAATTATTAATTCTGTAAGTTTTATAAATAGCAATTATCAGACCCAGACTGGCCATCAGGAGCATTCAGAGATTTCCTGATTGTACAGTACATATGAGTGTATACTTACATGTATGCATGTATATGTTTTTACTTCATTTCACTTGATTACAATTACCATTATGTGATTTTGACATAAGGGACAATACAAAAAAATATTTAAACACAGAAACATGTTATAACACAACCTTACAACCTAACTATAATACTTGACCCTGGCATTTAGTTAACATGAAGTACCAAAAGTACCATGACCAAAAGTATTTTTGCCTAATGGAATAAGCCTTAAGCCTAATTTTTTTATATTTAATTTCTCATTAAAGGTTTATTTGGCCTAATATACATTCCCAATATTTGTGTTTATTGTTTGTCTAGCCAGTCTCAACTTTAACCTTAAGTTCATATACAGATGCTCAAACCAAAACGCAAGAACAATCCAACAATGTTAGTGTCAGAGCTCTTGGCTCTTATTCTATATCAACACCGCTGGCACATACACACTCTGAAAATACGAATAAAAACTTGTTGTTTTGTGCAGCAGCAACATGGATCCTAACCACCTATAAATCCAAGAAAATGTCTGTAGCTTTTTACTAGCTGTCTTACAAATTCTGGAGCCATATTGTTTGCCTTACTAAATTACAAGTGAAAAGGCAGTTTTATCTACAAGCTATGGGCAGAGACAGGCAGAAACCCCTCTAGCTGTCTTTCATTGTGTGCATTGCTCCTGGGAGCTGCTGTTTATTTGCTTTGTAAGTACAACAAGGTAGGGGTGCTTATCAGTCATTTTTTTAGGAGCTGCCAATCATTAACGCCTGAGTTGTATGCATGTGCCATATCGATTGGCATGCCTTTAGGTCATACTTAATGACAATGAATACTTAATCCTAAAACAGGTTTTGAAAGTAGGGAACTTCAGGAAATAGAATTATAATATAAATATTATACTATTTTTTATATCGTGTGGATAGCCTATCTTATAAAATTCCTTAACATCTCAGTTCAATAAACGGTGCAACTCTGGGGGGCCAGAGGGTGGGGGTGGTGTTTGGGGATTTACAGTAGGGTAAAGCTTGCAGTCCCTACAGGTGCCTGGCAAAAAGGACCAATTATTCATAGAGGAGTTCTGGGCCACAAAATATCATTGTCAGCTTGTCACTGAGTGCCAGGTAAAAGAGAAGGAATGAAGACAAATCCCAAAAGTAACATGACAGACGTCCCTCTTTTCTTCTTTCACCCCGACATCTGCTCCTATGGGCTCTGATCGAGCCTGTTTTGAAGCTTTAAACACCACCTATCATTTTTCTTGAGCTCTCAGCTAAAACTTGCTATAGAATGGATCATACATTGTGGCTTGATAGGAGGATTTTATCCACTCTAAGGTGAAATTACAATATTGCACTCACTGGCAGTGAAGCATGCCTTTGCTAAGAAGGCACCAACAGTTTACAGTTCATTAGATAAAATATATCTAGCATGACTAATCCCATTTTTCATTCCTACAGAAAATGCTTGTTTTAGTTTGTCTTTAAAAATCTGTACCAAGTACTAAATGTATTCAGAATAAAACATCATCTGATCTTATACCTTTTAATTTACTTTTTCATCTTTACCTTTTTTATTCATATATATTTTTAAATGCCATTGTGGTTGTGTTTGTGTGTAAATTAGACATTATTAAAAAAAAAAGTCAGAACAACAAGGTCATTAAAAAAAAACTTCCGTTTACAATATACACCGATCAGTCCTAACATCACAATGCAAAACATTATGCCTAATATTGTGAAGGTTCCCTTTGTGTCATCTGGGCATCTCTGACCCCTCTGGGCATCTCTCTGCAGGGTTTCTGGTGGTGTGGTGTGGTATCTGGTACCAGTATGTTAGCAGCATATCCTTTAGGTGTTGTAGGTTGCAGGCTCGGGCCTCCATGGATTGGATTTGTTTGTCTGGCGCTTCCCAATTGGACTGGGATGTGAGGAGTTCAGACGTCAGGACGGTCACCTTAGAACCTTGGGCTCATGTGTGGCAACCCATTGGTGTTCTGATACCTTTCTATAAGACCAGACAAGCTGGCATTTGCTCCCCACAGGCATACAGTAAATGAGCCTTGGGTGCCCATAATCATGTCACCAGATTACTGATATATAATTTATAAGGAGTTCCACTCCTGTCAGAAATAAATCAGGAATCTAAAGATACAGTATGCATAGGTTCCATGAAAGTGGACAGGTAAAAACTAGAATATAACAAGCAAACTTAAAATTAGTGCATAATAATATTATTAAACTATGAAATTAACCTAAATTTTTTTTATGAAGTGTATACATGTTAGAAGAAGACCCTCAACCCTTCAAACACGTTTGACACAATCAACTACAAGATTCTTTTTTTTATCCTTATGAATCTTGGAATTTGTAACACATAGAATGGTTTGCTTCCTAACTGAAGCGTCCCATGGAAGGGGATTCACACCTGCTCCTTACAGGAACTTCCCTTGTGTTTCACAGGGTTTAGTGCTTGGTTCTTTTCTGTTCTCCCTCTATACTTGATCTTTTGATACCACTCTAAACAGATGACACTCACCTCATCATCTCTTTTCCTCTCAGCATGGCATCTCATTGGCTCAAACTTAATCCCAGCAAACTAAACTGTTATTCATCCCAGGTGATTCCTCCTCTTGTCAGGAAATTGTAATCTCTCCTCAGCTCTCACATTCTTTCACTACACACAACCTCGTGGTAACCATGGACAATCAACTGCCCTTTTCTTTTCACAATGCTAATCTGACACATGTGAGACAATTTCTCCTCAACAATATCAGAATGAATAATCAATTTCTATCCACACAAACCATTGTTCAGTCTCTTATCATACAGTATGTGTGGACTACTGCAAATTGACCCTGGAAGTCCTGTCTCTGAGTGCCATCCACCCTCTGCAATGAGCCGAAACGTAGCTAATTTACTTAGGAAAGTGTTACCAATCCAGTTTATACTTCTGGGTTTATGTACATTATTTTTTAATACCATTTTAACATGTGGTCTTGATAAGACAGCAATAGTCCAGATAAATTAATTATCTATCCTTTTTTTATCTAAAATGATCAACTACAACATAAAATATTTACCAATTCTTGAAAGAATCTCAACCAAATCTACAAAATCTACATGACTTAGTCCATAACCTTCTTAGCCCATTACAGGTGGTTTTAAGGCTTCCACCGCACTTATTTGCAGTTCTAAGAATGCAATGAGCACTGACACTGCCTTCCACAAATTTCAATTGGCAAGATACACATCATTAAATCCAGTGAGAGTTGCCTATGTACCGTAAATGAGACCAACCAAGTTTGACTGCAGTTTAAGCCTATGGCAAACCACTTGGTCATAACATGGCTATTCTACTAGGTAATAATGGCACATTTCAAAGGATTATATGCCACAGTGGAACCCATTTTAAAAAGTCTTGGTGCTCTTGGAATATAAAAATAGTGACACCTGTGTGATTTGCTTCTGTTGTTCTATATCATAATGACTGAGATTTATTCTAAATAGTGCAAAAGAGACCACAAGGTTTACCTTTCATTAGAGACCAGGATTGTTATTGTATTTGGGAGAAAGCATAAAGAAAGGGAGAAAACATAAGGAAAAAAGTTTGCATTTGTCAGATATGCATTACAGCACAGCAAAATCCTTCGCTTCATACAGCCCAGCTTCTAGGATGTTGGGATCAGAGTTAGGCATACCGTAAGCTGCTGCAGAAAAGTGTACCCACATGTAAGTGTAAACTGCATACTGAGCAGTCTGATGGCCTGCTGGTAAGAACTGTCTCTGAAACTAGTAGTCCAAGCACTAATAGCTTTGTACCTTCTGCCAGATGGAAGAAGGCTGAACAGTGTGAGCAGACTAATTAGTGTCCTTTATGGAATGTGTTGCCTTCCTGACATAGAGTGTATTGAAAGCACCCAACATTGTAGAAGTTTTGTTCTGCCAATGCACTGTGCTGTCCAAATCACATTCTGTAGTGTTCTGTGGTCTTTTGTTGATCAGTTGCCATACATGAGTGCATTTGTGGAAGTTAATGAGCACTGTTTGAATCATGCATACCTTTACTTAGTTGTCTCTAGGGGAAATTGCTTTGGTAGGTCTTTTTGATTATAATCCAATATCTTCTTGCGTGTCTGACTGATGTCATTGGTCATGGCAACCTCCAGAATCTGAAACTATTAACTTTTATTATTTTAATTTTATTAGCTTGTACAGATGTTTAGCAGTTAAAGGGAAAAAAACAAATATCTAATTTATCTAAATTATAAAAATATCTAAATGCCTAAATCTAATTTAATTTTTTGTCTAAAAGACTCTTATACTGTATATTGATGTCAAATTAGTGCTTCATTAAAGACAATGGCACCCCCCTCCTCCCAATAAAATACAAAAGTAAATACCTATTCTGTACTTTTTCTATGTTCTATTTTTTGTTTTTATATAACTTGAACCCATGCTTGAAGTACAGTATAACCAAAATTGGTCTGTACAAAAACTTTTGACTGACACTGTAAATTATCATGATTACAGAAATCAATGACCAGGTCTTTGGTCTTGCTGACATTGAGTGACAAAAACATCATTATGTCAAGTCCCTGACTTCCTGAATTTAAATGCAAAAATTAAAAATAAAATACAAAAGTAAATACCTATTCTGTACTTTTTCTATGTTCTATTTCCGTTTTATATAACTTGAACCTATGCTTGAAGTATAACCAAAATTGGTCTATACAAATACTTTTGACTGACACTGTAAATTATCATGATTACAGAAATCAATGACCAGGTCTTTAGTCTTGCTGACATTGAGTGACGAAAACATCATTATGTCAAGTCCCTGACTTCCTGAATTTAAATGCAAAAACTGAGTGCAAAAAGAAAAAGAAGAGAGAGAGAGAAATCTAAGTAGGTGAGATTAGATATCATTTTTTCCCATGGCTGCCAATCTTGGAGATGTGGGTGAAATTATAGGCATCTCTCTATTGACTATTTCATTGCTAAAGGGGTCATAAGGTCATGGTAATAGTGATAGCAGCAGGTGGTTGTAGCAATATCCATTGAGCACATTAATAAGTATACTGTTTCATATCTATAAATTCTGCCATTCCCTCAGTCAATTTATCAGGGTTGAATGACTGCAGCTGTGAGAGAAACAAATGTTTATTAAAGAACTGAAGACCAGATCTCCAAGAGAACAAGGCATCTGTGCACATAATTTATGTCCTTGATGTTTCATCCACACATAGACCTGCACATGATACCATCTTAATCTGGTATGGGTATAAAATATCTTAGGGATATTTTGCATTAAACTCTTGCAGAATCCAGCTAAAGAGCTGGTTCTTTGTAATGTAGATAACATGCTCAGGAAAAGTGTTCACACAAGGCCAGTTCCCCTCGGATATTATAGTACATTCAAATAGGATACACTTTGTATTCATCATAATCTGAGTTCTTGATGTTGGTTGTGTCATTAATGAAAAAGCATTTTGTATTAGGTACTGTATGTCTTGCATTTTCTTTGTGCACTTTGGCTGGTATGAACCCCGCACATTTTTGTAAAAACTGACAATCCATATTAGATTAAATCTACTGGAGTGTCATCTGAACATGTGCGTCAATGGAAGAGAAAAGACTTTGACCATTCACACAAAGTTAACATGGTCATATCACAAAAGAGCGTAAACATAAATGTGTTTAAGTAACTACAGTACTTCGCCAAACAAACACTCTTTATTGTAATAAGGAACTTGATTGTTAGTGTCTATTTTGGCCAAAAGTATGTGGACGTCTGCCCATCACACATATATAGTACTAGACAAAGGTTTGGACACACAAGTAAGTTGGAAAGCAAGACCAAAACTTACCTTGGCTTACCAGAGGAAAAGTACATTTGGAGTTAGCAGCCTCAAACATCTCCAAATATCAGTACTGTACCTCAGATTAGAGCCATTATGAAGGCTTTACAAGTAAAAAACACATCTCTATATCAACTGTTAAATAATACTTTTGCATATTTTGGATGCCTGCAGCATTCCTTTTTACGATGTGTAAAGAATTAAAAATCAGGTAAGACTATAGAATTAGAAGGTGTTTCCAAACTTTTGAACGTCCTGTTAAACGTTCTGTTACAAATTTAATCCCCCCTTTTTTGCTTCCACAACATTCTCCACTCTTTTGGAAAGGACTTGAAAAGATTTTGGAACTGGCTGTGGGAATGTCTGTCCACTCAGCAGAGCATTTGTAAATACTGGCAGTGATGTTGGGTGTTTAATAGAGTTGAGGTCAGAGCTTTTCCATGTCCACCTTGGCAAACCATGTCTGCAATGAACTCAATCAGTGTGCACACGGGCATACTTTAAGAGGTTTGGGTCTCCTAGTGCATTTTCACATTATTCACAACCAGTGGCGGCTGCTAGCTTTTGAAACAGGGGAAGCTCATATTAGGCCTTCATCATAAAATTCATTATGTTATA
>JAOVVA010000052.1:18515763-18550687 GCA_028565275.1 Leiocassis micropogon | reverse complement strand
AGTCCCGAACATTAATTGGAAGACTATTCCATAACTTTGGGGCTTTGTAAGAAAAAGCTCTGCCCCCAGCTGTAGTTATACTGTACATAATACGCGGTACTGACAAGCAGCCTGTATCCTTTGATTGAAGTAGGTGTGGCAGATCGTAAGACACAAGCAGTTCACTTAGATACTGCGGCGCGAGACCATTTAATGCTTTATACGTCAATAGTAGTATTTTAAAATCGCTGCGAAATTTCAGAGGTAGCCAATGCCGTGTGGATAAGATACTGTAGGGGTGATGTGCTCATATCTTCTGGTTCTAGTGAGGACTCTCGCTTCTGCATTCTGGACTAACTGAATAACTACTAAATTAACTAAATAAAAACTAAATATTATTATTTGAGATTTGTTTTAAGGATATTCTATTGAATTCCATCAGCGTAAAAACTATCAATAGTATCATCAAAAAATTGAATGACTATTATTCTGTGCTTACTGTGAATAATTCAATGCTGAGTAAGTTGTTACCTACGGACAGCATGCAATGAAGCCGTGTGCATTTCCACAGATCACTACAGCCCTGTAGTTACAATTATGTCTTAGGGACACAGTAAGTGTAGAATATGAGCAAAATCAATGCTTTCAGTTTATACTGTATATACTGTATACATCTAAATAAGTTTAATTCATATATATTATTATTTATGAAGTAATGGGATTGCAGTAATATGCAGGTTTATATAACCTAGGTTTTTACAGTTACTGTAAATGTAAAATACAGTTATGGTTACTGCATATTTGTATTGCAGTAACTCACTCCAACAGTGTGTGACAGTCTGGGTGAAGTGCATGGCGAGAACGTTTTGAAAGTTTAGCTCCTAGAGGTGGGGCTAAAGGCATGCAAAGCTAGGAAAAACCCTTCCTCAACTGGAGACAAAGAAGAGCCAAGATGAAGTTTGCAAAACACCACAGGAATTGTACTATTGAGAACTGAAGTAAGGCCATGTTCTCTGATGAGTCCAATTTTTAGTTTTAGACTTTTTTGACTAACAAAATATCTTAATGAATGCTGAAATAAATAGAAATTTTGTTAAAAGAAAATATATATTCATTCACCGAAAAATGAATGGCAACATGGGAATATGTGTGTATTTGTAAGTGAAGATAAATCATGTATTTAGCCTGGGTTTATGTAAACTGTTTAAAAAATTCTACATGTCTACATCTTTTTACATCCTGTCTGTGATGTTAGTCCATGATTGATCCATACAGGTTTCTTTGTGTGTTTTGTAGTTCCCTGTGGATATTCATAACATGTTGTAGCGTAATTACTGAATGCAAATAAACAACTCATACAGTATAGGTGGTAATATGATTATACACATGGAAAGTTTGACAGCAAAATGAGGTGATGCAGTTTTGATAAAAACTAGTCTTTTATTCCAACTGAAACAAGAATTATTGCATACTCATATAAAATATTTTGTTTTATTTGTTTTTTTTCCTTAAGTTATAAGGCAAAATATTGAATTTTGTTTGATTAAGTATGTCATTTAGTATTAATAATATGTTGGTGGGGTCTTAATAAAAATATAGCAAAGTCAATGCTTTAATTGTCAATTTGTTGTGAGTCACAAATAGTGGCAGCAAATTAGATTAGGAAAAAATTATTTAGGTTTGCATACAAAACCTTTTTTATTTACAAAGACAGTTACAGGTCATGAGAAATAGGGCAAACAGTATGCAAACTTCATTTTACAGTATCATCAACAATTTAAATCTCATTTCAGTAGATGACAGCTCCCTATCATAATACAGTATGCACTGTTTAAACAACAGCTTTCCAAATACAGAACATGCAACTTGCGTCTCTTGGACAAATCACTCATGCATAGTTCCGTGTAATGTCATTTCTCTGCTTCACCACATTGCTTACACTACAGCATCCCACATAGTTTTGTTAAGTATGGTGTTCGAACAGCGACTAAATCACATAATGTCCGGTTTCACCGAATGTGTTGCAGACGTTAAGCGATGCATACTTCATTTATTCCTGCTGGAGTGACTGGAGTTTGCAGCAAAAGACTGTAAATTTCAAACATTTACCAAAAACCCTTACAACACATTCAGTTGATTTTAAAAGCAATGCCTGACGGCAAACTATTTAACTAACAAACTGTATTAGTAAGTTCATCTAAGACTAACTCCTTAATGTCTAATCTTTTTAGAGTTTAATTTAAAGAATGTAAGCCAAACCAGTATAGTTCAAGAGAACAGATGCTAAGATAAACAATTAATTTTGCATAATATGTCCCATTTAGGGCAACAACAGTAAACAAAATCAATATCAATATGATCTAACAAAATACCTGACATTGTTTCAGGGAACATATTTATAAAAACGGCTTAATACGAACACTATCATGACAATGTACCAGAGAGCACAATACAGAAAAACACCTACTTTTTTTTTGGCTGTGACATTTCCGCATTAAAAATATGACATGTCTGGAAAAAGTCCAACATGACTTGCCAAGCAGTAATCACTGCCTTTGCACAGAAATAGTTATAAACATGGACAGAAAATCAATGTCAATCCTTTGCCCTAACTTACCTCACCCAGATACTTCATCACAAAATGGAAGAAAATGATGCTGGTCAAAAAATAGAGGACAACATATTGTCGCCGTGTAATAAACAACATTCTAAAAATATATCTTTTATGTTTGTCATTGAAGATCTGAAATACAAAAATTAAGAGAGAATTCAGTTTGATCCTAATGAGATCATCAGTGTATACAGTATTTTCATATTTAAAATTATTTACATGGATTATACATAGAAAACACAGGGGTATGCAGTTTTGTTAATATAATGAGGTATTAACTCACCAGTCCCTCATTGTCTCCCTAAATAACTGCTTTAACTACTATACAGTATACTGTATAATAACTGGTACTGTACTGTATGCCCAGCATTGCTACTTCCTATTAAAATGTGTTTCAGCAGTCTGACTATACATGGTGGACGTATTAATAAAATAAATAAGTGAATATCCCAGCAGACCTGATATGCCTTTATTAAAAAAATAAATAAAAATAAAATCTTAAGCAGATTAAAGGGATAGTTTTTTTTTTTACAAGTGTGTCTTAAAACAAATTTTCCTGCTCTGCACACTGATCGTGTTGTTTTTCCCCCGGAATGTGAGTACAAAGTAAGTAATGCATTCCAAAGTTCAGCTGAGAAGCTTCTGCAGTCCAGCTGAGTTAAATTGAAATTTAAAGTTATGGTGTAGTACAAATTTGACTCTTTTTTTGTTCCAGTAACCATTACAGCTAGTTGCAGATAGCCATATGGCTAGTTCTCCTTAGCCATACAGCTAGTTCCAGAGAAAGAAAAGAGTTTAATTCGTACTAAATACCTGTAACTTTAAAAGAAACCAACTCGGTTTAGTCTTCAGAAGTTTCATATGAGTCTCAGCTGAACTTTGGAATATATTTTTGGCACAAAATGGTTGTGAAATTTGACCCTGATTACTTTTGTACTCGCGTTCTGGGTGACAAATTTCACAGTCAGTGTGCAGAGCGGGAACATTTATAAGAACTAAGACTTATGGTAATAAACTTACATGCATCTCAATTTTGATTTAAGACAGACTTGAAAGAAAAAAAAACAACAACTATGAACTATCCCTTTAATCAAAGGGTACATAACCATTCATTTCCAAGGACCAGCTTTTCATTTATTGTCAGGGAAAGAATTTTCATTAATATTCAATTTAATCAGTAGTTTGCAGTCTTTGGGAAAGGGCTCTACAATTTGAGTAAGACAGAAATTTACATGGTTACCAATTAGAAACAGTTAAAATTTTTCCTCCAAAAACACAGTGAAGAGGGAAAATTTGTAGTTTTGATGGACACTTCTAGAAACCGAGGAATAAACAAGGTGACTCTTAAAACAAAGCATTTTAGCTAGTTAGTTTCTATTACTACAGTATGTTTTAATAAATACATATGGGGTCAGGATTGTGAAATATAGCTAATTATGTTTCTTAGTTAGCTAGTTAGTTTCTATTACTTTATGTTGTTAATTTATATTGCATGTCGCACCTTGGTCCTGGAGGAACGTTGTTTCGTTTCACTGTGTACTAAACTGTATATACTGTATATAGTTGAAGTGACAGTAAAAGCCTACATGACTTGACTAGAGTTACAACCACTATGATGAACTGAATTTTACTGAATTATAAACAACTGTACAAACTTGACTGCGCAGCACATTTAAAAATGGGTTACATAGGCAAATAAATGTCACAGAAATTATCATGTGTTGTTTTATGTTTTTTTTTTTTTTTTTTTAAGTTTATGGCTGTTTTTAAAAGGAATAAAAACTGGTTCTACCTGACATATCCAAAAACCCAAATGTTTGATGTGTGTAGCCTTTCCCGTCAAAAACTACTAGCAGGACTTCCTTATAAGCGATTGTTTATTTTTAATTAGTCATTAAACCAATGCTGTGTTGCCAGCATGGACCCATACTGTTTGAGTTTTCAAGGGTTTAATAGTGTAATATAGTATCAGCTTTTTCATAATTTTTCATGTAATATTAGCCAGCTACCTTTAAAGCAAAATTCTCCATCTTGTAAAGACAACATTTGGGTGTAAGATGTTAGGATTCCATATTAAAAAAAAATAATAATAAAATGCTACCTCACAGTACCAATGCCCTGAGTTCAATCCTTTATCCATGTGGGTTCCCTGCAGGTTCACTGGTGTCCTCCATCCTTCTAAAAATATGCCAGAATGTGCTCTGACTAAGATAAATTGCCCCAGGTGTGAATGTGTGTATGAATGTGTGTGCATGGTGCCCTGTGATGGACTGGAAACCCATCTAGGTTGTACTGTATTCCTGCCTCATACACAGTGTTCCCATGATAGTCTCTGGATTCACTGCAACCCTGACTGAGGTGAAGCTCTTAAAGAAACTGAGTGAATGAGTAAACTTCCCTTATTCTCAAATACTTAATGCTCGATGCTAACCTTCTTATTTCTTGATGACAGAATGTTATAATTTAGTCAGAGTACATCTAATATACTTATAATGTGTATATGTTTATCAGTCAGGAATAAACCATAGTATATCAACACAGTGAACTCAAAAAATAGTCTATTGTTGGACTAGTAATGTGGTTTACACAAGAAATCACAAATCAAAATGGTCAGAATCACAACAGTTTGTTCGGTACTTTGGTGATAGAAAGTTATACAGCTGCCCCAATATTCCATCTCCCCAAAGGTCACTGGTACTAAAAGTGGTTCAGTGAGCCTGAACTACAGCCATGATGTGAATCAGACCTCCATTCGAAGTTCAAATGGTTCACTTGTCACTGAAATACTTGAAAACCATGGGTAAGGTAAGGGTGCGTCCACATGTCATCAGTTGTTTAAGTGTCAGCAGCTGATTTTATTTGAGCAGTTGAGGTGAAGGACCTGTCTCAGGGGCCCAACAGTTGCAGCCTAGTAGTGCTGGGGCTCACACTGGGGGACTTTTGATCAGCAGGTCAACACCTTAACCACTGAGCTATTATACCACCATGATAAAATCTTTTTCTCTTTCTGTCTCTGGCACACTCACACACATATATGAACATACACCCATATGCACACCCACACTAATAAGACCCTTCAGCTCATCTCCCAAACTGATGTTGATTGCCAGCTAAAGGTGTTGTCATGCGCCACTGCACACTGACTCAACATGGAGAGGAGCCTTAGCTAGATCTGTCTGAGCCTGGCACCTGTCATATTGTGTTTATGTCCTCGATATCATATTGAGCCTACTTTTTTGTGTCTGCTGACTGCTCTGTTGCGCCCTATTATAACATGCACCAAGGCAGCAAGTGCTGGTCTCAGTGAGAGCTCAGCTTTTAACCTTAGCAATAAAAGGTGCCATCAGTATTCAAACAGTCAGATGCTTGGCCTGCGCTGAGCTATAGGTTCAGTCGTCCGTCACTGTCAGACTACTTCACTGCATCACCACAATTCAGTACAGACTTTTAAATACCATAACAGGGCTAGTCCCCTAGGACGAGTCCTTCTTTTCCCCTTTTCTCCCTTCCTTCTTTTTCTTGTACTGTATGTGAGCCAAAGTACATACTAAGTTAAGGATCAATATTATATTACTTATTGACAGTTCCTTTTGGCACCATTGGAAAACTCTTATAAGAACTATATATCTAAGATACAATCCACGCTCATCTGGCCTGAGTCTGATGATGAGGATGAATGCCAAAATAGTTTTGTGTACATATAGTTCTGTAAGACTCCCATAGTGGGTATTATAAAATACTAGGAAGAAAAATAGGAGAACATTTTGTGTTTTTTGTGCTTGGCTCTATGATTATTTATGTAATAAATAATTACTCATATATAATAATTATTAAAAAAGTATTTTTCCATATTTTTTCATTAAAATTTTGCTTTTATTCATGGAAAAGCGTATATGCTTAATTTAGCCAGTCTTTTCCTATCCATTAATCGTTGTCCACAGTAGCTGTCATCAGCGTCTGGGGCAGGTTGTAGAGAACAGCAGAAATTCTAAAGTTAAATCTTCTCTGCAGTCAGCACTGGCTGTAACACTTCCCATATCTCTCTTTTGAAATTGCAGCAGGCTGTTCTTGTCTCGGATGCATGCATCACAGACAGCAGTCTCTGTCTGAGAGAGCTTTGCAGCGAGTCCAGGCTTCTATCTTCCTAAAGGTCAGCGTTATGTCAGGTGGATCAATGAGTCAAAACTACAGCTATGGAGCAACTCAGGCTTCCATTTAAAGCGTAGGGGGGAAAAATCAGTGATTAGAACACTATGTTGTGGCTGGATCAGCGCGTACAGAATTATTGGCTCCTGGGTTCTGTTTGTTTCCATCCACTCAGGTACTACATAGTTGATAATTAAGTGAAAATGAAATGCTGAAAGATTTTTCCTAGGCTTGTCAATAACCATTTATTATTATCATCATGTTTGAGAGGATGTAGTTTTTTGAATACTGACTTACAGCCAAATGTTCTCTTAGAATAAGACCCCAGGACATTTACCCAGGGGATTGATTCTTTTTGACTTTCACAGCATGTGAATTGCTGTTGTTTCATAACAGCTTGTTGTCACACCACTATGCATTATAATCAGACTGCTTTTTCTCTCATAACAGCTCTTGATGTAGGGGAGGAGTGTAAGTAGATTCAGTTAGCATGAGTGGGTTGGAGTAATTGCACTAATTATATGACCAGCAGCAGTGCAGCAAGGCAAATCGACCATCAATCTCTTTTCTATCTTGTTCCCTATAGGAAGCATGAAAAGAGTGATGTCACCCAGTAGCACCGAGATATGATCTAATCTCAGATTAAAAGGTTTTACAGTATTTATCAAGATCATTGTCACATTCTCCTTTTTGAAAGTGGCACTGGCACAATACTGCCATCAAATTTCCCCTGGAAAATCCTCTGTGAGGGGGAGAGAGTGATGAGTGAGCCATGTGTAGGAAGATAAGAGATGCATGGTTCAGTTCAGCTTCCACCTGTCTGAGGCACGGCACTGGTTATGCTGAGCCCAGTGTATCCGTTGAGCTCTAAACAGAAAATGGGGGCTATTCATCTCAAGCTCCCTTACATAAGAACTTCAATACATCATGAAGGACTACACAGACCTTTCTTTAATCCACAATTTATTATTATTCAGTTACACTTTTGGCATTATTCTTCTAGTCATTCCATTTCTGTTTTCATATTTAAAAAATATGAATGCTGCTTAATCAATGGGCAAAGCACTGATATGGCTGTTGGTTAGAGATAATGAATCTGCTTGTAATAAATCTGTAAAAGGTGGTCTTATTTGCTTGAACAGAATTGTGAAACGTTTTCCCTTCTTTATTTTTTTCCATGTTAAAGAGGAAAAGGCTCTGGGCAAAAGCAATCACAAAAAGGCTCTAATAAGAGTGAAAAGCATGTTTCATTCCAGCAAGTGATGACTGCTCCAGTCAAAGTAGGAATAGCTAATTTAATAAATGTCATTGTTCAGTGCAGCAAGAGTATCTTCTTTTATCTACTTTCATCTACATTGCCCCAGTTATTCACATCTCAAATATTTCTTTTTAATCATGAATATTTTCTTAAACTTATTTTACTTATTTTTGTAATTAACTGTCCGGTTCTTTTTTAATTGATTTATTTATTTTAACTCAGGGATATATTCTCTTAAAATATAAATAAAAGAACTGTTTGTGAATATACCACAACTTATATTTTTTTCTGCTTCTGTGACCTATAGCACTGAAGATGCTCCAGTGATTCAATCTGCTTCATTTTCTATTTTTGCTTCACTTGACCAGATCGTGTGTTTCCATTCTTGGACAATCAAACCATGGTGTCATGTTTGAGTTCCTAACCTTTAAAAAAATAAAATGAAATTTAAAAAGCAAGTTCATGATCTTTGACTGAGACAAATGAATTATTATTCAAAAGGGCTGATTGAGGGGAAATTACTTGCTGAATCTCAGAAGAGAAACAGAGCACATGTCAAGCACTGGAAGGAGAACTGGAATAAATTTTATGGATTAATTAAAATTATGGTAAATAGCCAATCAGATCCTGTTTCAAGAAATATAATAATTTACATCTTTACTTAGATATCACCTAGCAAGTGAAAGAGACCTATTAATGTTACGATGATTAGTTTCTTATAAAATGTGCCCTACATGTGTACATGATCCTGATATTCTCAAAACTGACGCTAGCTCGTCTGGACTTAAAAATCAATTCATAAACCAGGTTAACAGGGGTGAGGATCATATTTGGCCAGAAACAATCACCTCATACACACCGAGCTTTAGGTTCATTGTGAAAAAATAAAACTACTACATGCTTAAATATTATTAATATTAAAATAATCAAAATCAAACAAATTAGAATATTAGAAACTGCCTTTTTATTTCCATAATTTCACCAATAATTCTGCACTTTAGTGTAGTCTAAGATAAACAAATTACCTTGAAGCTTCGAAGTAGGGTATGTACTGTTGGTGACAGCATACACTGCATACAACATATTAGCATACAAAGCCTCTTATTACTGGTACGCTAAACCTGGAAAAGTGAATATTCAGTAGACTGCAATGTAAAATGAATGTGGAAACACAAATAAGCATACGAATTTTCATTTTTATTTTATAACACTATGAGTGCAGAATGTAATCACGACTGAGGCTTATTTGCTTTGAAAGGCAATAAAAGTTTAATATGGCGATGCCATGTTTTTAGGAGTGAGACACTAAAAAACAGGCATTTGTATACTGACTGGATAATTCGTTTTATCTCATATGCACTCTGACAACTAAGTTTGATTAAATCCTAAAACCCAATTTGGAGCTATTGTGTACTCCCAAATTGTCAGATTTGCCACGGTATTGAAACGTATTAGACCAGTGATATAAGGTGGTTGACTTCCTTATCTCAATTTCTGATTAATAACAAGTCTGCCTCCAAGCTGAAAATTACAGTCAATTGTTATAAACACTGGAATGTTCTTGTTACTTTAATAAGTTGAAACATAATTAGTCTTTAAAAAAGACATTAGGGTCTGTCAGACCATGTCTCTGAGCAAAGATAAGATGACATAAGGTCAAGAGTGCCAAATATTATCAGTTTGTAGCATTTAAATGTTTCTAGCGTGCGTGTGTGTGTGTGTGTGTGTGTGCGAGAGTGTGTGTGTGCGTGCGTGTGCGTGCGTGTGTGTGTGTGTGTGTGTGTGTGTGTGTGTGTGTGTGTGAAACCATGCATCTGCATTCTCTCTTTCCCTTCCCAATAGTTAAAGCATACTGGTGTGATAAATATATTCATGGAACAGTGTGTGTGTGTGTGTGTGTGTGTGTGTGCGTGTGTCTGTTTCTGTTTGTACGTACGTGTGAGAGAAGGTGTAGAAAACAGCACTGGGTCACTGTGAAATGAGTTTAGAATCGTTGTGCCATTGCCATAGTGGTAATGTCATGGAAATTTGTGGTTGAATAAACAGGTCTGGTTTGAGAAGCATGCAGCATGCTGTCTACTTTAAATCTTATTTATGTTGTGATAGAAATGGCACTGAAAGATCTAGCATTAAATATCTGATCAAAGAGATTTAGTTTCTTGTTGTGACATTCCACAACAGGCAGGCCAACTCTATTTACAGGGAGGCTACCATATTACCTTTTGAAATGAAAAGAGGAGTAGAACTAGCCTGTGGATGATTCAGGCATGCTCTACATTCCAATACTGTTTTTACTACACCATCACTGATTTCTCTTCCTAACTGTGCATACAAAATTGAAAGAAAAAAAAACAACCAAAATTGCATTAAGGCTCAGTTGTACAAGGGTGGAGAAAGAAATGGTTTTCCAATCTCACATTGCACTTAGCCATGCAAGCTGGAGCAAAACAAATGGTCAGTTTCAACTTAATTACATACTGTATCATACTGGCTTGCTAAGAATTCAGCTGATATTAGTGTTTTCTGACATTTTTCTTTAACTGCACTCACCAGACACTTCATTAGCTACAGCTGAGATGCAACTTAGTACATTTAGCCATGTAGACATGGTCAATACCATCTGCTGAAGTTCAATCTGAGCATCAGAATGCGGATAAAAGGTGATTTAAGTGACTTGGTGGCATGGTTTTTCGTGTCAGGTGGGCTGGAGTGCATATTTCTGAAACTGCTGATCTGGGATTTTCACACACAAGGTTTTACAGAAAATGGTCTGAAAAGATTTTTTTTTTTTTGTGAGCGGCAGTTCTCTGTGTGAACATGCGTTGTTGATGTCAGAGGTCAGATGAGAATGGCCAGACTGCTCCAAGCTGACAGAAAGACAACAATAACTAAAATAACATCTTGTTCCAACTGAAGTATGCTGAAGAGCATCACTTATGGGCAGATAGTCTACAGCACTGAGTGCCACTCCGGGCAGCTAAGAACAGGATCCTGGGGCTACAATTCCCATGGGCTCAGCAAAATTGGACAAACAGAGATTGGAAAAACGTTAAATGATCTGATGAGTCTCGATTTCTTCTGCAACATTTGGATGGTAGGGTCAGAATTTGGCGTAAACAACATGAAAGCATGGATGCATCCTGCCTTGTATCAACAGTTCAGGTTGTTTATGGTGGTGCAATCTTGTGCAGGATGTTTTCTTGGCATACTTTGGGCCCCTTAGTACCAACTGAGCATCATTTAAATGCCACAGCCGTCCTGAGTATTGTTGCAGACCATATCCATCCATTTATGACCACAGGATAACAAACCATGTCACAAAGCTGAAATAATCTCAAACTGGTTTCTTGAACATGACAATGAGTCCAATGTAATGGACATAAAGACAATGTCCTCCACTTTCAACAGATCACAATCCAACAGAGCACCTTCAGGATGTGGTTGAATGGGAAATTCGAAATATGGATGTGCAGCCAACAAATCTGCAGCAATTTCATGATGCATACATGTCCCTCTTGGGAAAAATTAACGTGTTCTACATCACAGTATGCACAATTCTTTAGGAGGTCAGGACTATTCACTTTTCCACAAAACCTAAAAAAGTAATTAATGCTTTTGTTAATGTATGAAATGTATAAACGTTTTATACAAGTTGTATGCTATTATACAAAATTGCTTCACACATTTCAGGAAGAATCCTTCAGATGAATTTTATCATCTTTTGAAAAACTTAGCACAGGCATGATAAAAAAAACAAGTATTGTAGAGACAGAAGTTGATAGAGCTAAATAGGATTACAGTGGGTTTTTTTTTTAAATAGTTTATTCATTCATGCAGGTCTTATTTTTCTTCACAGAATATTGCATTATAATTAAACCGTTATATGTGTGTAAATTGGCAGCTCTAGTGACATGCTTTCCAAATGTGTAACTGCTCAATATGATGGAGAAAACAAACAAAGGTGCCTGTGATCACACTTCACTTCACAACTGTCAAAAATCTATCACTCTTTCTTATTTCTCGTACACACAATTATTGCCTGTGTTTTAACAAAACATTACAGTCCCAATAAAAAAAATTGTGTTGCCAAGTAATATAATTGTAAAATGTATTTAAACAGGACATGCTTGGCTGGTGCCATTCATTCGCCAACGTTGTAGATAAACATTCAGCTACAACATTATGACCACTGACAGGTGAAGTGAATAATGTTGATTGTCTTGTTACAATTGCACCTAGAAGTGGGTGGGATATATTAGGCAGCAAGTGAACATTTTGTCTCTGAAATTAATGTGTTGGAAGCAGAGAAATTGGCAACCATTAGGATTTGAGTCATTTTACAAGGGCCAAGTTGTGATGGCTAGAAGGCTGGGTCAGAGCAACTCCTGAACTGCAGCTCTTATGGGATGTTCCCAGTCTGTGGTGGTCAGAAACTACCAAAGGAGGTCCAAGAAAGTACAACCACTGAATCAGTGACAGGATCATGGGTGGCCAAAAAACTGATGCACATGGGGACTGAAGGCTGGCCGGTGTATCTCGATCCAAAAGAAGAGCTACTGTAGCTAAATTTGCTGAAAAATCTTCATGCTGCCTTTGGTAGAAATGTGTCAGAACCAATGGTGGGTAGTAATGAGTTAGATTTTACTCTGTTACATTTACTTGAGTAACTTTTTGAAAAAAAATTACTCCTATGAGTAGTTTTACTGCACCATACTTTTTACTTTTACTTGAGTGGATTTGTGAAGGGCCGCGCTACTCTTACTCCCCCCACGCTCAGCTACACACTTGTTACGTTTCTTATTATTTCTTCTACACGTGCAGCCGACTGACTGTTTCACCAATCAAACGTAACCAATAATCGCATGACTCCATTTGACCAATGAGCCGCAGTAACAATAACCACATGTAGTCACATGACAACACACCAAACTGGTGGCATAGCGAGAAAAAAAAACTTCAGCCGTGGTAGACAGCGAATGAAAACATTATGCAGAGGCATCTGTCTCAGCTGCTACAACAGAAGAGGATGAACACCCCTGGCCTCATATACAAAGCATGTTTCGCAAAAGAACAGCTTCATCTCTTCTCTGTCTGCCAAAACAGACAGACATTTCAGCATGTAAAAACTCGACTTCTTACCTGAGGAAACATGTCGCGGTAAGTTTAGCTGTTTCATTGAATGTTGTAATGTTGGCATATATAGTTATTATAATTATACTATACTATAATATATATTATAGTATAATATAATTATAATAACTATATATTATATATATATAATTACTGTATATATAAATTTATAATAATAAATAATGATTATAATTTCTAAAGAAATAAATCGGACATTACGATTTTGGATGCCTTTTGGCTACTCTACCCACCTCTGGTCAGAACACACACAGTGTACTGCAGAGGTAATGTATCTTTTGTTGTGTATGAAGCTGCACTGTTGAAAGAAAGAAAGCCATGAAGGCAATGTGATACTTTGGGCAATGTTCTGCTGGGAAAACCTGGGTCCAGCCATTCATCTGGATGTTACTTTGACACATACCATCTACCTAAACATTGGCATTCCTTCATGGAAACGATATTCCCTAATAAAAGTGAGCTCTTTGAGCAGGATTACACACCCATTCATACTGCACATATTGGTCAGGAATCGTTTGAGGAACATTACAAAGAGTTTGCAAGTAACTTGGTCTGCAAGCGTTTTGCAAGAAGAGCAAAATTTGTAATAAATTTTAACTTGTTAAACAAGAGAGGTATTGACATACAGGACGAGTACTGTAGTACATATACGCTTTGTCTGCTGAGCGTCACGTGATCACAACTGTGCCAAAGGTTTTTCTCTCTCTTGCGCAGTGGGATTGTGGATAATCATCTCCCATACTCAGTCTCAGTGCACGTCCGTGTATACTGTTTACTATAACATTGACCACGTGTGTGTATGTGTAAATCATCTTGTGCGCGTGTATGTGTGTGCACATAAAGCATTTTTTTTTTATCTTCAAGCGTACTGACTGTTCTTTAGTAATTGTACTGCAACAATAGTGAAAGTTGTACTACACAGTAGCCGTCCCCCCCCCCCCCCACTCCTGCCTTTTCCCTTGTCTAACACCAGTTCTTTTTAAAGGTAAAGAGCAGGTTAATTTGTTTCTTTTTTTTTCCCTTTACTTAACTTTTGTTACTGTATATTTTGTATTAATAATTTTTATATGAATGTTTTTGGGCTGTGGAATGACTCATTGGAGCACGCTTCCAGAAGGAATTGTGCTCCCAATCCAAGGTTTAACTGTACTTATGTGCATTTATTTATGTTGTCTTGTGTCTTTGCTTCTGTTTCAGTCCTGTCTTCATCAATTTTTTTTATTTGTCTTTTGTCCTATTATATTCACCTGTTCAGTGATCAGTGTTTGTCTCTTTATACTCTGTTGTGACATATCCTCTGTGAAGTCTTTTTTTTACTTCAAGTCTGAGAGTGTTTCTTGTATATATAGTTTTTTTTTTCATTTTTTCTTTGTATTCATCCTGAATAAGCATGGATTATACAAGTTTGACTTTTCTTCCCTGTGTTTTAATGGCAATTACACTGATTATTATTCTTGGATTGCCTCAACTAAACCACATATTGAGTTGCCCCATTCACCGCATGTTTATGTATATACTGTACAGTGTAGACAAAAAGTTTTCAGACCCTTTAAAGTTTTCCACATTTTGCTATGTTTTACACTCATCTAAAAATGGATTTAAATCGTACTTTGTTTCATAATTCTCAGCACACCCGTCAACAATTACATATAAAATATGTAAAAATAAATAAATAAATAAATTAATTAATTAAAATTATTTATATATATATATATATATATATATATTTTTTTTTTTATTATTTTATTTTTATTAATTTACTACAAATTATGGCTGAAATATCCCATTTACATAAGTATTCAGACCCTTGTGGAGATGGGAGAGACTTACAGCACTCTACCAATCAGGCCTCTCTGGATGAGCAGTTAGACAGAAGCCATTCCTCACTAAAATGACAGCCGGGTGGAACCAAAAAGCACCTGAAGGACTCTCAGAGCATGAGAAGCAAAATCCATTCGTCTAATGATGCAAAAATTGAACTATTTGGAGTCAGGAAATCAGAGATTGCACATAACCTTATTAAAAACCCTCCTTACAGTCAAACACGGTGATGGCAGCATCATGCTGTGGGGATGTTTTTCTGCGACTGGCACTGGGAGACTAGTCAATATACAGTAGAGGGAAAATAATGCCGATAAAGAAGTATCCTAAGTGAAAACCTTCTTTAGAGTGCTCAGTGTTCTTGGGCTGGGATAAAGGTTTACAGTTCAACAAGACCTTGACCCAAACCATAACAACAAGAAACACAGGAGTTGCTTCAGGTACAAGTCTTGGAGTGGTGAAACCAGAGTCTGTATCTGAACCCAATAGATCATCTGTGCACTGACCTTGCCTGTTCAATCTGGTTGAGCAATTCTGTCAAGAAGAATAGAAGATCCTTCCAAGAGAAAGGTGTGCCAAGCTTGTAACATCATTAACAAGCAGACTTGAGACTTAAGCACACAGATCACACCTCCAGGGTAGGGGGTTTGAATATTGCTGCTAGTCTTGTGTGCATGAAATTTGCATGTTCTGTCCAGGCTTGGTGAATTTTCTTTAGATACTCTAGATTCATCTCACATTCGAAAGGCATTTACAGACGGTGAAAAGTGTTAACAAATTAGTGATAGTGATAAGCAATAACAGGTGATAAGTGGTTACAAGAGATTAGGTGTGTGAGTTTGTGTGTGCTTGTATCCTGCGATCAGCTGGTACCCTGTCCAGGGTGTACACCGCCTTAGGGCCTAGGTTCCCTGTGATGTGCTCCATGCCCCCTGCAAACCTGCACAGGACAAGCAGTGTAAATAATGAACGGATGTTATAACACAGACTGAGTAATCTTGAAGCATTGTTGCAGTGTGATCCATAAATTCTGGAACAATCAAGGTTTTGGTATTTGGATTCTCTGCACTGCACAATATTTGAATGAAACACTCAGGATTTGTGCCAAGTCAAGACTTTCAGCTTTAATTTAAGGGGTTTGACAAAAGTGTGGAAATAACCATTCAGGAATTACAGCCATTTTCATACACACACACAGACACACCGTAACTAATAGATATAACTAATAACTAATGGAACAAATGTCTGAAAATCAGTTGCATGGCCGGGTGTGGCCTATTTCCTGGTTAATTCATGTCTTCCAAGTGGATAGAAGGCCTGGAGGTTGTTTGAGTGTTATTTTTTGCATTTGGTAGCTGTTTGCTTAAACGTTTTAAATGCAGTCCTTGTAATTAAGACAGTTTGTTACATCATCTATGAGCTCTGCAAAATGTGCACATGCGTAAGAAAATCGCTGTAATTCCTGAATGGAAATCCCTGAAATTAAAGCTGGTATCATATTATTATAGAATATAAAATATAATAAAAATTATTATAATTTTTACAATATATTATATTTTTATGTACAAAACAATTTACTATTTCCAAAAATATTTAAAAAAAACTCATAAATAAATAACATTACAGAAGGATATTTTCATCACTGGAAAGAAAGCACCATATTCATGACAAATCAGGTTTTAAATGGAAACCAAAAAAATAAAAAAAGTAACCTATTGTAGGCTCCTGGGTTTTGCATGAAAATAGAAAGGAGCAAGCGTTACTGTATGAGAAGAACTCTCCAGCACCCTCATTAAAACTTCCAGCTGTTTTACTTATAAAACTGCACAAATCTGTATCTAACACTGCTTATTATTTTTAAGCAAAGGATTTTCACACCAAATATTGACTGTTTATTTTATTACTCTTTAGTGACCTTTATAGAAGTTTCTTTTATGTTGAAATTTTTTCAAAAGCATATTTCCTTATGGCATTTTTTAATGCTTCCAAGATGTTTACACAGATGTTTTGTTAGATACTCCAGATTCATCCCACATTCGAAAGGAATTCACAGAAGGTGATAAGTGTTTACAAATTGGTGACAGTGATTAGTAAAACAGCATTTGGTTTTTACTGAGCATTCTAGGAGTTTTTCTAGTAACTTTGTCACACTTTCTATTTTTATGTACAACCAAGGAACTTTAGTTTTTTTGTTTGTCTCCATCTGAAATCTGGTTTGTCATGTACAGTAATATGTGGCTTTCCTTACAGGCATACAAATATTCTTCGGTAATGTTATTTACTGTATTTATTGTTATGTATGTAATGTTATGTTAGGAAATAGTGAAAGGTTTCGTATTTTATACATAACAATACAGTTTTGTGCTGTAATCTTTCTCTTTTTTAGAATCAGCGAAACAGATCCTAATTTATGAGCTTTCACTGTGGTTATCCTATTGCAGATGTAACACCTCAGAGGTTAAACACCCTTTCTACTAACGTATAATACATTTGTTTCAGATGGATGGCTAATTTTCTTATTAAAATTTGAGAAATTATTGCAGGCCTTTTCAGACACTGTGAAATTGATTAGGTATGAGATTATTAATAAATGTTCCATGTTAACCATTTCTTAACCATTTCTTCTTCTTAGTGATATTTTATGAGAACACACTTTGACAAGCTTAACAGCCTTTGGGGTAAAATTTGAATATAACATTGATGTGTTCAACACGTCATCTAAGTTAAAATAGAACTGACTGTTTTCTGAGTTTAGTTACTTAGAAAGACGTTGTGAATAGATAAGGGAAAATAAATGCTGAAAATAAATGTCCGGTCCTAGGCCAGAAAGGGAAGAGCCAGAAGGCTCTGAAACTAAAATGGCACTTGACATTGTTTGATTGATTGATAAGAACTCAGCGTTGACATCGCAGGAAGATGAGATCAATACCTTTTTCACAGCCACCATATGCAAGGTAGTTCTCATGAAAAGTTCCACCCTGGAGTGATTAGTGCTGGTTCAGGTGAAGGCTGATACACAGGAAATCAGAGTCACACACAGGCAGAAAGCACACCTGGATCCTTTCATTAAAGGACTACTTCAGTTATAAAATGCCAATGTAGCTAAAAGTCAGCAAAAGTTAATGGGAAACAGTCGACTGTATCTAGTTCCTGCAACACTAACTGTTTTTTGTTCTGTCTTCCCAGTCCAAGTTTTTGTGGATTAGATATTGTTTTATATAGGTATAATATTTTAATGTATCTATACAACAAGTTACAGCATTTTACAATCTGCCCAGCATTAATAAAAAGGGAAAGAGAGAATATTGCAAAAAAATATTTATTATATATATTATGCTAAATAAAATTTTTTTTATTCATTTTTAGACAACCATGGTTCTCCATGTGTGTAAGCAAAAAGAGAAAGGGAAAAAAATCCTTTCTTTTTATCTTTTGTTGTTGTTTTTAATTGGCCAGGGTTTAAACAAGCCAATATGTCCTCCTACTGTGACCTCATATGAGAAGAAATCCTGCCCCTCCTTCTTGATATTCATCTCTGCTGTTCTTCGGTGTGGCATGGCTCAGCAGTCGAGCATTTAAATACACACTTAAATGTTATATTCAGAGGAGAGATTGAGGTATGAAAAATGCATTACTATTACTTTTGGGGACATCTGAGACCTATTTGAACTTGTTAAAGAAATAGTAAAATATAGGACAGTTTTACATATTGACTATGGTATAGGAGCGTCACAGATATTTTGACAGCTCTATCTACAAATTAAATATACTAGGCTTTGCAACAACTTGATCACTGCACAATTATTGTATGAAGAAATCACACTTAAAAGGGACTTTAGCTATAAAAGGGCTAAAAAATATGAAGAAATCGGAAAGCAAGTGTATAGTACACATTTTGTAATGTATATTACTTGTAAGACCGTAAACTTTGCGGTAATAGTTGTGTGTGCTATTTATACAACTGATATAAAAAAGTCAAAAATGTTTTGTCATTACATCCTAAAATGAATAAAGAATTATGAATGGAAGTCTACCCAAACTAAGTAACACAAAATTAAAGCCCATACAGGGTTCTAAGCTGCACTGCATTTGCAGTCTTAAAGAGCAGTGGAATGCATCGCAAGCAGCGCTATAGCAGTGGCCATAGATTCACTTCAGATAGCCAAAAGAGAGGATTTCTGTGCACAACTTTGCCACTTCTTTGGTCACATGTCCCTTAAAGATAAGCCACAGGGTCTGCCAGATATAATGCCTCCCTTCCAAAAGCACAGCAAAGCTGATTGAGCTACAGGCTACAGTTCACCTCCAAATCCTCAGTCATGACAAACCCCTGATAGGAAAGCCACATGCAGCAAGTTGAGGATTTGAAAGTCGGTCACGCTGAACAAATACCACTGTTCATATTTGCCCAAATGAAACTGTGCCACTGACGAAGTTGTAGATGTGGACTAAGAAATATATCTCTGAGGATCATCACTCACGGAAAACTCACTCTGTGTTTACATTTTCAGACGAAGAATTATATCTAGTAAATACACATATACATTAATTACACATTATATTCTGGGATTGATCTCACACCATGAAATAAATTATATACTATTTAGTGATAATTGAGTTGTGGTAATTGACAGTCTAAATTGAACCTGTTTGGATAGCATCATTAATGTATTATTTGCTTTCTGTCATTCTTAAATTATGCATTGGTACATCTTTTGTAGCCACGGTTAATATTATGATTATGCTGCAGCAAGGTGAAAATGCAGATAATTACATCACACAGACAAAAAACCTATTCATCATAGCCAGACTGTCAGACAGTCAATAGGGAGTCTTTCTAGTGCACTGGTAGACAGCATACAGACACAGATGGAGATGTGCACCCGTGTGTGTGAACACAATACTCAGAATGCAGATCTAGGGTAAGCCCAGAGAGTTTTGTTAAAGGCTGCATTGAATAGACTTATGGCCCAGATAGGAAAACAATCAAAGGACAAAAGAAAAAAAAAAAAGAAAAATACACAAGCATAATGCTTCTATTCATATTTTCTGTGAATTCGATTTGCAATCCAACCCATTCTTGTCTGGTGGCTTATGAAAAGCAACATATTTTATCAGTTACTTGAAAATCATTGGGAATATACTCAGCTGTATCACTGAAATGAAACTATTCCTATAATCATGCATCAAAAGGAAATTGGGCTGCATCAGTAAGTGGTCAATTTCATTTTTATTCTAAACTCCAAGTGGTTATGTAGCTGATTGCAAGTAAGTAGAGAGGACAATTGGCTTAATTTTTTTTACGTTTTTATCTAAGCCTCATAAGAGTCAGTTATCACCCAAATGAGAGTCTGTTGAGTCTGGTTCCTCTCAAGGTTTCTTCTTATTGCCATCTCAGGGAGTTGCCTTCTGTCTCCCTCGGCTTGTTCATCAGGGACGGTCGATCATTTTGATTTTTTGACACATTTTCTTACATTTTATACACTTTTCCATAATTTTGTTTTGATTCTTTAAAGATTTATAAAGTAAAGAACTATTCAAATAAAATTAAATTAAATAAGACTCTCTACTCGCGGCACAGTGATGTAGTGGTTAGCACTATCACCTTTCCCCTCCAGGGTCAGGGTTTGATTCCCGGCCAGGCTCAATTCCTGTCTGCGTGCATGGAGTTTACATGTTCTCCCCGTGCTTGGTGGGTTTCCTCCCACAGTCCAAAGACATGTAGATTAGGCTAATTGGCATTCCCAATTTGCCCGTAGAGTGTGAATGAGTGTGTGAGTATGTATGTGTGTGCCCTGCGATGGATTGGCGCCCTGTCCAGGGCGTACCCCGCCTTGTGCCTCAAGCCTCCTGGGATAGGCTCCAGGTCCCCGTGACCCTGAATACAGGATAAAGTGGTATAGAAGATGAGTAAGAGTGAGTGAGTGAGTAAGACTCTGTACTAAGACTAGGTATATAGTGTTGTCTTTTCATGGAAGACAGAAAATTGAATATATGTGACAGGTATTACAGAACAGCTACTGTATAATAGCAGTCCTATAGCCGAGGTGTAGGAATTTTGGGGTCATCAAGAAATGCAGCACCAAGCTAAGCATATCACTGACATACACTAATCATGTTATGTCAGTGATAATAGCTTCATAGAGCATCCCATCAGCCATCTCAACTTTGGCTGTTATTTTCCCATGTGTGCATGTGTTTTTTTCCTTTTGTTAATTTAATTAAATTGTATATCAATTTTAACAGTGGTAATTGTCAAGTGCTTTCAGAATGAAATACTTATGCAAATAAATTACAAAATGGAAAGGAAAAAGCATAGACTATAATTATCAGTTTGCTCCTGATGAATAAGCTCCCTGAGATGACAACAGGGAGAAACCAGACTCAACAGGAAACTCATCCTTATATGGGTGATAGTAGACAGTATGACCATAAGTCAGTCCCTGGTATGTTAAGCACTGGAGTTAATAAAAATATAAGCTTTTTGTAGCTCCATTGTCTTCTATAGAAAAATCATTCTATGCATGATTTTATGCAGGAAAAAAACAGTGAATCACAAAAAAACGACTTTAGGATTGTTTTCACAGACTAGGTCAGTTAATTTAAAGAACAACTACTGTATACAGCTAAGGTCACAAGGATCAAAACAGCACTTTGCTGCAGGTTAACACTAACCTCTAGTCTAACATTAACATTTCAACATTGAGATGCCACCATGCATAATGGCCACATGGTGAGACAAAAGCTGATGACTAAGATGAGGCAGCATCAGCTCTGGTGCATTAGGAAAATATCAGAAAAAGTACCTAATACCTTTCCATTATAGAATTGATGTTGCTGTAGATTGTTTTTTGATGGAGGGTTATGTAATTATCTCTTCATTGTAAACATGAGAGTTTACCCTTCCCTATCACTGGGCCCATAAGTCTAAATAGGTATTTTGTCTCTCACGGATTAACAAATATCTTGGTATAAGAGTAAAAAGATTAAAATTGGAGTGGAAAATTTCAAATTAGATCGATGTATCTTCAATTGCCTGTTTTATTAATTAGATAGGCTTAAACATGTACAATATTAATATAATAATAATAATAAGTATTTCCTCCTGCATCAATATTAGAGAACTGAATGGGGAACGAATTGCTCTCATCTCTGAACATGACATCTCTAACCTCACCTCAGCTCAAAACCCTTATGCTTTATTTCCATTCCCATCCTTCTTCAGTCCAGTTCTAATAAGTGAACCAAAAATAGTATGATGGCCATGTGGTTAGCACTGTCATCTCCAGGGTTGCCTCCTGTCTGTGTGCATGAAGTTTACATGTTCTCCCTGTAATCCGGGTCCAAAGACATTAGTTCATCCTACAGTATATTGACGTGACTTTTTGTCCTTGTCTTATCTAATAGCGTCTTTCTCATTTTTTGTTTTGCCATTCAGGTAGAGCAGCAATTTTTACTATTCATAAAACCAGGACAGTGTGTGGAGTGTGAAGTTTTTTTTAAAATCACACACAGAACAGACAGCTAGAGGACCAAGAGGAGATATTCCCTATTCACTATTATAATATAATCAGTTACTGCACCTTTAAGCAGGCTTACTGTAAACTCTGCTTCACCCAGTAAAATATTAATATGGATGTAATTCTTGCTTTTTATTTTTTTTTAAATGTATTGTTATTACAATACCATAGAGTTAATAGGCTTTTTGATCTTTATTATTGGATTTATATTTTATTTTCCTTTCATTGCTCTGAACAAAACCACACGCTTGTAGTGTTACCCGCTGCCCTTATTTTCCTGCAGGTTTCTAATTTACATCCCTATGGTTTTATAGCTTTACATTTTAGAATGGTGTATAAATTATTTACCACCTGTGTCTCTAATCACCTAAAAGCTTGCACTCAGTATCCAGTGGATACATCTGTGATGGTATGAGAACATCATGAAGGAAATAACGCTCTACCTCCCAATAGTTTATTCCAGATTTTAATTGTTGGTAGAGCATTATTTAAGACTTGCACTGAACATAACATATTCCCCATGAAGTAATACTTCAGTAGTAGATATGCCGCAACTAGCTATATATGAAAGAATAAAGCCAGCAGCTAAGTACAACAGATAAATGATAAACAGCAATAAATACAACCTTTGTATTTTAAAAAGAAGTGTATCACTAGAGTCCCTTTTAGCTTTTTTGTAGTTTTTTCGCCATTTCGTAAGCAAATCTAAATGAGATGCATATTGCTTAATCTAATTAAAACCTGGCTTTAAGATTTTATCAGAAATTTATAAACATTTATAAACCCTTTTCTTTCTTGCTTTTACATCCAGCAGCCACAGTTTAATCTGAGAATGCATTGCACTCATTGCATCATCCCCGAAAGCCTTCTGAGTCCAAACGTTTTGCACGGAGGAATGTTAAAGCTTAACGTAAAATTTGGTGCAGATTTGTTTGCTCTACTTGCTCAATCATTTTGAATGCAATGGCTACACAGTACACAAAGTCTAGTACAGGTAAAGTTGTCATTAGCTTTACACATGCGCATTCCGGTTTACTCTCCTTGGCTGGACTATTTATAGCTTCTAATTTTATGGTCTTTCCTGTTTTTTTTATTTTTAATTTATACAATAAAACAATACTAAAGACATCCAAAATATGCAATAATCTCATTTGAACAGTTTATATTGAGATGTGTCTGCTACTTATGCTCTATAAAGCCTTTATAATGACTCTAATCTGAGGTGCTGTTAATTGTTGATTTTTGAGGCTGGTAACTCTAAACGCTAAAAACTCTAACTTCTTTGCAGCAGAGGTAAGATTTGGTCTTGCTTTCCTGGATGGTATCATGAGAGCCAGTTTCATCATGTTGCTTAAAGGGTTTTGCAATTGCATTTAACAATACTGTTCTTGCTGACTGTTATTGTTGTTGCTGCTTGTTTCTGTTGTTACTTAAATCTTACTTTTTAAATCTAGCATGTAAAAAATAAATCCAAATTATGTGTCCAAACTTTTGACTGGTACTGTATATAAAAAACAGACAATCTATTCGGATAATACATATAAACATGCATGAGCACTAATATGGATGGCAGTTTATTTAATGGGTGCCTACACTGGACCGTCACAGCACATCCATAAATATTTTATAAAGGCTGTGCAAAATAATAATGAATGATTTATGTAGAGCTTTTTAAAAAAAAATATGTGAGATGACCAATGTTTTAAGTAGAATATAGCTTCCTGTTTTTAACTTACCTTGGAAGTTATTACTTCATTTGCTTACAGCACATTCATGAAAATTTAAAATGCTTTGCACACAGTATATGGTACATACCAGTCAAAAGCAGAGTAAAATAAAAATCTATGTAAATTAAATTATGTAATTTATACCAACACCTGAAACTTTATAATATAATAATAACTAAGATTTTAAGCTTATAAATAACATATGATTTGTAATAATAGCTATTACCAGCAGATAAATAAGTGTCTTTTTATGACTTCAAATGTACAGTATAATATATTGCTGACAAAAGTAGCTGTTTCTTTTACCACTAACTTTCTAGGAAATATTGGTTTAGTTTAGCTAATATTTTTTTTGTGGTGTGATCTCATTTGTTTCTTTTCACCTGATAAGGTATATTTAAAGCCAGTGATCTTTGCAGGTACACCTCAGCCCTGAGTCTCAACACCTTGTATTTGTGATAGCACAAACAATCTAACAAGGATAGATAGCATGAAAAGGTGTGCAAGGAAACAGCGAAACAACAACTTGATATTCTTAATCTATCTAGAACTAAATAAAACTGATCACTATCAGAAAGGTTCTCCTGCTTGTGTAGAAAAAAAAAGTTGTGAAGTATTATTTATTTATTTATTTATTTATTTATTATTTGCAGCAGATGTGATTGTGCTTGTAATTAGAATTAGGAGCAGCCACAGTTGCAGTCACTGCTTAGTATACAGAGGATGTAGATTGTATTCTTTTGGGTATCTATGTCATTTGTTTGTTAAATTGTCTATTGTTTGACTGAGATGATCATCATGTGCATACAGTAGCCAATAGAAAATGCCATTAAACTTCAGTAAAACAGGATGTACAGAGCTTTACATGAATATGGCCGCCCAAGGCTTACCCCTGCCTATGGGAAACAAAGGCCAGTCCATGCACTCTTATCCCATAGAAAAGGCCATGATAGAAGGGAACCAGAACACCCAGTGCCCACAGCCCACTGTATATGAGGCCCAGCAGACAAACAGCCCAAGGCTGCCAACTCGGCCTCCAAACTGCCCAGATCCCAATTTGATGAAGCATCTAAGTGATACACTGGAGGCTCCACCCCACAACCCACAGCACCCAAAGAATCTGCTGCCAACCTTCCAATGCCAAACACCACACCCTTGGACATCTTGTGGAATCATGACCCTAGAGAACAGGGGCACAAAGGAAACTTACACAATCCAATTTATCACTGGGATGTATTGTACAAACATATCCAATTCATCAAGGCCCTACAGTGCATTCCATTAGAATCTTCAATATCTTGCATTTAAAGCTCTGCCAGCTCATGACACAGCAGTTTTCTTTAAATATCACTGGTATTTTTGCAACACTTGATGCCTGGTCCTTTATTCCTTGAAACAACATTAAGAATCTTAAAAAAAAAAGAGCAAAACACAAACCCTGCAAGGTGTTTCAACTTAAAAAAAAAAAGTTTCAGGTTTAAAAGTAAAATAGGTTAAATAGTAATATATTGAGGCTGGAAACTGATGGCTATGCAATTGCTTTGCGTGGGGGTGGTTGTAGGTTTAGAGTGTTATACAGATTTGATTTGTTTAGATTAACAGATACATTGCTGCTTCCTCTATAAATAGTATAACCATGCTTTTCATCATGCCGGCCAATTTGATATTTGAGTAATGGCTTTCCTGTATTAAAAATAATTAACACAACACAATAAGTTAGTAGCATATGCTGCACCGAGATAACATGTGGCTCACTCAGATCAACATATGCCTTGAACTATAATAAGCGCTTGTAGCATTCCTCACTTTCAATTAACCAGCCCTCCAATGTTATTATACAAAGTAAAATTTTTCTTTTCAAACATAGGCTTCTTTATTCTATAGGGGTCAATGTTTTTTATTTATTTATCTATTTATTATTATTATTATTATTATTATTATTATTATTATTATTATTATTATTATTATTATTATTATTTTCTCCAGGGTCCTTTACTCTTTAACATTTTCTTACAGCCTTATTAGTGCCCTCTGTGTTAGAGACTGTTGTCTAGTCCAGCACTGAAATATAAGAATAGAAATTATTCATCAGTTTCAGAAAAAAAAAGATCCTATGCTTCTTACTTTATACACTGCCTGGCTAAAAAGGTTTCTCACTCTAAGATTTCATTCAGTCACCTTTAGCTTTGATTACAACACACAGTGTGGTGGCCAGTTTATGTGTGAAAACGATTCCTCATGGTCCCAGAGCCACTCTTTCACAATTTGAGTCCTGGAATATGTTTGTGACATCAGTTAAAAAAAAGCTCCATGGATGTCATAACCTGGTCAGTGAGTACATGCAGGTCATCAGCTCACTTCATTTTATTGACACATACCTGTAATGTTGTTGACCCGAGACTGGACCAACTGAAACAACCCCAGATCATAACACTGCCTCCAGGGGCTTATACAATGGCCCTTCTTACCCTGACAGACCCATTGCTCTGGTATAGGGTCGATCTAGACTCATGAGACATGACCTTTTCCTACTGTTCCAAAGTCCAATCTTCATCCTTTCTAACGAAATCAGGCATTTTTTTTGATTATTGGTTTTTTTTATGGCCACACATATATTAAGTTATGGTTTTCACTAATGATTTTTTTACCATGCACCATGCAAATGTTTAAGTAATCTCCATTCATGATTTTTTTCACATTTCTTCTACAAAGGTGGCGGTTCAGCACTATCCTTTCATGTCGTGATAATGTGTTGAAGGGTTCTTAATTCAAATCCAGTTATTTCAATTCTCCCTAGTGGTTTTTGTTGCTTGATACAGCCCAATAATTTGACCATTCTGAAATGTGTCTGTTTTGGCCAGGCAGTATTTATGGAAGACTATTTGGACACTCAAGTGCAGTTTCATCCTGATAACACAGTGATTTACTTCTGGGCTATAATTTTTAAGCTGAAAGAATCACAGAGGGATTTTCATTTTATTTAGGAATATCCCTGGTATCCCGCAAGCTTCCATATTTTTTTGAAAGATAAAATACAAAATATTTACATAAAGATTAAGCCATGTTGATGGCTTTCACCCTTACTGGAGGGTGAAAAGTTGGACTGTTGGCGGACTGTTGTTTGCTTCACTAGAACCTCTGCATAGTCTACATCAGGTCTTAGTGCTTAGTATGCTTACTAAGTAATATATATATAATATATATATATAATAGTAATATATATGCTTAGTAATCTGACAGGTACAACTTACTGTATCAAACTGTATTGTGTTTTTACTTTTGTAATGCTAGAGGAAGGGTTATTATGGTTATTAATAAATAAACCCAGAATGGAAGGTTGTAATGGGTTCATGTATGCTTGCACTGACAGCATAGCGAAAATAACTGAAATATAACTGTGACTAGATGAGCTCTTCATTTGTGGGTATTCCTGCATGATGGCATGCCGTACATGTTATGAGATCCCAGGCACATTATGTTTTTTCATAAAATAAAATAAGTGGTTACAGATAAAATACATTTTAAAACAACACAGAGTAAACCTAATGACCACAATTTTACAAACCTGAGTGCCCCAATGGGATGTTTAAAAAGATTTCTATAATCCATTTTATCATACCATTGAGCATTCCTATTTATATACAGTAATACACTTTATACTTTCTTGCAATCGTATTGTTACTGCATTAATTGCAAAATATTTAAACATCAAGCTGTTTAGAATCTTAATCCACCAAATCTTATTAAAATGTATTACACTTTGTTTCAGTGATTCTGCTGTCTGTATTCCTAATACAAATGCTTTAATAAAAAATAATAAAATCTGAGCCTCTTATATATGAACCATGTAACTAGACATGGCTATTCCCTTATGCCTTTTATTATTCCAGGCATCACATCTGGTGAGTAACATGATCGCATAATGTGATCAGAAAAGCTAACAGGGATCAAGTACAACATGACTTCCCTGGGGAGACAAAAACACCCATGCTGCTAGGGAGAGTCCAAGTAGGAGGACTTTTAATTGGAATGACTATCCTTGAAAAGCAAATCCTAAAAATTCATGTGTGTTCTGGAGCAGTGGGGACATAGTCATCACTTAGTTCCTATGACATGAACAAGTCACACTCCCAACTCTGGTAGATTAGTACAAGTCGTATACGAGGAATGATGTGCAAGCTGTGTGGGGAGATTGGCACCATGGTGCACATGCTGGCAGGGTGTAAATTGGCATTCACCCAAGGGAGTACCAGTGGTGGCATTATAAAATGTTCATGTCACTTACTAACACCTTGGAGCAGGAGAGACACAATAAATGGCAAACCTAAGTGAGACAAAATACCAACTGTCAAATTTGTAAAAAAGACAGAAAAAACATTAATAGAATGGTTAGGACAGCAGAAAAAAAACTAATACACTTATGGTGGACCTTGAAAAAACAACAACAGTAGGTAGTAATGGTGAGGAGTCATGTGCTGAATGTGGTATAGGACAGAGGAAGTAGGCTGGTGATAGGCAGTGACTTAGTGCTCGCTCTATCATCTGGAGATCGCGAGTTTAATTCCCGGGTGATGCTGTAAGCTTTCACAGCTGGAGGTCTAGAGAGAGCTGATTGGCCGAGCTCTCTCAGAGGGGTGGGAGGAGAGGTATTTAATGCTGCCAAATTAATTACAGCTCTACAGCCAATCAGGGGCGTCTGTGAGCTCACGCAAGCGGATAGCGCTGTCCTCCGAGTGTTACACCGCCCCCAACGGTGCGTGAGCGAGCAGCTCGAAAAGGTCGGTTGGCATCACGTGGTTCCTCGAAAAGATGCAGTCGGCTGGCGTCAGTTGGCCCTCCCGACTGAGTGGTAGAAGTAGCCTTAATGTGGGAACCCCCTAGTGACGGGGAGGAATTGGACATGACTGAATTAGGGAGAAAATTGGGGAAAAATCCAAAATATAAAAAATAAAAAAAAACACAAGATGACCTGAAGACAACATATCCTGTCCAAGCCTTGTCAGTAAAACAGGTGACTGAAACAGCAACACGTATGCACTTTTAGTCATATGCTGGAAAGGCTTTTATTACTGTACATAATGAAAAATCTTTATTGAACTATTTAATGTTTAACCCTCTCAAATCCTTCTAAATACAACATAGGTTGAATGTAACTATCTTCTTTAAACAGTGCTGAATTTTCAGTAGGATATTTTATTCAAAATAAGACAAACGTCTTGTGTTAGAATAATAAGTTTGTGATATGGGTGCGTCACTGAGCTTAGATAAGGACAGGGACTGGCAGAAAAAACTATATCATATCCCTTCAGCATAGTGATCAGCACCCACTCAATAGTCTCAGCCACACCTACAATATTTTGGATGTAAAGCATCCCACTGCTATCCCCTGCCCTTCAGGGGTGTGCTTTCCTGGTCTGGAGTGTAAGGGTATTTTGAAAGTCACAAGCTTTCAAGCTCCTGGATCATCGATTTTACCTAAGCCATGTTTGCCACCAGATTGTTAACTCTCCAAGAATGTAAATTAGACTGCTTTCTTGTTTTTTAGCTCTACTTATCAGTCATCACTGGCAGTGGATATTTAGGCTGTAGGGCTTGATTTAACTTGACTTAAAATAATATCCTTAATTGGTTAGCTAAGCACACTATGTAGGTATTTGCATTGCAGTGTGTCTTTAAAATGTTTATTATTAAGCCAGTGAACACATAGTGCAGCTAAAGCTCAGCACCTGTTTCCAATAGGGTCCATTGTATGGTCAATTGTAGAGGGAAACCTCTTACTTGTGGTTTTAGATCCACTAGATCTGTGTATTAGTTGGCCTTAGATCTGCATTTTAGTGAAAATACAACCAAAAATTTTGAGCATTTTACAGCACATGGGATGCAGGGGGAAAGCCCTCGCTCAGGCGCTCATCGTCTTCACTGCTGTATCCTGTATATAGGGTTGCAGGGGGCCTGGAACCTATCCCAGAGACTCAGGGCACAAGGCAGAGCATGCACATACACATACTGTACTCACACACACATTCAACTATTATAGACCATTTTGGGAACCCCAGTTACCCTAGTCTGCACATCTTTGGACTGTAAGAGGAAACCAGATTACCCAGAGGAAACCCATAAAGCTCTGGGAGAACATGCAAATTCCATGCCCACAGAAGCAGGAATCAAACCCGGACCCTGGAGGTGCAAGGCGACAGTGCTAACCACTAAGGCACCGTGATGCCTTAAGGGGAAAGCCATCTAATAAATAATAAACACTTTGGTGTAGATATGGTTTGACATGTTTATGAGAAGAAGAGAAATGAAAGATAGCTATAAGACAGCTGCATTTAATGCAAATACAGTGTCACTGTGTTTGTGCAAACATGACACAAGGAGTCTTGGTGATTGTCACTGGCTCTGCCAGTAGAAAGGCATGCAGAAGAAGTCAGTTTACATTAAAATCTACAGTGCAAATCAAGCTTTAGTGTCAGCTTGTAGTTTAAATATTTACCAAAATAGAAAATTGACATGTGTTGCTATATTTAGATTAGCTCTCAGCACTTGCTTTTTAGATAAATATTTCTAAAACCTTAATGGGGTAATCCAGCTGGGTGTATAATGTATTTCTGGGTAGACTCTCAATTTGCCCTCAATGTGAATTACACACTTGCTTCCTCAGGTCTCTGGACTTAATAGTCATTGACAAAAGGGCGAGTGAGCAGAGTCCTCGGTGCTTGTTTTAATTGGGGTTATGTGTTGACTGAAATTAAATGCCTTTCCACTGAACAGCTGACAGGATACTAATGTGTTGGGGTGCCCTATTGATAAATTGGGGCTATGACATGAAATGTCCTCTTAATAAAAAAAGCTAAAATTCAGCTGACATTTTCACTGTTTCAATCCTTTCTTCTACGTGTTCACTTGTCTTCTTCTGTATATAGTACAGAACATCGTTTTTGTTTTGTTTTTTTAAACAGCTGTAAGTTTAAATCCCAAAGAAGACCTTTTGCTGACTGTGGTGTAAGGTATTCCCATATGTGAGAAATATATATATAATTTTTTCCCCTCATATAGGGTTAGTATATCAACTTGGAGATCGAATATGAAATTGAGAGTTTAAATATTTAACACTGTAAACTAGCTCACTACAAAAATATAAACTTAAGTGTGTCCATATTGTGATAAAAATGCACAGTGACCACTGAAGTGTCTAAGAAGAAAGAAAGAAAAAAAACAAAGAAAGAAAGAATTGTATATGCAATCAGAATACACATAACTTTTGAATTTTTTACTATATGAAACGTGTTTAAAATAGATTAACCATTTTTTTTACCTTATTAAATTCAGTTGAGTACTCAACAGACTAAGAAGTGTATCCAAATTGCCTTATTAGAAGCAAGGTTCAAGGAGAAAAGTTTGCTGTAAGACATCCTTCCAATTAACTGCCAGTGTTATGGCTTGAATTTCAATCTTTAAAAAAAAAAAAAAATCAAGTTCAAAACACCCTCTGACAGTAATCTGCCTGTTACTGCCTTGTCACATTGTAAAATGCACAAACAGCCCGAGACCATGTTAGATTATAGCTACAATGCACATCATTATGTGTTCAGTTATTCACATTGTAAACAGCACTTCTTGTGCATAGAGTATGCTCAATTCAGATGTGAGAGGAAAACACTGACCTGCTAACACTGTGCTATAAACACTCATAAATTCACTCAAGTTGTACGAGATAAAATATATGCTTTCTTTGAAAACAGGGAGACCCATCAAATCATCGGAGTACAGTAGTTGTTGGGCAATGTGATTGCCCTTGAAACGAGCAGCATCCAAACAGTGACCTCTACAGTCTGGAGCTTTCCCAAAAGAGCTGCTCTCCTCATTCTCTGGCTGACCTGTTCTCTTTTGTCAGCACAAGCTTCTTTTCTCTGTCCTTCTTCCAAGCTTATTACAAATGAATGTGACAGCTGAAGAGAAAATGGGCCCATCAGTTAGTGGCACCGAAGTGCAGATATGATGGATGATGAGAAAGTTCCCCTCTAAACTTAGGGCTTTGACCTTCTTGCAGGTAATGTTACATGTACCCTGCCCTTTTACAGATAAAGAGGCAAACCTCATCAGCTTGGAGACCCAGACATTTAGCAGCACATCAATCCTGAGGATTCTTGCACAAGGGCCAAGGACACAACAATGCAGAAAATTGAAAAGCACTTTTTCAAGCGGCAGAATTAAACAGGATAATTTTTGAAGTGTTTTTTAAAATGTAAGCACTATGTTCTGAAAAAACATTAGTAAGCAATTGGTGAATTTCAAAAAAAAAAAATGTTTACCGTTAACAATGCACCAATAAATGGTATATAATGGGTTTAAAAAAGATTTGTACCCATCATAAGACATTTTTTATTACGAATGTTTTAAATATAAATGCATCCATAAAATACATAAACTTCTACTTTAATCTCTGATATCATATCCTAACATTTAATTATAAATACTGTTATCATTGGGTGAAAGCATTTTATTGTGTATATGTTTTTGTGTATTTATACATATATATATATAAACTGCTGCATTATTTCAAGTTAATATTATTTCCAAGAAATATTTATATGTGGCAACATCACACGTTTGTACCAAAACAACTATCATAACTTTATTCGTTATAAATCAACCTGAATAAACAACACACTTGCTATTTAAACTAACCAACATTTCTGGGTATTTTTTAATGTGTTGTATAAAACATGAAGTTATTCTGTGTCACATACTTCCCTCTCATGCCATGTGCTTTTGATGGCAGCTCTTAACGCGCATAGCAGATTGCAGAGCCAAAATATACACACACATATACAAATATATGCATATTTACATATGGCTACGGATAAGGGTGATTCCTTACAAATAGATTTATATTTACTGATATACATAAGTAAAATTTTTGAACACATTTTTGGTCAAGACAAAACTGCTTTTTTTTCCCCAAAACTAAAAAATAACACATATGGCATTAAGCAATTAAGTAACAACAGTCAGTTATTTTAAGACATGAAGGTCAGCTGTTCTGGAATAGTTCTTGCAAGAACAGTACAGTATTGTCAAGTGCATTTGCAAAAACCCATCAAGCACCATGATGAAACTGGCTCTCATGAAGACCTTCACAGGAAAGCAAAACCAAAACCTACCTCTGCTGCAGAGGAGAAATTCATCACCAATTAACAGCACCTCAGATTAGAGCGTTATTAAGGCTTTACAGAGCCAAAGCAGCAGATACATCTCAATGTCAACTATTTAAAGTAAATTATTGCATACTGTACTTTTGATGCCTTTAGTATTGTTTTACAATGGAGAAAGACCATGGAATTAAAAGGTGTGTTCAAACATTTGTCTACTATGTGTGTGTGTGTGTGTGTGTGTGTGTATATATATATATATATATATATATATATATATATATATTCCGTTATGCCATGTGCTTTAGATGGTACAGTAGCTTAGCGCATATGAGATTGCAAGGCTAATTTCTGCAATTTCTCTAAAGCTTTTGTTTACATTGCCATGTGTGCTTTTGGGTTCATGCCTTGTCTCTGTCCATGTCAGGTCAATTGTTGTTTCCCTAGGGTGTTGTATTTACCATCACCTCATTAGTCTTTATGCTTAAGCTCTCAAGTTTCTTTGTTCTTTGTAAAATACAGTAACACTCAGCCTGAAACTTTTTTCTGATCTCCTGACTCATTGCCTGAGTTACTTTTTCATTCCGCCTTGCGATTTATATACAGTCTATGCACATTTACATATTTCTATAGCTACGGATAAGTGTAAATATATCTGTAGCCATACCATACCAAATTGGCAACTTTTTCATACTCGTACATAAAACCACCACACATTTTTCCCTTAGCTGTGCCTAGGCACTCCACTGCTCTGCCATAGCTAATGACATCAGAGCATGTCACAGCCACGTTAAACTCATTTTAAACCCGTAGTGATCTGTAGCAAAAATCATAAAAGTGAGAACTGGGCTTTATAATGGGGTTAAACAATGCATCATTTGGATTTATATGACCAAGGATATTTGTTTTCTGACTCACCCTCTGGGTAATTCAGCTGCACTATGAGAACAGCTTTACTCCCAACATTGGGCTTCGTGTCACACTTTTTTTTTCTAGTGTTATTCTTTAATGCTGTGAACTTGAACAAGTAGCACTGCAATACATTACTGTGCATGACACTCAGACAACTGACAGACAAAGCCCCCACTGCGAATAAAATGTTGTTGTTCTTTTTTTCACTTACACTGGTTCTAATATATTTGTTTTGTCCATGTTTTTACCCTGTGAGAAATATTATTCAAGTCAAGTCACATGTCAGTCAAAGCGTGATTCAAGTCTGAGCATCTAACCGAAGTCCCCATTTCTGTCTTGAAATAATGCCTTTGGCATAGTTCATACTTGAAAATGTAACATCATATAAAAATGGAAAACAATACACAACAGGAAAAAGAAAGCCTCAAGCAATATCCCTTACCTTGCCCTCAGTGAACCAGAATCATTTAGAGAAACAGTCAAACAGTTACTATTGCATTGTACAGTATATTGTAGACTTATACAGAGCATGCACACAGACAGTCTGTAAACAACATCTGTTCAATTTGAACAAAGTCTATAGAGAACAAAATCAGTGATAAATAAAACACCTTATTAAAGGTTGGGGTTCAAGGTGATTCTAGGAATAT
>JAOVVA010000052.1:18478654-18497021 GCA_028565275.1 Leiocassis micropogon | reverse complement strand
TATATATATTGCCCTCATCTCATAAAGCTGCTGCACCCCTAATTACTTGTCACAGTACTGTCACAGTAAAACTTTCAGTATAAACCATTGTAAAAACATATTATGACAGTTGTTTGCATTTCTTTTGTATTTGCATATTGGTGGACATGTGCAGCAGGTCACATACTAGGTCACTCTAATAATTCTTTGAAAGGCATTTAGTTTTGATTGCAAGGCAAATTTGCTGTGGTGTTGTTTCAACAGCCTTATTCAATGTCATGACATTTTTTTCCCATCCAGAGTTGCATTAACGTTCGGCTGAGATTGAGTTGAACTAATCCAAGTCTTCTTCAGCACATTGCAAAGATTTTAAATAAGGTTAAAGTCAGAACCCTGTGGTAACCAATTCATCAGTGTAAATGATTCCTCATTCTCCCAACGCCACTCTTTCACAAATTAAACCCCAGATCATAAGACTTTCTCCAGGGCCTTGTACAAGGGACACTACACATTACGCTTTATGCGATTCCCTTCTTACCCTGATGCATCCATCCCTCTGAATCAGGGTCGAACTGGACTCATCAGACCGCATGACCTTTTTCTTAAAGGGTCATTTTTATGCTTCTTAGCAAATTAAAGCAACATTTTATTTTTCTTATGGCACCACAGAATATGTCTTTGAACATGCTGGTTTAGGAAATATGAAGATTCCTTGCATCAGTTAGGGTTAAAAGAATTGTTGCCAGCTGAACCAAATTGATCACTGCAAGGCTCCTACTGTACATTTTTGTTTGTTTGTTTGTTTATTTGCTTAAAATTGGTTGGTTGGTTGGTTGGTTGGTTGGTTGGATTTTTTAAGTATATTTTTTACCAAGAAACTTGCCAACCACTACTGAAAGTAAGAACAGGAAGGTGTTTGGAAGCAAAGCACTGTTATTCATTTAGTTATGTAGGGGTGGCAGTTTGCACGACTTCTCTCTCTGTCTCTTTTCTCCTGCAAAAGATTAAAAGATTGCAAACGGATCTTTTCAGCTGTTTATACTGTTTAAAATTATTTCTGTAAGAGAATGCACTTCATGCAAGTGGACACACCTTCGCCTCAACTAATCAGTGTTTACTTGAAGGCTCGTTAAAGAATTTTTTTATTATTAATTTTGGCTCATTTTGTTCCAAACAATATTGACTTGAATATTTATGGATAAAAGTTAATTCTGTGTGTTTATCCTTATGCCAATATTAATTTATTAGTTTTTAAAACTTTAAAGAGCTCGGTGAAGTCAAATGATTTCAAACCGAGATTTATTATTAATTTCTAAATGAAAAATGCATCCCTTGAAGATTATAAACAGTGAAATGAATCACAGTGTTCTAACTGTGTAACACATTGCATAATGATAAAATATCAGCAAAATTCCTGAGAGGCAAGTACTCACGAGTTAGCATTAAGTGAAGTAATAGACTGGTTTATCAAGGCAGAAAATTTGTTTTTGCTCACAGAGATTCAAAGTCAGCCAACCTGGAACAGATGACATGCTTTGGGGATAATAGACTGAGGCAAGAGCATTCCTCAGGCCACCAGGCTAGTGCACTAAAAAGGGGGCAGTTGGACCAAGACCTGGTTTGACAGCTTCTAACCTCATTTGACAAGAGTAATCATGTTGACCTCATAGCAGACAGTGCAAACAGAAACAGGAGGCAACTGGCACTATAACACATAGTGAGCACATGTGAATTATGCAATTTTCCCCTTATGAACGTTAAGGGGAACAAGCTGAAAGACAGAAGGGCAGCAGAATTACAGTAAGCAGTTTTGGTGACTGGTCTAGAAAGCAAAGGAACAGGATTTGGGTCAATCCTAAATTATGTTCATACGTGCAGGGAGAGTCAGACAGCTAGCAAGCTCACACATCAAATTGGTGACCAGTGCATCAGTCATAAAGATGCTGAGAATGTCACATGTGTGTTCATAAATGCTGAAAACAGCAGTTTTAAAATAAATATATATAACTCTGCTAGACACATACTTGCCATTGTTATCTGTATGTTATTTAGGAAATAGGATAGGTTTTTTTTGCCTCACTGCTCCAGGGTGCTTGGTTCAATCTTGAGTCCAAGTTCCTGTCTGTCTGGAGTCTTACATCATCTTCCTATTTTCTCACTGGTTTCCTTCAGGTTCTCTGGTTTTCAGCTTGGATGGTCTTTTTTCATCTTAGACCCAGAGAACATGACAGTTGTTGTTGCCAAAATGTTGACTTGTCGGACCACAAAACACATTTCCAGTGTGCCACTGTCTATCTCAGATAAGACCAAGCCCAGAGAAGTCTTTGACGGGTCTGGACAGTATTAATGCATGGCTTCCTTAAGCCTTATTTTGAATTATTAAATGCTGCAAGAAATTATGTTAATGAAAAAGGTTTTAAAAAGTGTTCCCAAGCCCACATCATGATATCTATTACACTAACATGATGGTTTTAAAACTGTGGTGTCTAGGGGATCGGTGATTAAGCACATTCTGAAGTGTTTTTTGGCCGTGTCCTTTATGCATTGAGATTTGCCATGTTTCCTTGAATTTCTTGATGATTTTATGTACTAACCTTGGGGAATGTTATATAGAAAATATTAGTTAATTGAATACTGCATCTGTTGGCAAATTGGCAAGCCTGGCCCCATAAATTGTTCTAGAAGGACTATGCCTTTCTTTAAAACTCCTCGTATACTATAACGTAATTGGTTCACCTGTTTAACAGCACTTGTTTCTCATCACCTTGTAATTTATTCTTACCACAATGTTATTAGTCTCAAATTGGCCCTATCCCAACTCCTTTGGAGGATGTTGCAGCGAAAACCTTGAAATGAGTGCACATTTTCTACAAACAATTTTCAACAAAATTCATCAAATAATTTGTAGTGTTTTCAATTTAAAACAAGGTGCAAAGATTTTACAGATGAATTGTTTTAATTTAATGCCAATGTTTATACTGTCACAAGTTTTGTGGAATTGGGGTTGCATGCCAGTTTCTGGAAACACAGTCTTACCAACAGGCCATTACCTTTCATACAAGGTGGCTCATGTGATTTTTTTTTTTTAATCTATTCCCTGGATATACTGTATAGAAGTCTATCTTTTCCATTAATGTCCCAAACACAGAGCCTTCATGTAGTAAACAAGCAACGCTTGCTAACACATACAGCTCTCCTATGTGCGCTTTTATGATAAGACTCCAGGCGTAAAATCTTTCTGAGACTTTATACTGTATACGCACATCACGAACTGACAAATCTAATAATTGAACCTCTAACTTTCCCAGGTCTCTTTGGTCCTGTACCATAGGACCTTTCCTTATCAAAGACCATGAAACATCACTACCTATACCTTTCTTAAGGCCAGGCATTTAATCCTCCCGAACAGGAAAATAATTTGGTCCTGAACCTTTGGCTGCAGATTCATAAGAAACAAATATGTGAGAATACAACATAATTTTTTTCTGCAGTTATGGACCATTTGCTGTCAAGTGGCATTGATACTATGTTTAAATTAAAAAAGCATCTGTGGTTTTATATAATATACAGCACAATGCATAAACAACTTTTCTGGTTTCTTTTCATTTTTTCATACAATGCCTGTCCAGGAAGGTTACAATTCAGAAGGTTAAAATTATTGGCCTCCATTAAGCAAAGAAAGCTTTTACAACAACTTGAAAATGCAGGAACTGGGTTAAGAACACTTCAACACATTATCAAAACTAGGATAGTGCTGCGTCGCCATTATTGTGGAAGAAATTTGGTCAGAAAAAAGAAATCATGAATGGAGATCACTTAGGGAAGCTACATGGTAAAAAATTCAACAGCAAAAACCATAGTTATGCTTAATAGTGAGAGAAAGAGGATTTCCATACTTATAAATTGTGATGAGAACTCACAGGGACTAAACAGCTGTGTGGCCATTATGCCACAACCATATTCCAAGACAGTCAATGATTGGTTCTGTGAGTATGAGGAATGATTTTCACATACAGTATGAAGTGACCACCACTTTGTGTTCTGTAATCAAAGATAAAGATGATTGAATGAAACCTTTGAGTGTGCCACTTGAAATCTTTGAGTATTTTTGTTTTGTTTTTTGGTGAACATCAGGCAATGCACCAGAATTGTTTAGTATCCAAAATGAGCTTATTTTTTATTATTTGAAAGAACTACAGTTCAGATGGAAAAAAACAAAGTTGGACACAAAGGGAAGACATATACGTTATCAAAGAAATACTTATATTACATTTGGAAATGGCGTCTTTGTCATTGTTAATTTCTTAACATAAGCTAATTGCTCGTTATTTACAACTTCAATTGTGTAATAATATAATTTCTTGATTTTTCTTCTTAAAGCGTAAACAGTTTTGTCCGCGTATGTAATGATTGTACAGTATGTCAAACCCTTTGACATTCCTCATTAAAGCACTTTACTGAAAGATCCCTAAAGTTTAACATACAAAATCTTATTTTCACTTAATCAAGTTTTGACTATCTTTTGACCCACTTTATAAACTTCCCAGATGTCTTCACTTAAAATGAACACAAAATGAACACACAAACTTCCCAGATGTCTTCACTTTAAATGAACACAAAATGACCCAAACTTGGGTCATTTTGAAATTAAAATTATAATGAGATTGTTATTCAGAAAGTCTGTTCAAATCTTAATTAGCCTACTTGGTATAAACAATGATTATAACTAGAGCTTATATATGCACTGATTAGCCATAACATTACAACACAAAACATTATGCCTCATGTTGTGTAAATTCCCCTTGTGTGACAGGGACAGGTCTGACCCTTTCAGAGAATGAATCCACAAGACTGTTGTGTCTGGCACCAGAGCATTGATAGTGTCTTGTCCTTCAAATGGTCCTCTTACCAGTTTACTGATATATACTTGAAAATCAATGTTAATGTGATATTTTATGTCTGATCGGTGTATAATCCATTAGTGTAGACAATAAAAATATGCAAGAAATGGTATCTAATGTATTAAATATATGAAATAGTGTCTGAAAGTGAATTAAAAGCAGTCCATGGTGAATAAGAGTGAACAAGGGTGTTGGCAAGTGGCATTTTACACGTCTCTCTATGGCTTAGATGCTTGTCTAGAAGCTCCTGTTCACAATGACACTTCTTCTAAGCCTGTCAATCAAATCACATAATAGCATTGATTCTATCAGCTTGGGCTGTGACAGACTAATCCAGGGGTACTTTCAGGGGGCTAAGGTTAGCTTTCTCTCATTGGGTTTACACCGCAATATCATCTGCCAGAGAAGAGACACTATTTCCCTTTATTATTAAGACTATAGATCATCCTTAGAGTCTCAATTACTTTCTTCATACTTCCTACACATTCACCCTCATTATGAAAGGCACAGAGACAACATTTTTCAGAAAAACAGACATACAACGTGCACCATTGTTTGACATTTACCACATTTAAACTTTCATGCAAGAATATGTTGCATTCGATTATTGAAAGTCAAGCTTGAGATGATGTAATTTTCAAGTTCAGTGATGGAGGTGCAAAGTGATAGAAAACATGCACATGTTCATGTTTGACTTCTGTTCAGAGCAAGCTATCAGGTGACTCTGATTAGTGATGTATTTCTTTCTCAGGCTGTAAAGTTGGTAGGTACATGATAATGACCCACTTATCGCTCTGGCTTAATGTCTCCAGGTAGTTACACAAACCCGCTGCAGGCTGCTGTGCAGTAACATTTACAATGACATTTTTCACTCTTTTATTCTAAGAAATCTTGGAATAAACACAAATTGATGACATACATGATGAACACATTCTTTGCTACCATTCAGATTCCATGAAGTACAAGTCAGTCACATTTTATTTTGAAAAAACAAAAACACATCATCATCTGACTCATGGGAAAAGTTTTAATATTTACTGCATAATAAAACCTAGCTACATTTTACATATTGAAGTTTTAGTTTCATCAGAAATGTATGTCAGAGTCTGTGAACCCTGCAAACCTACAATTACTGAACATTTGAATGTACAAGGGACATTCAAGTCAAACCAGGACTTTTTGTCTCATAAGCGAAAGAATGCAGGAATAAATCCAATTTACTGAAGTTTTTTTTTTTATAAATTTATCCCCCTTTTTCAGAATTTTCAGATTTTCTCCCCTAATTTAGTGTCCAATTCCACCCAGTCACTGGAGGATCCCACATTAAGCTTCTACCGCCAATCAGTCGGGAGGGCCGCAGACCGACCCACGTGTTTCCTCCGATTCACATGGCATCACCGACCATTTTTTCGAACTGCTCGCTCACGCACCGTTGGGGGCTCAGCGCTATCCGCTCCCTCCGCCTGCACGAGCTCACAGACGCCCCTGATTGGCTCGTAGAGCCGTCATTAATGTGGGAGCACTAGTACCTCTCATCCCATCAGTCCCTCCCCCCTGAGAGAGCTCGGCCAATCAGCTCTGTCTAGGTCTCCCGCTGTGAGAGGTTACAGCATCACCAGGGGATCGAACCAACGATCCCCGGATGATAGGGCGAGCGCTTTACCACTGCGCCACTCGGAGACGATTTACTGAAGATTTTAAGCACAGTACAGTGATGCCACTCTTAGCCACAATAAAACATTTTAATGGTGTAAATGTAAATAAGAAGATCATATGTTCATGGATGATGATCCTGCCCAAGGTGGCTTAAAGCCTCCTGCTGTCGTTCCTGATCCTTGAAAATCGATGGATAACTTGTTGCCAACTTACAGAAGAGATGCATCTGTCTGTGGGAACTGTATACACAATTATTCACAAACACCTACATTTCTGGAAGGTGCGTACACATTAGTGACCCACACAGAAGATTGGAAATCTGCAGCAAGCCAAAGGAATGCTTTGACAGGATGTTTGATCGTTGCTCCAGGATACTGATAAAGCTTTCTACCTTGATGGTATCCAAGCACTAGTGAACCACTGGGATAAGTGCATTAGTGTAGCAGGAGATTATATATAGTACAGAAATAAAGGTAGTTTTTACTCTCATAACTGTGATCTCTTATTCTGCAAAATCAAAAGTCTAATTTGACTTGAATACCCCTTGTATGCCGCTGTATATTGTCTGCAAACATGAAGTTGGGGCATGAGTAGAAGTAGTTAATGTTAAGGAGAAGGGGCTCCCTGTCGGTGGAAAGCCGGAATACCCCCGGGTAAATATCTGTGAATAAATAATAGACTTTTTTTTTTTTTTTTAAAAACATTCTCTTAAACTGATGTTTGCTGAAGATCCAATATAGCACTATATTTCATGTGAACAAAAATGGCAACTACATATAAAGTAATTACAGGAATATTTTCCCCCTGCTTTTAAATATACAACCTATTTGGTACCTATAACCTTACACCGAAATTGCCTTTAATTGCTTTCCGCACCCTTTATGATGATGCACTAAAATAAATCCGCATCCTGGAGCCATCTAATAATTCAGCAGATTGCAGTCAGCCCAGATAGCAATAAAGTCACAAGCTCCTCAAAATGCGAATTAAACTGTATCATTCCAAGTGCATTTCACTGGCATTAGCAATGCAGATACTGAACATTTTAATAAATGTGCTTATCTCATCAAGAGTAGAATATGTGATATGTGAAATACTAATTACAATATTATGAAGATGACTAAGACCCAGAATGACATTTTATCTGGAGACTGAATGTTAATATGGATCCATTTCAAAGACTGAAGCTTTATGTCAGGAATAATGGCTAATTTTTGGCAAGCATTTAAATGTGAAAATGTGTATATTTAAAAAAAATAATAAAATACCAAGGAGCGATTTTAGTCTCCCTAAAGCCAGGTTTATCGTGTAAGATGAGAGAAATCGTGGCATCCCACTACTCCTGACACTGCATGACTCTTTATGTGATGGTGAAAATTGCAGCAAAAAAAAAAAAAAAAACTCTAAATGTGGGATGCCTCATGCAGCTGACAAATTTAAATGCCAAATATGCCATTACTTTCCTCTGTCTGAAAATCTTGACAGGCAAGGAGTGTTTAGCCTTCAGAGTTTCATATACTGGAGAAAAAAGGAGAAGCTAAAGAATATGGACGTGAAGCCATTGTTCAATTTGTAGCACTTCCATTTCCCAGGTGTGTTATTTCACTGTGCTAACCTACTTTTCTGTTAGATTTAAACTTGTGAAATAAGGTAGGCATTCACCACAAACAGCCTACAGCACATAAACCCTTAACACTTATTAGTGTTTAGCTTTATAATGTAGCATTGTAGAAGGGTTATGATTTATAATCTCACTTTTTGGTGTCACCTACTGTAGAAGAGGAATTATTCATTTTTTATTATGGTTAATGTCAAGGTTTCTTTCCTATGTCACCTCAGCAAGCTTTCTCTATGTCACGGCTGCCGCTGGCTTGCTCATTAGGGATCTAACTCTGCATCCACTTTTTCTAAAGCTGCTGTGTGACAATGTCTATTGTTAAAATTTACACTACATTCATAAATCACCCCAGACATCCTCCACACCAAGCTCACTAAACTCATGGTGCCAGACAACGTCGGTCAACAGGTGAGTCTAGGTAATATCATGTCTAGCACCCGGTCAATCAGCACCAGTGCTCCCCAGGGATGTGTACTCTCCTCGCTACTTTTCTCTCTCTAGACAACAGAATGCACCTCAGCAGACCCTTCAGTAAAAGTTCTGAATCTTGAAGACGATCCCACAATCATTGGACTTCATTACTGTGATGAGTCTGTGTACAGAAAGGAAGTAGAGCAACTGGCCCTGTGGTGTAGTTAAAACAACCTGGTGCTGAACAGGTTCAAAAGAGTAGAGAGAAGAAGCCCCATCTCCTTCACCTCTTATCACCTCTGACAGTTCTTCTCCTACAGTTCACAATTTCAAGTTTATGGGAGTCAACATTTCCCAGGACCGAGACTGACATTCAACATTTACTCTATCTTGAACAAGGCACTGCACCAGCTTAGGCAATCCAACTTGCCCAAAGACATTCTGATCCAATTTTACAGGGGAGTTATCAAGTCGTTTTTTTCCACCTCCATCTGCCATTAACCTCATAAACAGGGAGCACATACAGTACAATACACCTGTCCCCATAATACAGTGCCACAACTCTTGATACTCCCACTTCTATATTCATATCTGTAGACTGATTGTTTATTCTTACTTGTATCTTTTTTATTATTATGTCTGACCCTTTCTGTTCCTACATATATATTTCTATATGGGCATTTGCTGTAACTATGTTGTTAGTCTTTCGGCTGCTCCCGGCAAGGGATCGCCACAGCGGAATATCCGGTCCGCACAACAACTTGGTTGCACAGGTTTTACACCGGATGTCCTTTCTAAAGCAACCCTCCCATTTTATCCAGGCTTGGGACCGGCACTGCATCCAGTGATTTGCTGTAACTATGTACATATCACTATTTCGATACTATATACTTAAATATTTTACATATATAACTGTAATTATGTACACAGTTATGCATGTATTACATTAATATATTACGATTGTATTTATGTTATATGTAAATTATTATATTATCTTTATATCTATGAAGGACTGTAACTATGTACTTTTTATATATATATTTGTAGAAATACCTCCTGTTTTTTTGAATGTGTAAGCACAGTGAGAGCCATTGCACACACCTAGCCAGTAAAGCTGATTCTGATTCTGATTCTGATCTGATTCTAAAATTGTATTTGATTGAATATGGTTACCAAGCAACCGCACCTACAGTGATGAATCAGCAAAACTCAGTGTAGAGGGAGAAGACCTTAACAGTATATGCTTGACTGAGCAGGTCTGTCTTTAGTATATACTCGAGCTACTGAGAGACTGTGGTTCATTCCCAAACACTATTCAAAATGTGCTAGATTTGGTGCATAGTGTACTTGGGGGTTTCTGTTATGTATGCAGTTCTGTAATGTTTATCAAGTGCTGTTCAAATCAAACCAGGACTTCAGAGCACAGTTCTAAAAGTAAAAACTACCTTTATTTCTCTACATAATCCCTTGCTACAGTAATGCACTTATCGCAGCATTTCACTAGTGCTCAGACTGCCTGCTAAAATGCTGGCCTTCCAGGAACTCCTTTAAAGGCCCAAACATGTGGATTTGACTTGAGGCCCTTTAAAGGCCCAAACATGTGGAATTGAGTGAGGTCAGGCCTGTATAATAGCTAACATCTAGCTAAGTTTCTGTAATGTACAAGTGGTGTTCATAAATAATTGTGTGTACAGTTCCCACAGACAGATGTGTCGTTTCTACAAGCTACAGACAAGTTATCCATCAATTTTCAAGGTTCAGATGTTCCACTCGTTTAACCTTTAATGGAACGACTGCAGTTAGCTCCCAACCACCTTGACCGAGATTGCCACTCATGGACTTACAGATTTCCTTTGAACATTTGCAACATTTAAACAATTGACTGGCCAAAAGTCTCATCACCGTACAGTACTTTGCTTGAAGTCTTTTGTACTGTAAATGTCAATTTGTTTTATTTGTTTATCACCTTGTAGATGATAGGAGACTACAGAAAAATATAAGAATATTATAAAAGATAATTTAACTTTCTATTTTTTCAGGGTTCAGTTGCCTGGGTGTTCACAAGATTGTGAATGATATTAAGTTTATTTAAAGGTTAACAGTGCATGCATCATTTATAGAAACCATGTTTCTTATAATGACAACATTTCATATATAAATATGGATGTTCTAGAAATACAGTATGGCGGACAAGAGTTTAAATACCAGTCATGACACCCTGTATGATTGTAAAATCATTTAGGCTGGTTTTATAATTTGGCAGGCTGTTCATATAATCTTGGATCAACAGATTAAGACTTCTAACAGATTAAGACTGCACAGAACTCCGTGGTTCTGTGACTGCCTTTTTTTCTGGTGAGTATGGTGACCCGGTTGATTCCTTGGAGCATGTGTTCTTGTTGTTATTATTGTTTTTTAATCTTTGGATCTCATTAATCCTTGGGATTATTATAGCTGTATTTAAAATGTTACTGTGCAGCTATTAACAATAATTAATATTCTATGCAACTCAATATAATTCCATGTTTGTTTTACTTCAACCTTTCAATGTCAAACTACAGTTCAGTTTGTTAGTGATGACATCTTTAGGAATTAACATGATTATTTAACAATACCAAAATGAATATGCAAGCCTAGGTGTAAATATATGTGCAACTGTGAATGTACTTGGTGTCCTATAATAAACTGGCACCCCATCCATTCTTATATCAGGCCTATTGTTACCATGATATTCTCTGGAAACACAATGAGTCTGACCTTAAAGTGGGTAATGTAGATGAATAAATTATTCATATTGATTATCAATGTCTAGAGTCTAGTCGCCTTTAAAGATTAATGGATCATTAGTCTAACATGTGCAGCACAATAAAGATATACAAAAGAAAATAGTTTACTGCATTTAAATGATGATGATAATAATAATAATAATAATAATAATAATAATAATAATAATAATAATAATAATAAACAGATCCTCAGATTATTAGCACCTCAGATTAATGCAGTTATAAAGGCTTTATAGAGCACAAGTAGCAGATACATCTTAAGTGTTCAAAGTAGATTATTGCATATTTCGGATGACTTCAGCATTCTTTTACAATGTAGAAAGAAAAAAAAAAAGGGAAAAAAAAGACCATGGAATTAAAAGTCGTGTCCAAACTTTTGACTGCATAATTAAGCATTTGGCATTACATAGATTTTTGTACATGTTGTTTTGGTCACAGACTTTCCTTGGGCCAAATAACAATTGCCATTTCATCTTGATTGTCCCTTAAGTGACTTGCCCTAGCAATTCCATCCTTGCACATAAGTTTCTATAGTTTTGCCAGGTATTGACCCCCTGGACATCTTGCAGATGGTACACAACTTCTGTCTGGTTGCCTCACAGGTCTGTTACATTAATACAATGAACACCTCAGGCACTGCGACACCCCTGCTGAGAGCCCTCTCCAACAGAATTTAGCCTCCAACTTAATATCTCTATCCTGTCCTTTCAGCATGTTTGTTTATATTTCACTAAGACCTTTTCAAGGGAGCTCTATCAGAACATCTTAGTGCTGAGCCTTTTTGAATTGACAGGCATGTCGAGTTTCCTCCTTGCCCTGATTTGTAGGATAATAGAAAACAGTTCACTGACCTGAATTTTAAAGAATGCACCCATGGACAGCCATGTGAAAATCCCTTTGGATATTGCTGTAGCTCAGCCAAAAAAAACGTTGGTGTCTGCGAGTCTGTGAATTTTTTCATCATGTCCTTTGATGAATCATTTGCTAATTGACCTTCAGTTTACTCTTCCTTAATTCACAATTGATAAAAGTACAGTTTTCAGCATGTCATCACAAAGTCTTGCCAGTCTCATAGTTGTGTAAGTTCTAAACTCTTGATCTTCAGTTTTAAATACATTGCTTATGTACCTGACTAATTTTCTGGTTGCCCTTGTGATCATGGTATTTTGTGTCTGATCAGGTATTGACCCTGGCGTGTTCTGTCATTTTGGATTTTAGGCTATGGTTGTGGTAATGTTAACAAATCCTTCCTGCATGTGGATCCTAAATAGCCTCCTGAATCCAGTTTGTTAAACTCTCCCTAATTTTGACCCATGGCTGTTGACTGATTAGCACTCTGTCCTCATGACCTGAAGTTAATGAGTTCACATTTCAGGTCTGAACAAGAACCACCTTTGGACCTTATTACTTTTTTCGTCAAGTCACTTAGGAGATTTGAATAAATGCACTCATTTTGCCCTGTGTTATAGTATCAGTGACCAGGTGTCAGAATTTTAATCGTCTTCACTGTAGAGTGCAGGTGTTTTACTATGACCTATGCTGACACACTAATGACACGTACAAGATAGTATGCAAATTCTGATTAGCACTAATGATTAAAAATATGCAACACAGCAGAATTACACACCGGGCTGTATTGAAATAAGACACATGAAGGTGACTTGCAGTGGTCGATCGACACAGCAGACCAAAGACACAAGAATGTTGTCCTTTTTCCTTTGTGAAGGTATAGTGACAGTTCATATACACTTTTTCTATTCTGTACTGTAATCATACGGAGCTGTTGATGTTCCTTAAGTAAGTTGTTCGGACTTTGATTTACAGCATACTGTAGGTTCGATTTTATTTCAGACATACTGTATGGTTGAACTGCTATTAATGTAAACAGTAATTAGTTCAACGGGTTATCAAGCTTTTAAATAGACAGTCCATAGATGCTTGACTACCAGCCAAGATTTGCAAGCCTTCTATGTAAATGCCACCATTACATAAACGATGGCTATAACTTATATGGGTGTATGTTAAAAGCCATGAGCCAGCACTTTCCTTTTTACGAGCTACTATTGATCTCATCTGAAACATGGCTTCTTTTCTCTTCACTTCTGCTCTCTTTGCTTCCCACCATAGTGTAGTTAACTCTTCACTTTAATAGTTTTAGAAGGGTTTGCTGAGGCGTGTGTGAATGTACAGTAATACCCATTTGTGTGACCAACACTCAGATGGCAGGTGTTGAGTTGCAACCTTGGATAGCAAACGTAGACTGCGTAGAAACGTTTTTTTTCTCTCTTTTTTCTCTGTGCTGGAAGTCTAACGTTTTAAAATGTGCTTAAAAATGAATTACATTTCAAAACCAACTCTGAGTGTTTAATTCATTCTTTTAATTATAAAATAAATAAATATTTATTTCCTTTAATTAATATTCAACGAGAGCTCAATGCGCTCTTTGCATCCCAATGCAGAGATCAGTGCCATAGCTTAAGGTTTTATTCAGTCATGTGTAAAGTTACAGACAAAACCATGCAATTCTTCCGCACATTCAATGATACTTTCAAAGGTTCTACATAGAATAAATTAGTATATATTATTATACAATACACTTGAATAATTACAGTAGTATACATCTGGCAGCTGTTAGAATTAAGTTCACTGAGAAGGATGTTATTACATACAGTATATTAACAATAACTAGAAGTTTTCTGAGCATCGTACTGTAACGTCTTTTTTCTTCCTTCCCATCTCAACGGATTTACACAGCTGAGGAGGAGGATGGATGCTTACAGCAACCGAGAGCTTGTTTGGCTTAAGTGTGGACATAAAAAGCTCTTAAAAAGCTATTAAAATGCCCAAGACGATTTTTGTTAGTGTTTCATTTATTTACAGAAAAAGTAGCTGTAGTGTAATTCACTACTAATAGCACTGACAAATATAACTACACCATCAAGTAATCAAAAAACAAGGGAATTAAACAAATTATCATTTCAGTTATAGTTGTCATATTTCATAAAGCAATAATTGAGTCATCTTGTGTAACCGCTTTAAAATATTGCTGTGACCCAGAGTCTAGCACCAAGAATCTAATTATAAACCCACTTTGTTGAAGTGATATCACTGAATTCCTACTTGGAGTTTGAATTCTTGAGAAACCCATGTTGTCTAAGTCAGAATTATGAGTTGGTAGGTCACTCAAATTACTCACTCTCTCACTCATTCTATATACTGTAGCGCTTAGCCTGTACAGGGACCATGCAGAGGATACCCTATGTACTGGAAATGCCAATTAGGCTAATCTGCATGTCTTTGACTCTGGGAGGAACACTTGAAAGAAACCATAATGCTTTAATTTTTTTTCTGGTTCATTCACAGATCAAAATGTGTATTGGCATTACTTTATTGGCATTGTTGTGTACTGTATTTGTTTCATATGATAAATGATTTATATTTTGTTCTTTCGTTGCATTTCCCAGACTTCTTTAATTATTATTTTGGGTAATTTAGTCTATCGTCAGCATATACTGTACAGTACATGCTTTAATCTAGGGATGGGTTGTGCCAAGTAGACATTTAGTGTAGTCCAATAAAAATCCTTCAGAAAAGATCATGATAAACTGTCCAAATGATCTCTTAAGAACACTATCATTGAATATTAAATCAGGAGAGATTTAATGTATATTCATGTATATTAAGTGAGATCATGCTGTTTGATCTACCCATTTAATGGTTGACAGTATAAAGGTGTTTTTACAAGGAGGTAATAGAAGCAATTTACAAAGCATTCATTATTCTGTGGTGGGGAAAGTGTTTAAAAGTTGGGTTTAAGTACTGATTTTGGAAGTGTACACTTGAGATATAACTCATATAAACTGAAAACTACTCCAAACTTGATTTGTCATTGTTCACGTGTTTTATTAATATCACTTTTAGTATTTTATTTAAATTCTTTTAGGCCTAATCAACATTCTTTTCAAAACAAAATGATGCCTCTGGACCTATGGATTCATTACTAAATAAATCAACTTTTGAAACTGAATTTTAAACATTTGTGGCATGATTGTTTAGGCAGGAAGACCTACTATACAACAAAAGGCTGTGCCTTAAACTGACTGATAAATATGTTTATAATAATGAATAATATTATAACAAATACCTACATGCTGCTTGTTTTGCATGGCATATATACTGTCTATTCTGTTTAAGTACTGACTTTGTATTATATATTATTATTCCTTATCAAATGTATTACATAAATGATTTTAGAAAAATGCTCATTCATTTAAGGATATTTATTAAAATAAAGTGCTGCCAGTTCAATCCCGTTAAATCCAGTCAAGGCAGATTGACGAGAAATTGCTGCTTTTATTTCAATTATATGTCAGGAGATGCTAAAGCTAATTTGCTTTGGTTTAATTGTCTTTACTAAAACTATCATTTAAAATCCCCAAGTAATTATTTTATTCTAAATTATTCACAGAGCTTCAGTCTTGGTGTTGTTATTTTGTAACCAGTGAGTTTATAAGAGAACAGGGAGTTGGTTTGCGGTGATAAATGTGTTTTTCGGCTTTCCCCTTGAATGACCTTCTGGACTACTGTTTAAATGGTGCCAGTCACTCCTGATAACCAGGAGCCGCCTTCAGATAACCCTTTCATACTAATCCCGACTTCCCAGGAGTGTTACACAGATGAATTAAACACACAACAGCTCCTCAGTTCTCTGGCCAAAGCTGTTTGCTTTGTGTCTGAATATTCAGTGTACTCTCCGTGGATTATATATTGTATGTTTGTGAAATTATATTTGGTTAGAGAGCGAATGATTGACAGCTGAGAGCCATTAGGGGCATCAGCCTTCCAAACAGTGCATACAATTGGATTGTGTGAGGTCTTGTAATATTCTTCCCTACAAAGCTCCTTTGATTTCTACATTCTTTATTTGTCAGCTTTGTAACACTGCCTGAATTGCCTTAAGACAAACATGAGCTGCTGTTTCCTATTAGCTTATACACACCTGATGTAGGATGATGTTATCGGTCAGCACCTAATGTCAGCACATGTAATATGTTTGCAAATGTTTTTCTTTGCATTTGGTAATGGCTTGTTAAAGCTAGCCTAAAATTATTGAAGCATTTGTAGTACTGTGTTTCAGTGTTTGTGCCCACATAGCACTTGTGTATCACAGCTTTGCACTGATAGTTTTAGGACTGAAACTGCCATCAACAGTTTTGTAAGTCTACATCAGTGAAGCAGTGAAGTTGGTAACCTCAATAAACATGACATGTTCACAAAAACACACTTCCTGAAATACGATTGCTCTTTTGACCATATAACATTTATAAAACGGGATTTATTCATGATCATACTACAGTATCCACTATCACAAATTGAGGATGTGCACCCTGGACAGGGCACAATCCATCATAGGGCACAAACACGCTCACCCACACACACTCAGACACACACTACGAGCAATTTGGGAACGCCAATTAGCCCAATCTGCATGTCTTTGGACTGTGGGAGGAAACAGGAGTCCCCGGAGGAATCCCACAAAAGTACAGCTCCACGCACACAGACCCCTGGAGGTGCGAGACCACGGTGCTAAGCACTCAAGCACCATGCCGCCTCAAGATTGTGTAATTTTATTTTTTGTTTTATTTAATTACTCCAAAATGCGAAATTTGACACCCCACAGAAAAATAGATATAATAATTAACCATATAATATAAAAATATATTTCTTTTGTTTGTTGAGTGATTATTATTATTATTATTATTATATAACAATTAACTGTTTTAAAACAATTAACTGCACTGGTAAAGCAATTGCCATGTGGGAAACAGTTATATTTCTGTTCACAGAATATGTGTGATTTTTTTTCTCTTATTCTGTTTCTCCTAAAGAGAATTATTTGAAACATATTGATATCTAAATGTAACACAAGTGGGAATGAACATCCCTAAATTATAAAAGAGAAACTCTACAACAGATAATTGTAGGAATAAATTTTCCAGCCTTTGTGATGTCAAAGACACCACTTTAAAGTGGCATGGTATCGTTCTTTAATGTAAAAGCCTGCCTGCATGCTGTACTCTCAGAGAAGAGGAATAACACTGCTGAGCAGCTACCACTGTGCATTATAACATTTGCCTAGTGCTGAGCAAGACATTCATTTAGATAAGCCTTTATAAAGTGTTGGATCCGTGCTTTCCTGTATGGTAAGATACAAACTCATTTCACCTAGACTTCCATGAATGTGGGAAATGGCAGCACTAATGCAAGGCTAATAAAACCCAAATGCAAGGCAGAGTGAGGAAGTAAGGACATGAAGTCACTAGTAAGTGGTACACAGAGTGTTTCAAGTATCTCTTTCTCCTTCTTGAGTACCCAAAGAGGTTATTAAGTATAAAAAAGAAACCTCAGGACAATCTCCATTTTATGTGGATGGTCTCTGCGAAGTGACAAGTTTGCGACATCGATCACAGTAACACCTTCCGTTAGCTGCAGAGGAGCACTCAGTTGTTTGACTATAGCGTTGTACCATGTCTCAACTGGCTGTCTAAATAGTGCGATCAGCCTCAGTTCCTGCTATTTCCATAATTTTGTATAGAAGAAAAGCCATTTACACAAAAGAATGTCAACATCATTTCAATCTCTGTATTGGTTTTGGAGACTCTCCACCCCGGTCTGCTTTCAGGCCTTCTGGGAAGGCTCTCCAAACACCTGCAACCTGACTCCAGAGGACTCTGGAAGCGCGGTGAGGGAAAATAAACAGAATAGAAAAGTCATCTATTGGCAGGTTTAGCAAATCAGTAGGTGGTCTCAAGGACAGTGCAATCCGAGCCACAGACACTGGACAAATAGCGTCGAACAGTGGTTTGCTTTGTACATTACTGCATAGTGGGAGTGCTGCCATTTTTTTGCTGTCTAGCCAAAACAATTCCCAACAAAAGCATTTGTCAGCTGAGTAGTTACAATCTGTGTCTGGGTGTTCAGCTTTCCATTGTCTGTAAAGGGACGTACACATATTT
>JAOVVA010000052.1:18463772-18477996 GCA_028565275.1 Leiocassis micropogon | reverse complement strand
ATTTGTGATTGATATATCAAATAGTTGTTGGAACACCAACAAGGTTTTAGCCTTTTATATAACGATTGGCATTAACATTAAAACAGTCAGTTTTTAAAGCACACCTTTAGAGGCTCTATCATGCCTTGATAGATCAGAGCTGTTTTGGTGGCACAAGGGGGAATGTACACACTATTGGGCTGGTTTAAATTTTATGGTTTTTGGTATAGTATTCTTAGACTTTCACCTATTTGTGTGAGCATGGAGATCTTTTTGATTTTAAGTCACTTATTTATTGTAAATGGTGTGACACATGAATACTGGAAATGTCTTATTACAAAAATAACACAATAATTATTCATTAACAATTACATTTAATATTGTGGACCATCCAGGAAACAAGTTAGTTCAATCGTATTAAAGCTGTAAAAAGTTCTTCGTCTAACAGCCTGTTATCATGTCCAAAGTCCTGTCCAGAAGTCTCTCCTGTGGCAGGAAGCATATAAATTGTTACACAGCACTGACGCTATAGATCCCTTGCACAAATGTTAAATGAGCATCTCCATACATGAATATAAGTGTTGACTATTTTTTAAGAAGCACATTTTTATTCCAATTATTAATTGACATAGATTACTGTGGAGCATCCAGGATACAGGTCCCTGTTGTTGTAGCTGTTACAAATTACTGTACTTGTGGTAGTAGTGGTAGTATATTTATTGTAGTAGTAAGGTAGCATATTAAGGCGTTAAATTCGTGTATTTTAACTTATTACAATATTTATGTAGAATAATGTTTACACCTTCTACCATAAGATTTAAGAATACATCTGTGAATAGTATTGTTTTTAAACTATGCTTCATACAGTACATCCTTAATGCAATACCTTAGTCAAAAATGCTTATTTTGTTAAAGAACAAAAGTTAATAGGTGTCAGGTCTGCATTGCCTTCTTGAAGTATTTTAAAATGTCTCCCGTTGATTCATTTTAAACAGACTTCCCTTTAAACCTCCATTTGAATGAAGCTCTTTTACACCTTGTTGCTGGCCTCCGGAAAAAAAAAAAAAACGAGAAAGAAATAGAGAAAGGAAAGGAGGAAACTTGTTCTGTTTGCTTCTCTCCCAATTACACCTCAAATTGAACTCTGGGGGCACCACTGTCTTGTTTTCTTTGAGTCTGGATGTGCTATTTTCCTTCCACAGATGTGCACATTGCTTGTGTCTCCCGAGCGCAGACAGACTCGTATTATCCCAGCTGTTGTGTTGGTTAGCCCTGGACAAGCCATCTCCTGGGCCCTGTTTTTTCAGCTGCTTCAGTCCTCACCTCTCCCCTTCCTCCCCCCAATCCCTCTCTCGGTCCTCCGTCAAAAGCATGATAGCTAGCAGGCTAGCTGAATACCTGACCCCCATCAACCTCTTCCCCCTCCCCCCAGCACTGAGCTCTCAACCACTGAGTCTGCTGTGTTTTTTAATGAGACTAAGGCGGATTTTTAGTTTTTATCCTTTGTGTCTGTTTCATAGGTGCACCAGACTTTAACTTGAATTCAATGACTTAGTAATCTGGGAAGCTGTGTTAAACGATCTCCTGTACAACTGACCAACTCGATCTCTTTAAGCTTTGCTGTTGGCTTGAATGTTTTCTTTAAATTGTGTCTTGCTGACTGGGTGTGCCCTAGAGATTGCACTAGAGGATCTGATTAGTCATGATTAGAAAAGCAATCATTCTCTTCTCAGCAGGCCATCAGCATGGATTTTCCCATAGAGATGCCTTTTGCCCAAACGGCTATTAAGAAAATAAATGATTGTTCTTGCTTTAACAGAAGGCTGTATCAATTAGCCTGTTTCAGAGCAAGGCAGGACAACATTAGCTAGAACAAATATCTAGTTGCATTGTTATAGAGCTCATAAAGTCATACCAAGGCCATACGACCAAGGTATAGAATTTGTTTACTCTGAGGAATATAAAAATATAACTTCTATATAAAGCAGGTTATCTTACTTTATGACTGAATCCAGCAGAAATTGTGCCTCATTTGGATCACCCAGGGGCGTGTGCAAAAATCACCTTAAGCATAGAGATAGAGATAGTAAGAAAATAGAATTCTTTCGGCCAGAAAAACATGAGAAAGTAAACAGACCTGACAGTTATCTGCTGAATGACTCAGAACACTTGAGGGCAGTTCACCAGACACTGATTATGTCATTTTGAGGACTGAACTCACTACAAATGAGGGACAATTTTACTGTTGAAATTGTAAAGATGTTTTATGGGCAATACGCACATTTGTTTAAAAATGTATCCCTTGGGAAAGGTAGCACGGTGCTGTAGTGATTAGCACAGTCACCTTGCACCTCCAGGATCCAGGTGCGAGGACCAACTCGGGTTTGTGTGCATGGAATTTCTATGTTCTCCCCATGCTTGGTGGGTTTCCAAGGTACTCCGGTTTCCTCCCACAGTCCAAACACATGCAGATTAGGTAAATTGGCATTTCCAAATTGCCTGTAGTGTGTAAATAAGCATGTGAGTGTGTGTATGTGTGTACCCTGGATTGGCAATGGATTGGCACCCCATCCAGGGTGTATCCCACCTTGTGCCCAGAAGCTATAAATACCTTTGATACACTTTAAATGTGGATGTGAACTTCTAATTACTAAATGAAGATACCTTTTCCTTGTTGTCGGTATCAGGGGTGCATCTTTTCTACCTTTATTATATATTCTTACATCCCTTATATATTTCGAGATTAAAATTAAAAAGTGGATGTGGTCATGTCCCTTCCCATGTAAAATGTGACAGGTTATACCAAGTAAAATATTAAAATACACAGCTTAGTTTTGTAAAGAGTGCAGTAAGAGAAACATAAAATTTTCAACTTTGGCAAAAATCCGGTGATAATTACCTTTCGCTTTCGATCAGTCAACAGACTTGAGGAAGTTTAAATTCTTATTATTGTTTTAAAGCCCATTTTTATGCACTATAATAAACACTATCTAAGCTGGTTACCCCAGTTGTCATAGAAATACATGCATTTTTTTTCACTATAAATGTGCATTTCTGGAGAGGTTACAATATATGTAAGAGTAGCTGCACAATCCTTAGGCCAAAATTAGGTTAAGGATTCCCTCTTTCCTACAGCATCACAAAATCCTTTAAAAAAAAAAAAGGTATTGAACTAGGAATCTAAACAGTAAACATTAATGATGAGCAAATTTATGAAGCTGTGAGAAATCTTGTATAAACTATCCATTTCATTTGCTGGTCACTTGCTTGCTATTAAAATAAACATGGTTTATAAGCAAAATTGCACCCATTTCAGATATACCGAAGGGGCACGGTGTCAAATTACGCATGCGACACACATTACGACAGGCTGAAACAGAGAGGAAGAAAATGGATCTTTAACCTTTTTAAATGAGTGTTGTAAAAAAAAAACAGTACACGCGCATGCGTGATACATGATACTCGGTACTCGACACAAACCAAGACTTGCTCGTTTTTCAAGTCAAAATTTATTAAAAATCTTTGCTCGTCTTGCGGAACACTCACAAACCGCGTTACTCGCAATCCGAGGTTCCACTGTAGTAACAATTGGTTATACAATCTTTATTATAGATAAGTTTGCCACACATCTTTTTTTATTCAGCTTCATCTCTATTTTTCCTCAGTTACATTCTGCTCTTTCGAGTCAATTACTTATGTGTCAGTTAGCAGATTTTCTCAAACAATGCCTCCGGCTAGAAACATGAGCGAGATACATAGTTTCAGTATGCATTGCTGACAGAACACTCCCAGGGAAGCCTATTTGTGTGATAATTAAGTGCAAATGTATTCTTCAGCCAAGACCCATAAGACAATTATTGTTATTTTCAGCCTATATGGGGGTAGAAAGGTAATATTTTGGGCCTCACTCCTAGAATGATGCATGACGATGCAACATTTCTGATATACAGGAGAAAGTGCAAGTGCTGTGGCAGCTAAAAGAGGCTGTTGCTTCAGTCAGCAACCTCATCAGGGCTTTGGAGGTTTGTTCACTCTGCTTTTTGCTCATTCCTCTCTGGTCACTGGCAGTCAGATAACGCATTCTGACCTTGAGGGTCATTTGAAGGGAGAGAGACATCAATCAAAGGATCAGTCATTTAAGAAGCAGTCAGTCTTGTCCTGCTATCTCAGTACTAAATCACTTTGCCCTTTTTCAGGCTAAAGTGTATGTGCATGGGGAAGTGGTCTGAGGTGTGTGAAAGGCTTTCATAAACCGGAAGAAAGTAAATATTTTGAAGAAGAGGTCAGCAGTGATTACATTGGAGGTTGGTGGTATGCGATACAGAGGAGTGTGTCACGCTTTTACTCATGAGCAACCCGCATACTGTCGTTTACATTCAGTCCCCACAAAAGGCCCGAGGAGAGCACAGTATATCTTTTCGAGCATGTCAGCCTGCATAGCCTACAAGATTTGCTGCAGTTGTCACTCTCGGGTTGTTTTCCAGATGGAGGATTTTCGCTTTTGTCTGATCTCTGTGGCAGTAGTGCCTGAAATGGAGCGCTTTAGGTTGCATCATGGGTCTTTCTCGTCCTCAGAGCCTGCTGAAGACAGCAAGCTGTAGCCCTTTCTCTTTCTATAGCTGCCTCTGGAGTTTCTTTTCATGACAGTGAATAATGCAATATGTTGATGTTTCAATCACTTTCTATTTGTGCTTTCACACATTTTACAGCTACCTTCAGTGGCACTTTTCCCGATGAACAGTACGTCTGTGAAAATTCTAAAGGACAAAATTCAATGACCCTGAATAAAACATGTGTTTTTTCGCCACTGTTTCATAAACAATATCTTTTTTGTAACCACTTTTTTTTTTTGTTGAGGAATACCTACACCAGGCTCTGGAATTTCATAATGCATTTATGAGCATAGCATATATCTTTCATAAACCAGTGCTGGGTGATTCATTAAATGCTAATGGCAAAACTTTTCAGCAGATTTGAGAGTATCATTTTGCCTTTTACAAAAATTTTCATTCTACTACTGTATAGCACTATTGCTGTACATGTTTTATTCCTATATTGCAAGTTTTTTTTTTTGTCTTTGCTAACAGCACTTTCATGAAGCTTTAAGACAGTATCCATGAGGTTTCCACTCCATTCCCCTTCATTTACTTGACATATGGGCTCCTTAAATAAATTAAGCTGTAGGAGGTATACATTAGTGCTTCAACAGTTATAACTGCAAATTAGGTTTCCAATTTAATTTCAGAGCATTAAAATCATTCATTCGGTTCACATAGGAGTTTAAATAAGTGAAGTTGTAGAAGCCATGTTTTTTGCTTTCATAACACATTTTTCTTTTATAAAGCAGCAGTATACCAGAGGATTTATAACTTGTAAAAGATTTAGGGCAACATTAAAGTTTTATGTAGAATGTTAGATAAGAAACCTTTAAAATTAATTATGGTGAGAATGCAAGAGAATGCTGCACGAAGGATGTTGTGTAATTGTATTATTGCATTGCATAAAGTTATCCTGTGATTAAAAACACATTCATGAAGCTTTGAAAATTTCCGATGTATCCTCCTGACACATACCTCTCAGTAATAGTACTTATGTAGTTCATAAAGTAGCAATCAAATTATATATGAAGTGGTGTTCATCTAACTGCTTTAATAAAATATTAATGAACACCACTCCATTTTTAATTTACCACTTTAACAACTATTTATAGAACATTCCACTATCATCAATTTTATTCATCAACATAAACAAAGGGTTTGTCTGTACATTGATCAGAACTCGCTCTTTCATTTACATTGTTATGTTTCATACATTGGACAACCCAAAACCAGTATAAGAAAAAATTCGATCTGTATGTTTGTCTGAATGTCTGTCTGTCCAGCCAGATTTTTCCACACCACCACATAAAACTGTCTAGACAGAATTTAATGAAACTTTGGCAGTACTTTGGTATTTCCCTGAAGTTAAACTTGCACCAAAAATGTAAACAAAAAGACGAAGTGAAGTTACAGTATGAGCAGTTACGTTTTGACAGCTTACCTCGCATGGGTCAAACTGTGGGCACATCTTAAATTGACTCCTGGACAGAATTTAATGAAACTTTGGCAGTACTTGGTACCTTCACCATAAATTACAACAAAATGTTTAGTTGAAGTGAAGCTAGGAGCAGTTATATGCCAGATTACAAACCGGACGTTTTGACAGCGTACTGCACAAATGTCCAACTGTAGGCGCATCTTAAATCAACCGGTGGAGAGAATTTATTGAAAGTTTTGCAGTACTTACATATCTGCCTGAAGTTTAACCTGCGCTATAATTAAAATAAAATTGCCAGATTTAATAATTTATTTTAAAAATAAGATACTAATAAGCCACTTGCTTTTATTTTTGCAATGGAAATGAACACCTGCACCAATAGATATTATTCAGAAAAGCTAAACTGAAAATTTTTACTGGTATTGATTAATATTTTTTGTGGTGTAAGTGAATTTTAACATGTTTAGCTTTAAACTTTTAACAAATTCTAAAAGCTCTTTTGCCATCAATGACAGGTACACTAGTATTCATATAAGTTCATATTAAAATGTAAGCATTATGGTTCACATTTTTTGGTTGATGCTGTATTGTTTACATTTACTAACCTGTATACTGTAGATTTTTTTTGGATACGTAGTCATTTATAAGATGATAACCATGACAGCGTTGCTGGTGGTATTGGAATAAGTTGGTAAGGTTTTAAAATCTGATCAGTTTGAATAGAGTGTATAGATCAGGATGTAAGATGGATAAATTTAATGCATTAAAGCTCTACTGCATCAATTTTGTGGTAAATCCTTCTGGATACGACCAGGGAATTAAATGACAAAGGAATCAGGAGAATCAGAGCCAAGGTTCAATAAAAGAAAATAGTTTTATTGTGCGCACAGTCAGCCGATGTGATCCAAACATGGGCTGCAAAACAACCATTTTATACCAATCTTACACTGAAGTGTCAACACATGAACCCAAGGCCAAGAAAGAAAAAAACAATAGAAGAAAAACACAATGAAGGATACAAACATCATGTGGGCATAAGTAAACAAGGACGCTTACAAAAATTACACTACCATGAACTAAATCCTAAATGATTGTGTCTTATTTCTATTCAATTTTATAGGGAATAAAAAAATAAATTCATCAATCCCCCGACCTTGTGAATGCCCTAAAGCATTTATAAAAGCAAGCTTAATCTGCAAAATTTATGTTGCATATTGTATTCGTTGGCCCATATATTCCAAAACTAAATAGAACTTTCAAAATGAGTAAAAGTGACATCAAATATAGGTATTATGGTTATTAGTATGAGTCAGTATTATTGTTGTCTCTACTGTTGTTTATTTTAGTCCGTTATATGCTTTTAGAAATACACAGAAAATCACCACCAGCAATTTATCCAGGCCCCCAGTCAATCACTGTTAATTTGACCAATATGTAAGACATGATCATGAAGCAGGCGGTATGGTGGCTTAGTGGTAAGCACTGTCACCTCGCACCTCCAGGGTCCAGGTTTGATTCTTGCCTCTGGGTTTGGGAATCATGAAGCTCCTCTAAATGAGCTCAGTTTAAAGTAGAGTTGTATAATATTCAAGGCCTACAACTACACAGGTACAATGTGATTGTAATGTGGATATTGTACCTAAGAATTAAGCAGTGTTATTGGTAGAGATGAAACAAAGGTTTAAGCTCACAAGCACCACTATCAGTAGGTAAATACTGGAAATCTTAGGAAATAGAAAAACATATGAAAGTTAAACAAAAAAAAATGGAACCTTAAAATTTTATAACAAAGTACATTTTTCATTATAAAAGCAATCTTGGATGCTACTGAAGATTTCATTTAAGGAGTAAGCAGAAAAAGCCAAACTATCAGTAATCAATTTTACATTTATAACACTGTTATGAAACATTTAATAATCACTTTTCTAGAAGACCGTGACAATGCTAGTTAAGGTAAGCTATTATCCTATTAAGAAAACTAATCAAACCTATATTCATAATTATAATAGAGGGTTCTTTACTTCTTTTTTAAACAATACATAAAGTTTTTATACCTTTCACAATCCTTCCAGCATTGCTTTATACATGTTTTAAGCAATAATTATAAGTCTTATGAAGGCTCAGTAGAGCTTTCCAACTTAGATCAAGACCAATTCAGTTAGAAATGTCTCTTTTTTGTATGAAGTAGACACGCAGATGTTTCTTAATGGGTAAGATGGTGTGTGGAACCTTCATAGAAAATTTCTCAAAGTGTGATCTTGAAGACAAAACCATTAATTACATGCTATAGCTCTAAATGACATAAAACCTGAAACAGTTTTCCATTCCTTTATATGAGGGGCAGTTAAATCAAACTGGGACTCATAAGTTCTCATGAATGATGGTGTAAAACCGATTGACATTTACAGAAGTCTTCAAGCACAGTATGGTGCAAACGTTGTAAAGAAGGCCCCACATCTGTGAATGATGATTTTCCCAGAGGTGGCTTGGAACCCACTTTTCTTTTCATGAACATTCAGGGAGTGGAACACCTGATCCTTGAAAATTGATGGACAACTTGTCGCCAACTTGTAGAAGAGGAACTTCTTGTGTTTCTTGTGGGACCTGTACACACAAACACCACTTGCATAATAGAACTCGGCTGGAAGTTATTGCCATATCCCCGGTACAGTCCTGACCTCACTCCAAGCCATTACTTCATTTTTGGACCATTAAAGGAGTTCCTTGTAGGCCAGCGTTTCAGACATGAATCAGGCTCCAGAGTGCTGTTTTTTTTTGTTGTTTTTTTACCTAGCACTAGTGACATTCTAGGATACGTCTATTAGTGTAGCGGGGGATTATGTAGAGAAATAAAAAAAAATTATTCTCTAAACTGTGTTTTCTAATTCTGTACAATCAAAAGTTTGACGAGAATGCCCATTGTAAAACGAATAGTACTTATGAAAGAATTTACAAAGGTTATAAAACTGTAAAATATAAAAACATTAAAATGATGAAAACGGGTAATTATGGAAAGGCTTTATCTTCATCATTTTGTACCATTCTGTGCAAGAAAACAATTCAGCATAACGCAACACTTCAAGATTTTATCATCTAAAGCCATGGAAATCCGGACCTCAACCTTAATCTCATCACCTTGAGCTTTTCACGCTACAGTTTGCTTGCCAGGCACATTTCAGGCAGCCTTAAACTAAATTACACATCGTAGAAAGGTAACAGTGATGCAAAGCGATAGTGACTGATCTGTATGATGCACTCTCCATATCTAATGTCCTGCTTGGCTAATCCTCAGCTGCAAGACTGAAGCGCTAATTGGCTTTTCTTTTTTTTTCTTTTTTTTTTTTTTTACCAAGTGCTGTGTGCACACAGGTGTGTTTGGGCATGTGTGGATATATGTCAAGGATGTTTTTGCACCTTGTGAGTGCTTGCCAGTGTTGCCCTAGCAACTTATGTCTATCTTATCTTTAATGAGGACATCCTGATAAAAATCTCAAGACAATGTTTAAATATAGCATTTTGTTTTTTTCAGTATGCTTAACCTAATGTAATGTTGGTTCTGTATTGTAGGACAGAAGCTTTATTCCAGCAACTGATTTGTCACTAGAATCTTTTTCTTTCTTTCTTTCTTGAGCTTCATTACTTCGTAGCACTTTCGTGCCAGACAAATTTTGTATGGCAGTTTTACCCCTGCCCACATTCAGTGATGAAAACAAACTGCAGAGAAAGAATATACACACAAGACTGGAGTTCCATAACAAGGATATTATTCCACCCACATTTACCCAGAACACTGCACTACTAAAAGCAAAAACAAAATCTGAAATTGTATTTAATATCCCAAGAGTCCACTTACTAATAATTAATTTTTCCTTTAAAAAAGAATGATATAACATAGATAACATTTATTCAGGAATGCTTTTATTTAACATTCCTGAATGCAAAGTTAACACAAATTGCATTGGTCCCTTCCGTGGTTGCTATGTCAAGAAAAGCAAAATGAGACGGAAGTCCATTTTGTGTGTCTAAATGAATTGCCTAACAAAATTAGCATGCATGGCACAGCCGCAGAAGATAGCGGGAATTTCCTGTCTTGTGAATGCTAACAGCTGCTGATGTAATTTCTTCATCCTACATAACAAATAAAATGAGGTTATCAGATTTTTCTTTTGACATTTAATTAAGATTATAGATTTGTGCCACTGTTCAAAAGGTTAGACATTTACATTTATTTTGCAACAAAATACTGATTTTTTTTTATTAGACAAATGCAGTGATGTACAGCAAAATACAGTAAATTGCATGTTTAAATTTGCAGTATTTGGCAGACACCTGTATCCAGAGAGACTGACATTTTATCTCATTGTACACATGGACATGCTAGGCTTTCAGCGTGTGACTTTCTGATCAATAGTCTAATGTATTACACACTGGGCCATGAGTACAACAATCGTAAACTTTATTCATGGCGAGTCATCTGTGGCAATTTTAAGTACTTTACTGGCTACTCTACTACTTATAAATTACTGTATAATTTACAGTAAATACTTTATAATATAACTATATAACCAGTTTATGTAATAGTACCAATATTTAAAAGGCTATATTTGCTTAAAATGGCCCTCTTATCTGAATTTTATGAAGCGGTTCTAACACCGTCTGCTAAGGTACAGTTCCCATCGAGCTACCCTGTTCTGAGTTCTAACTGGCTGATTCCAGGATGACATTATGTGGGTGACAGCTCTAAAGAGGTGGCTGGCTTCGCATGCTTCAGATAAAGGCATGTTAGCCCACACTTTCCCAGACTTGTAGTGCTGTGCAGTAAGAGGGAGGTTTTCATGGTTGTGAATAGGCTATGACAAAGCCCGACTAAGGCTCTGTCTCAGAAGACAAAAAAGTCAGACTCAGATACAAGGCATCAAGCTAATCTGCCTAGTTAACCATTTAAGGCATGGCAGATTATGATGACAAAGATATGCAGATTATTCGGATTGTCACTGTAAAATATTTTTTTTCATAACTACATTAATTAAATACATTAATAAGAAAATTGTAAACTCTAAATTTCATTGCCACTTGTAATGGCCTACTGCAGAGTTCTCTTATACAGTACTGTAGTTTTAATATATATGTATATGTATTTATGTATCTATTTACAGTATTATTATATATATAATATAATAATACAGTATATAATGTATTATTATAGTATTATAGTATTTATATGTATTTATTTAGAATATATTTCTGTATTTTATTAAGAAGAAATTGTTTATGTAAGACTAGCCTGCAGTAATCAAATTCATTTAAATTCATAAAATAACAAATAAACATTGCATGGCATGCTGTTATAGAAAAAATAAGATAATGATAAATGAAATGTTAATGAAATAAGTTAATGGCATCATGTATGTTATAAAAGCTATACAAAGTAATTTCATCATCATCTTTTTTTCCCATTTACAGATTAATAAGTTTTTATCCTGAATAGATTCCATAACAGAAATCCTACTAATCTTGCTAACTGATGCCATAATCAATAAATGTTCAATTAATGTCTAACTAAAACTTATTAACTATTTTTTTTTACTTATTAGCCCTAGATTTTGTGGCATGTCTAGCATTAAAGTGCTTGTGCAAAACACAGACAAAACTGCCAAGCCAAATAATGATGAATTGCTGGCTAAATTTACCATCACAGATTTTACTGAACTCCTGACAAGAGACTGGATATCAGTATGTTAAGAAACTTCAATTATTGCATATTACTGATGTATTTTTAGAATTTTTTTTTATTCTTTACAACACACCCAAAGACTGGCAGATGCCCTGGAGTGGACTGGACCCCTGTCCAGTGTAAACCTGCCCTGGGGTAGGCTCCAGGTTTAAATCTATCATGTGAGATTTAATTTGAACTTAATTTAATATAGTTGATTAATTTAATATAACTTGATTTAATTTGATATAGTTGATTAAAACTGAAACAATGTTTCAGTTTTTAATAAATGAGTTTACATTTTGTTATAAAACATCAGTTTCTTATCTACTTTTCTTCCTACCTTGCTGGTCACCTTTCACTTTGCTCTCTGTGCTGTCTGATGAGTGACTGAGGTCAATGCCCATACGCTTGTGTGTTTATCTGTTTAGCTATTAGTGATAAAGAAAATTGGATTGGAAAAATGAATTGTAATTTAAGCTTTAAGGATTTAACAATAAATTATATAACTAACTAACTGAATACAATGACAATAATAATGCTAATAATACCTAATAATAACACTAATGGAAACATAACAGGTCTGGCGCATTAACCCCTGCATCCACACTAAACGAGCAAATGTAACACAAGCACATAATGTCGTTTGGATATTTATTGTGTTATTATGCTACCAAAATAAAACAGTCTCTACACAAGCGCCAGTGATTAACTCGTCTCCCCATTGGATGTCTGATAACCACAAATATCTTTTTTGTCTTGTCAGTGAGAAACTAATAAATCTGTCTTCCAGGGTTTTTGACCTTGTATGCTGTGGAATTCCCATGCACAGCAACTGTCCGGCATAGTAAACCACAGACAGATTGCCAGACAAAATGGTAGCTGGCTTAGTTTTTTGATGTACAGTAAGAGCTTTATACTATAGGTGTGAAGGAATTTGAGTTCTACAAAAAAAACTTAAGGGTAAAGGTAAAGAGCGTCGCTTTCAAATGACTTCCTTTGCCACCAGTAGTACAATGCATATTACAATAATGTAGCGTGTTTCTTGCTTGTTATGTCCTTATGTACAGTATGCTATTGATATTGTACATATTGCACCATGTGCTTCTTACTTTTTCGCTTTGCTTTAAAAATCACTGTTGATTAAGTAAACCTCTTTCCCACAACTGCTTGTCTTCCTGTCCCCTCTTTGTCACCTTGCAGCTGTGAAGTTCTGTATATATGAACTTGCTGAGAGAAGAAAAAAAAAATTGTACTTGGCCCTGAAGCAGAATAATTCTCTCATTAGCACAGTAGAACGTGCTTGCCTGTAGTTTCTGCACGTTAACAAAGTTAAGCTCGAAGCAAAACTGTAAGCACAGAGCAAGTGTCGGTTTCTGCAGAGAACATCATGTAGGCTCCGTTAATGACTTCCTGCACTAAACTCAAGGAACAAAAAAACACTTGCTTTACTTCAATATCTTTCCACTGACACAATATGAAAAAAGTATTACACTGAAAATATTTTAAGTGATCAAACTAAAAAAATAAAATAAAAAAACACTAGATTATATAGCCGCAGACTTGCAATGATGGAATCATAAGAGTTTCACAGATAAGAGGAGAAAAGAATTATGCTCTGAATAATTAGAAATATCTCTAAGTACCATGTTGCATCTTTTTTCCCCATCACTCCAAATCTCTTTATTTGCATAGTTTTTTTCTCCACATCAGTCAAGTTGTGTGTGTGTGTGTGTGTGTGTGTGTGTGTGCGTGTGTGTGTGGTTGCAACCTATAGAAGCTATGCATACACATCTGAAAGCCTGAGGTTAGTTATTCCTGCCATTCTGACTGGATTATTCGTTATGATTGACCACTGACATTTTGTGGTGCTCGTCTGCATTGTGGATTTTTCCCAGGGGGGTTTGCAGGAAAGGGCAGCATTATCAAAGTCCTCACGGCAGCATCTCACCAAGGTGATGCAGCTGGTGCCAGGCTGGCACGGGAGGGGGGGAAACTGCACCGAGCTGTGACATTTTAGCATGGATGACCCCTTAGATGTCAGCATGTGTGAGTGTGGTGCCGTCTCCTCTCCATGTATATGTGCTTTCACCCACACACACAGACACGCAGCAGCAGTTTTTAATAATCAGCTGTACAGCTTAAGTGTGTGTGGTCATGCTCAGCCCTCCAGCTCACAACTTAATCTATCTGTTTACTGATACAATTAGCACTTGCTCCTCAAGCGAATTCAATCAGACTGAAATAACCCAAACCCACCAAGCCGAAAACATTTGTTTTTGATACAACAAGCCGTAATTTGGAAACGGCAAAGCTGCTGGTCTTTTGGTCCATGCTTTTCATAACCAGCAGCAATCTCCTGGGGTTATTTTCCTCCTGGATGCTTTTGATCCAGTCTCGTTGCATTCATTCTCTCTCTCTCCATCTCTCTCTCTCTGTATCACACATGTACACATAACAGTGTGAACTATATATATCTAAAAAAAAAAAAATTAT
>JAOVVA010000052.1:18430508-18442581 GCA_028565275.1 Leiocassis micropogon | reverse complement strand
CGTCACCCTTGGCTTGCTCATCAGAGACATTTCATTCATTCATCTCATTATTATCTAGACACATTTTTCTCACACATTATTATTATTATTATTTATTTATTTATTTTTATTATTATTATTTTTTTTTTATGAATTTCTTTTATTTTTGTGAAGCTGATTTGAGACAATGACCATTGTTAAAAGCGCTATATAAAAAAAGAAATTGAATTGAATTGTATTGAATAATAATATTCAATACACTATATTGAATATTATTATTAGCAGTAGTAGTAGTATTATTATTATAATTAATGCTAATTATTATTATTGTTATTATTATTATTGTTATTAATAATAATATTATTCAATATAGTATTATCAATAATAATAATAATAATAATAATAATAATAATAATAAAGTAAACAGTTAGTTAAAAAATCTTGACTTGAATCCTGCGTTCATGCTCATTGATTAGTGACCTTGTTTTCCTTACAGTATGTTGCATACTTATATAATAATATTTTAAATAAGGACAAATCAGTGTTTGGTGGATACAAAATATTTACATGAATTATAAACAATATATGCTGTTTCTGGTCACAAACTATTTGATGGCAAAAGATGTTCTTATTGTTTATTCTATAAGACTATGTAAAGGAGTATGTTCTTAATACACTATCTTGACTGGCATTTCCTAACAACTAACCATACCATCCTTAATCAGAGTATCTATGAATGTATTATTGTAACTATTGAATTAACTAACACTTTCAACAGTGTTGAAAAGCACAACTGGGTTCAGGATTTACTGTCTGGCCAAAAAGGTGCTATTCGATTTTTTTTCTCCATTGATCTCAAAGGCATATTCCAGAACAACAATGCCAAAATTAATCAAGCTCAAATTGAGAAACGGTGGTTTTGGGAGCATAAGGAGCCATTTTTACAGATGCATTGGCCACCACAGGTTTCTGACCTTAACTGCATTATAATTCTTTGGGATGTGCTAGAGAAGACTTTGCAGACAGGTTCAACCCTTCCGTTATCAGCACAGAATCTTGTCCAGAAATGGATGCAACTTCGGATGGAAAGAATGTTGTGATATTGCATAATCATGTGGAAACAATGCCATGGAGAATGCATGCCATAATCAAAGAAATATGTATGAGTATGTGACTGTTTTTACAGTGTAAAGTGCAATTAATGCAACAAGGTTCACAGCTGAATTGCATACAAATGTAATACAAATACAAATTGTATAGTCAATTGTATAGTGTTGCTCCTAGTGTATAATAGAAAACATCTGTAGAAGAAAATTACAGTTTCATCGATACTTCGGGTGTTACTAAATGGTAGTAACATGACACCTATAATTCAAGAAACAGTTCTTCCTACATTATAGCAAAATAGTTATTTTCTTTGTTTATGCAAATCTTTGTTAAAGTAAAAATACTGCACAATTAATGCAATAATTTATTACTACTACCAATAATAATATGATGGCATGGTGGCTTAGTGGTTAGCACTGTGGTATCGCAGCTCCAGGGTCAAGAGATTGATTCCGGCCTCGGGTCTGAGTTTACATGTTCTCCACGTGCTTGGTGGGTTTTCTCCGGGTATTCTGGTTTCCGCACACATTCGAAAGACTATTCTAATCACTTACTCACTCACTCACTCACTCACTCATCGTCTATACCGCTTTATCCTGTATACAGGGTGGCGAGGGACCTGGAGCCTATCCCAGGAGGCTTAGGGCACGAGGCGGGGGACACCCTGGACAGGGTGCCAATCTATTGCAGGGCACACACACATACACTCACTCACACACTCATTCACAGACTACGGCCAATTCTAATCAGTGTTCCCAAATTACCCATAGAGTTCGTGCCCTGCAACGGATTGGTACCCTGTCCAGTGTGTACTCTGTCTTGTTCCCAAAGTCTCCAGTGATATGCTCCAGGCCCACGACCCGGTAGCAGGATAAGCGGTATAGAAGATGAATCAATAAATAAATGAATAAATAAAAATAACAATTCATAACTTAAAAATATCAAAAAGAGAATGTGAGTTTATTTGTAAATAATTTTGTTTTATATATTTTTTTATTCTGTACCAACATGCACTATGAGCATTACATGTATTTTCGGTTTGAGAGGGCAATCATATCATCTCACACATGAAAACCCATTGTATCCCTCACTCTACTCATTAGGTTTGCAATTAAAATTGGATATTAAAGATTAATCCTGGCTCAGTAAAAGTTTCCGGTGAAATCTATTTCGTACTGGTGGAAAATGTCCCCCTTTTCCCAAAGAGTGTTACAATGATTAAGTTTGATTATCTCATTAATGAAGAGAGTGAGGGAGAGACAATACACGCAAGCCAACACTAATTAAGTGTTTTATGGTGCATGTAATGTAGGTCTCTCAACGCACCTTGTCTAAAAATAAGATACATCAGGCCTGTATTCAGCAGAAAGTCAATGAAATAAATCAAGTAGCCTGAAACAAATGACTGAAAATGTGAGTAATGATGCAACGATCATTCTTCAGGAGACATCTTTTGGTGTAATATTAATGTAGCTACAAAATATGAATAACCACACTGTTACAAAATGTCTTTGCTTTTTTTTTTTTTAAATGCAGTAAGTGAGTTATGTTGATTAAATGATTCCTGGTCAGGTTACAAATCCGAGGATCACTGGAAACAAAGTGGGAATACTTTGTGATTTGGACCAAAGGACCTAAATGAAACTCATGTGGTGATGCAGAGAACATTGACAACTTTGTGGAACCAGAGCTGAGGATTGAATAAGGAACCCCGGAGCTCTGAGTAGGCAATATTACATATTGTACCACAACGGCACCTTCAAATTTGAAAGCAAAATTTATTTAATTAAAGCAGATGTTTATTTTAATATTATATTTAAAGCAATACTTCACAAACAAATATCTCATAATCTAGAAAAAGAAGATCAGACTTGGGTTGTATTTCTGATGGCCTAATATTTTTATTTTATAAATGTTTATATAATACATTTATATTACATTTTAATTAATTATTTTTTAATTTAATTTATTTACATGTTACTCACAGTTGCAACAAAATCTTGCTCAGGAAAGAATTCAAGTGGCTTGTTTAAAACAATTACTGTACATTATTTGAGCAGCACTTGCATAATCTGACTGTGTAAGTGAACACTAGGTTTCCATGGGGATGCTGTTTCAGTGCAGTTAAGAAGACTGATACAGTTCAACTGTTATTACTTTACTCTCTTGCAAACAGTTCTCACAGGGCCAATCACAAAAACATGATCACAGATGAGTGCTACAGCAGGGTGCCCTCAGTAGGACATTCAGATCCTGTTTTGTATTGACCAGGCTGTCTGTCTGTCTGTCTATCTGTCTGTCTGTCTGTATCCCAGAACCTTAATCTGAAGGATGGGAGCAAAAACTTTGATATTGCTGTGTGTGTTTAGATCTGGAGGGATCCAAGTGAAGCTAAGGCATCCTGACAGCATCATGTGGAGTAAAGAGCAGGCTACATTAGGCACTGTTCTATTGGGTGTCTACAGGACTGTCAAAACTCGATCAATACTGCTCTTACGTTAAAGATGGGTATGTCAGGATGGATAAGGATGAAAACTGTCTATTGTACAACTTTATGAAAGCTGCATTCCCTGCTAATAAAAAGTGTTAGAAAAAATGTGTTTTGTTTTGTTTTGTTTTTTTTGGTTCCTGCTTAGCTGATCAATAATTGGTGATTGCAGAAGGACAGAAACGTTTTCCCGCTTGCACTCTTTGCAATTATTTTTGCGATTTATTAAAGTGCCAGCATTACATTTCAAAATGCAAGTAAGCTCGGTCAGACAGTAGAGATTTTGCTATAGAACACCCAATTAACCTTGAGGAAGCGGAGAAGTTTAGTGTTTCTGAAGTTTTTATGTCAATATAGATATTTTCAATGAACAGAAATTCAAAGTCCACAAAGCACCTTGATTCCCAAAAGGTGTGAACATTTGAACAAGTTATTATCTTGTGGGGACAAGTTAATATCTTGTGTGTGCACAGCTCACCTTCTAACCACAAAGCAAATTAACTGTTCAAATAAAACAAAGATGGCTTTCATGTCCCAAATATACTTTGTAAATCAACAAATTGTTAATGTAGATGCAAATATCCCAGCTGTTTTCATGCAAGAGTCCAGCATGCCTTTAAACTTGTGCAGATAAAGAACTGGTTTGCACAAAATAATAACTTGTGTGAACAAATCAGGATTCTGGTGATTTATGTGACCTTGACATTTTTTTATTCATATTTGCCCTGCAGGCAAAGAATAATCAACTGCTGATTGACCAGACTTTTCTTCTTCATTCAATTTTCATGTTTAAATCCGAAAATCTTCAGCGCGAAAAGAAAATGCTTTTTTTTTAATCATCAATGCTCAATACATATGGGAGATTTGGGACCAAGGCGTTGGACAGAATTCTCTACCGCCATCATTCATTAAAACATAAGTTAAGTAAACATATTTTAAAAGTGAGGTGTTTATCTTGCAGTTCCGGGAACTTGTAAAATGTGTTCAAACAAACACTGAAACACCTTGAACTTTATAATATGTTTGCCAATCAACTGACCCCATACCTGTCTAGCATTTTCAGTATTGCTTAGCCATTGAGTTTTGTTTGCCTGAGTAGATTTTTAATGAAAGCTGTAACCTTCACCTGCATCCATCTGCCCACCTTATTGACAGTCGAGAAACGTTTCATCCCTATACACACCCTGAGCCGGTATTTACGAACTGAGCTACCACACTTTGGGGTTAAATTGCTATACAAATTTGCATCAATTTTCAAATCAGTCTTTGGATGAGCTGTGATTTAAAATGTTAATTTCAACTTTTGAGAAAGACTTTTAGAGGCAAGACAGAAAGACAGTAGCCTGTTGCCATCATTTATTTAATCTTTAATCAAGAAAATACCATGATTTGTTATCAAATTAATTTTAATGCCATGATTTTAGTACAAAATATAACACTAATTATGAACACTTGCCTGTGTTTCCTCTACTACACATTTCTAAATACAGATTGGAATGTACAATACATACAAAGCTGAGTGGTTTTGGTTTTTTTCCAATTTTTTATTAATTTTTTTTAACCTGACATAGAGAAAAACATTTGAGGAAAAAGTGACATATACTGTATATCATGCTAAATTTTTAAGCAGGAAACAAGCCTTTGATGAATATACAGTGCAGCATGACATGATTGTGTCAAGTAGACATATGTTTCTTTAATTCATTTTTTAAAGTAGATTTAAACATTCAGGGCTGAAGCATTCAGCGGTTGTTGTGAACAAAATCAGTGAATTATACTGCCGAATTTCCAGTCTCTTGTATTACTATAATTAAGTGTACTTAAAATTTTGATTTGATTACATTAAAGCTCTAACTTGCATGGGAAGGTATTGTTTGTAGACTGATGTCATCACACTAAAAAATTTCAATCAAAATCGAATTCAGAATGCAGTAGGCACTATAATATACAACTACTAATATGCTCTGAAGTGTAACTTGGATTACACTAAGCCAGACTGCATGCATATGGTAAGCCTATATGATGCCACGTTAAACAAAAGGGATCTTTGACTATATTTCTTTCATTACAAGTCCTGTCTGTGTATATCATTCATTACAGTGGGAAGGCTAAAGTAAATTTGCAGCACATTTCTCTTCCCATTCACTCTTTCACACTGCCTGGTTTTATTAATCACAGATAGTCAGGCTTTCCAGGCTCTCCTGTGCGCTAGGGTGTGTCGGCGCACATGTGGGTGTCCTGATAATGAGCCTGAACTCGTCTTCCTGTTGCCTGTGTCAACCGAGGGGCTCCAAATCCCATGGAGACAGCATCACAATCCCGGCTCAGCCCGACTGTTTTCCATTTGAAAGAATATTTAACTTTTCACTCATCTATTCACAGCCACTGAGAACCCTAAGCCTCGCCCAGATTAGCCGCCTGTGGATAATGCAGCGAATTGAAGGCACACACATACCACGTCCTGGCCTCTGCCTTGTTCTCAGGGTAACCAAACACACTTGGCAGGATAGGGATCCTTGAACATTCTTTATGCCTTGTGGAGAAGTGAGAAAGGAAAGAAAGCGCTTGACACAGGCATGAGTTTCAGAGCAGACCTTATTTAAATGTTGTGACCCTGACAAAGAAAATGTCAGGTGGGACAACATGAAGGTTCTATCTCTGCCTAATCTTCAAATCCTGGGTGTCAGAGGTTTAAGCAGGGGTTGCAGAAAAACACAAACTGAGATTTCCTCTGTAAACTCAGTCAAGTATAATTCCTAGATGATGATCTCAAATGGAGCTGTACAAAATGAACTTAATGTGAGGAAGAGATTAAGCAGTTCAGGTGCTTGATCTGTAATCCAAATTAAATTACTCAGCCAAACACGTTCAGAGTAAGGTCTTTATTAACAGTTGTTTAAAATGGTGCTGTGTTTTTGAAAGGTTCTCTAGCATGTGTCTAATAATTAATTAATTTGCACTAAAACAGTTTGCTTTCTATATTTCAGTTATACTCTATTTATACAGTATATACAGTATGCTTTCCCTCATGGGAGGAGGCAAACAGTTCAGAACACCAGAAGGCTGATGAGGCCTTACATAATAATACAGTACTCACAGTACTGGTCCAGTGGTAGGTTTCCGGGCAGCCAGTGCCCAAACCCCAGCCACTGGATGCAACGCTGGTCCCTAAGCTGGATAAAATGGGAGGGTTACATCAGGAAGGGCATCCGCTCTAAAACCTGTGCCAGTTTTTGTGCAGATCAGATGGTTCACTGTGTGACCTATTGATGGGAGCAGCTGAAAGATCAACAACAATGCTATTACATTTGCATTTCCATGCCACATTCCAAAACAAAAACCTTTTTTCAATAATATTAATTATGTTACCATTTCCCCAGCACACTGTATGGCAAAAACTACACATAATTTAAGCCCAATACTCACTCACTCTCTTATTTTCATTTTCTGGCAACCTGTACAGGGTCAAGGAAGCCTGGAGCCTATCCCACGGGACTCAGGACACGAGTTGTGGTACACTCTGGACAGGGTGCCAATCCATCACAGGGCACAAGCGCACACACTAGTACACCCACTCACACACTTCGGGGAATTTGAAAATGCCAATTAGCCTACTGTTCATGTCTTTGAACTGTGGAAGGAAATGTGAGTACTCAAGGGAAACCCACCAATCATGGACAAAAGACACAAACTCCATGAACACAGACCTGAGGTGGGAATTGAACCCTTGACCCAGGAGGTGTGAGACCACAGTGCTAACCACTACATCACCATTCTGCAACAAGCCTAATAAATTTGCCAAATTTGTTATTTAACAAATACAATCCTATAATCATTAATATGTGAAAGTGTCCATGCTTTGTACAAATCAGAGATAAAGTTTGTGCTTTCAGTTTATTAACTGGTATTAACTGTTATGAATGTAAATCACTATTATAGTACAGTATACAGTATGTATACAGTAGCTGATTATAAGAACTAATTGGTTTTGTGGACGTTCTTCAACATGAAATGTAATTATAAATGGGAGAAAACAGAATGTAATATTCTGAAATTAATTAAATTGTAATCACTGGTAAATCATCATTGGTTTAAGAGAAACAGAGGGTGGTGATAACTGTCCCCCCTTTGAGTGTTGCCGCACCACACCACATGCAGTATCACTAACTATTTCATATAACATCATTCCCTTACATCCCCTACGTACCCTTTCATATAACATCAATCCCGTACCCTAGCTTCATTAAGAAGTTGAAGCTATTGTTCTCTTTCAGGTCAGGACAGTTAAATTTTATTTATGTACTCAATGTTTAGGGACCATTGATGTAGCTGTTAGGGCAGGTTGAAGAAAAGTCAGGCAAACATTCTAGTTTAATTGAGCTGTGAGCAAAGTTCAAAAGGCTCAAATCTTTCTTTGATGTTCTCCATTAGCTTAAATGTTAAAACGGTTAATAGCTCTGATTAACTACTCTTGGTTTGAGCCCTTGATTTCACTTATGAAGACGGCATTTGTTGTTAAAAAGGATAAACCAACATGAAAACCAGACATGTCTTGAGAGAGTGTATGAGAGAAAACAAAAGAATGCAACCTGATCAAAGACATAACACAAACAACAGGTACAGCTAATGCAACAATTTGAATTGCCCGGAAAAAAGAAAGACACCACTGGTGTCCAAACATTGAGACATTTAACAGGTTGACCGAGGAAAAGAACAGAAGTTGATGATAGAAATATTTAGTAGTTAGAGCAGTATCCTTCAGTCCAGTCATGAACAAAAGCCTTCACAGGGTATCACAACCTACAGATTGAAGAAGACTTCAGAAAGGAAATGCAGGGTCCATATCAAAAGATGCAATCCACTCACCAGCAGTAACAATCTGAAGGCCAGATTGGAATTTGAGAGAGAAAAAGTTAGAGAGAGAGATAGAGAGAGGAAGAAGAGCCAGAAATATTCTGATAACAAGATAAAGCTCTACCAAAGTCATGGAAAGACCAAAGTATGGAGAACGTTCATGATCCAAAACATACAAGCTCATCGGTCAAGCACAGTGGAGATAGCGTCATGGCCATAGCTTGCATGGCTGCTCCTGGAACAGACTGAGTAATCTTTATTGATGGTGGATCTCATGATTGTAACAGCAGAATTAATTCTGAAGTCTGCACAAACATTCTGTCTGCCAATTCACAGAGAAATGCATCCAATCTATTTAGAAGGAATTTCATCATGCAGCAAGACAATGACCCAAACACACTGGCAACACAACAAAGCACTTCATCACGGGAAAAAAGTGTCAAGGTTTTAGATTTGCCAAGTCAATCACTACTGAAGAGGAGAATACTGACAACAAAACAACAACTGCAGAAGAAGCTGCAGTACAAACCTGGAAAAGCATTACAAAAGAAGAGTGAAAGAGTTTGGTGATGTCCTTGGGTCACCACATAGAGACAGTTATTGCAAGCAAGGGATGTGCAACCAAACATTAAGAGTTTAATTTCATTTCATTTCATTTAAATTTAATAGGCTATCATATATCGTTTCTATACTTTGGCTCATTGGATGGTCTGACACCAAAGGTGCCATGTGCTAACCTGCTAAACACATCTAGATGTAATTAACTGGATAGATCAAAATGTATTATTGGAATTCTGATCTATCATCACATTTTTTAATCGCCAATCCATCCAACTGCCAATGTTCTCAGTATATAGCAAAAACAAAACATTTGGCCTTGCTGCTCCAATATTTTGGGAGGTGCTGTATTTACAGTATATACAATATACAGGTATATAGCAGCGACAGCAAACAAAGTGACAACGTTCTCATCTCTAAACAAACAACCAGATAACATGCTTTCAGAGATCAAGCATTGTTGTTTATTGTGGACCCCCTGTTGGAAGGGCATATAAGGTCTTTTTACAGTTTGTTTTGTGTGGAATGAGCACTGGAAAATTAGCTAGCAGAAATGTAAAAAAAAAAATTGCTTAAGTATCATTGTGTTATAATATTGTTATTACAAAAAAAACATGCAACTAGGCTACAATAAAAAACAGAATATACAAAAAAAATTATGTAAATATGTAAAGAAATTTTACAGTACCTGGGAAAGAGGAAGTGGATATGATACAGAAAATGTCCAGCTGAAAAAATCCAGCTTAGTCTACTAATCATTTATAATAATTTATAGAGAGTTCTTTATTTTTAACTGGAAATTTTTGAAGGATTTTAATTCAATCTGCACATGGCATATGACTTACACTATAGTTGAACAGATTTTATCTTGATACATCTAAATTACAGTAGCACATAAGCTTATTATCTTATTATCATAGTCTTAATGTAATTAACAAAGAGAACAACAGATTTAGGTGGTACATGGGCATAGTGGTTAGCACCTTCTTGCAACTCTGTATGCATGGAGTTTTTTCGTGCTTGGTGGGTTTCCTCTGGGTACTCCGGTTTCTTCTACATTCCAAAGACATGCAGATTAGGTTAACTGCCATTGCCCAAATTGCCCATTTGTGTGTGTGTGTGTGTGTGTGTGTGTGTGTGTGTGTGTGTGTGTGTGCGCTCTGCAATAGATTGGCACACGATTACATCTTTTTAGTGTAGCCAGTCCACATACCAGCATGATTTCAGAAGGTCAGGTTGAGACTGAAGAACCCAGAAAGACATGATGAGAATGTGTGAAACTCATGAGATTATGTGCGCACAATCTGGAGAGTAACCCGAGCTCACGATCACAATGGTGACCCTGGGGCTGTGACCTGGCAACAATACCCACTGATCCGCGGTTTATTTTGCAATACCATATATCAAAGAAAAACTTCAGAAATTATTTTAGCAGAAATTATTACACTTGTACAGTAATGAATAGTATTAATTATGTAGACGATACTGTATGAAGGAATACAAGGTTGGTTTGAGGCGTCAAGTCAAGGGGTCCAGGGTTTTCCAATTTTATTACAGTGGTGGATATTACAACCTACTACACAAACATGTAAGAAGTGAACATACGCCCGAAGTAAAATGTTTGCACTGAAAATGTGTTGTTTGGATTGGTATAATGACAGCTAGCATGGAATCTTGAAATAACTACTTAATCTTAATTCTACCAGTAACAGAATTATCAACATGACCTGGTCAACCCTGGGCTTCTGAAAGATCCCTTCATGCAGTTGAACATTCTGTTAAGAACAACCCTCTCATTCTAAGCCTATATGAGCTGTTGATCCTAAAGCTGCTATAGGAAAGTCAACAAAGTGTTAACAATATATTAACCCATTTACTCCCACTGGGCACGATAGTGACCATAAAAAATGTTTTATCTATAAGACTCTAAAAATGTTACAGAATGATGTATCACTGCATTTTGAGTAATACTGCAATATTAAAGGGTCTCAGTGAAATAGGTGCAGATGCACCTGGCCAGAGCTGTTTATTTCCTAGTTGTAATATGGGATAACTTCATCAAAGCTCAAAAACGGAAGGTTAATAAAGTATGTTAACATAAATTTAGAACAAGATTTTTTACACTTAACATTTAAGGTTTGTCATGTTGATATATGCATTTGCAATTACTTGCAACTTTTGTACACAGTGGACATACAATAAGTTAACATGTTGACCTGAACAGTACAGTGTGTGAGACAAAAACACAATGCATATAGGTATACACATTCTTTACTTTAGTTTTACTTTGAGTTAAGTTTAGGATATGTTGGGTCTAGGTGATACCCCAGACAAGGCATGCAGCGTTGTAGTTATCCCTTGAAATGAGGGATATGGTGCCCTCTGTGATAGTGATCGCGATGGGTCAGATATGGAGTATGAAAGGGAGACAGGCCTTTTGCCCGACAGGGTGTTGAATGAATATGCTGAACTTATTCAAACAGATCATGACAGGCACAATGTTATCAGTGATGATGACCTCCCTCAAATGAGTATACTGGAGCTCTGAAATGATGAGGAAGCCTGCGTGAAAGCTAACAGCATTGTCACAGTTGCAACAAATACGGAGGAGAGATATACTGAGACCTCTGTCAACAGATAGAACAAACAGCGATGCACCTTTGAAAAAATCCCACAACCAAAATGCATCAGTGGCCACATGAATGGCCTTGATCTTTACAACCTACATGTTACAAGAGAGAGGATATGGGAGAGACCACTGACCTGCTTATCTCCTGTCGCAGCAAAAGTTTGGTATGAAACCTCTGAGCCACAGAAGGAGATCTTTACAGGCTGTTACTGTTAAAGCTCAGGCAAGATACGACAAAGCTTCTCACTGGTCAATCAAGGTGATGCACTGTTTCCAAAGATTTGACCATTCAGATTTAACCATTACCTCGCCAAAGTAACTCTATCACAATATGTTACAAAAAAGTAGCAAAGTTGAAATATACTCAGCAAAAAAAGAAATGCCCCTTTTTCAGGACTGTGTATTTCAACAATAATGTTGTACAAATCCAAATAACTTTACAGATCTTCATTGTAAAG
>JAOVVA010000052.1:18406829-18420471 GCA_028565275.1 Leiocassis micropogon | reverse complement strand
ATTTAAAAAACAAGTTACATAACTCTAAAGCTTTATTTAACAGCTTTCACAACTCAGTTGAATCTGAGTTATTAAATGCAGCCCAACAGTACAAAATGTCTTCAAAAGCGTTTTTTAAATGTAACTTCAAATGAAATGAAACCAAAAAAACAACATTTTTACCGACCAGCACACACATCTCTGCTGGGATGCATGAGCGCACCACCTGTAGGATTATTGAGGAACAGCAACGTTTTACCACCTGAAATGCTAACATAAGTACCATGCAAAAAGTCTTCAGCCACACCTCTTTCATAGTGCTACAAAATTCCTAAAGATACAAGTTTGTTTATGCAACCATCACTGCAGCAACCTCATTTCCCCTCTCATCTGTTCCAACCACTCAGCATTCAGCATTCCCGGTATAGTGATCATCCGTCATCTGTCACCTGTCGGCCGGATCATCCGTCATCATCCGCACCTGTTTCTCACTGGAGCATGCTTTAAGTTAGATGTTTTTATGCTTGAATGATTCATAGGTCAACATTCCTCTGAGACTGGTCAGGTACAGGACTGAAAATGAGAGTTAAAAACGTGCCGAAAGTGAGGGACAAAATGGTCCTTAAGAAAGCCTGGAGAAATATTTCTTAAAAATAGAGGAAAGTCTGACTCTTTGACAGCAAAATATAAAGAGATGATGGGGACTCAAGATTTTACACAGTGCTGTATATAAATGAAAAAATTAATAAAAAAAGTCAATGTGAAGACACATGAATTGTCACAATTGTCACAGTTGGGGAAGGGGTAGCTCAGTGGTTAAGGCGTTGGACTACTGGTCAGAAAACTCCCAGGTTGCCATTGTTGGGCCCCTGAGCAAGGCCCTTAACCCCTAACTGCGCAGATGTATAACGAGATAAAAACTTAAGTCTGGATAAGGGCCTCAGAAAAATGCTGTGAAGTCAAGAGTGGAAAAACATTGTCTAGTCGTCAGCTATGCGGTTTCTGTGGCTATGTGCTCACTGTAGCCTCAGATTCTTGTTCTTAGCTGACAGGAGTGGAACCTGACGAGGTATTCTGCTGTTGCAGTCAATCTGCCTCAATCTTTGACACATTGTGCTTGCTGAGATGCCTTTCTGCTCATCGCTGTTTAAAGTAGTGGTCATGTGAGCTACTGTAGCTTGAACCATTGTCCTCTGACTTTTCTCATCAATAAGGTGTTTATTGAAAAAATGACATTAAACTTTTGATCTGTTTCTGTACGACTCTGTAATGCCGCCGCATGTTTGGCGTTTTGAATAATTTCATTAATGAAAGTTATTGACTGTGAACGTAGATACCAAATAAATAAATAATGTTTTGTGAATGAGACTAAGAAGCGAAAAGTATAACTCTCCCACATTTTCTTGCTGGCTGCATTTGCCTCAATCTTCTGTATAGTTTAACACCTAATTGAATCACATATGTCTAGACTGTTCACTGCCTGGTTGCATCATATTTTTAGTATATAAAAAAAACTTTTTGTAAATAAAAATGTTAATATTATTACTTGACTTGATTCGTGCAGATGCATGCTGGCAGGAGTAAAGTGCTTAAGACGGCCCTCACATTAGAATTGTGAAGTTGCATCATGGGATGAACAGATTAAAATTCTTCGGTGGCTCTTATTCGGAGAGACCCGCCAGAGCGCCATTGGCCATGCTGCAACAAATCCGAGATAGAGAGAGTGAGAGAGTGAACGAAAGAAAGAACGAAAGAAAGAGAAAGCTCGAGTAGCTGATGAAACTCACTCTGTCCTGTGACAAAGAGAGGACTCAAGAGACAGAAAAGTAGACAGAGTGGAAAAAAGAGAAAAAGAGATATCGAGAGAGAGAGAGAGAGAGAGAGAGAGAGAGAGAGAGTGGGAGATATAGAATAAGAAATGTAAAGGTATATAACGAACGTAGGCACATATAGAAAAAGATAAATATAATGAAAGGAAGAGAGCGGGGAAGAGAGAGTGGCTTGTTGAGGAAATTAGATCCCGGCTCTCTGGAGGCAGTTTAGAGAACAATAATAAGGCACACTTATTTTGTTTGAAGGCTCCATTTCCAGGTCTGTTTCATCTGTCCGTTAGCGTCATCGGAGTGATTCCACATTTTCTGCATGTGCGGGTCGCTCACCTCTGATCCGCCTCCCCCCTGGTGTTTCATCATGTGGCCCATAATCTTATGCAAGATGGTGAAATGGCAGATAATTTGCAGGTAATTAGGCCCTAGTGATTTGCAGGTGAAAGGATGCTGGAAGTGAGGGCTGTGTTTGAATGTCACTGTGATGGTTGCACCTGCGCAGTAGAAAATGTATAGCATATAATCACATAATCTTAGAGACTTAATAATATAGTGGGACAACAGTAGTAAAGCTGATGATGGTTTTAAAGCGGAGAGGATGCGGAAAGATTGATGCTTCTATTTATATGTTTTTTCCCCCCCGATTCATTCAAAGAAAAAAAGATATCTTTTGACTCAGACTGTGTGATGTTCCGATCTAAAACTTTCGATTGCTGATTTAAGTAACACAATGGAGACGTTTTTGTCGAGAAGAAAAGGTATCATTGTGAAACAAGGGCTGGCTTTTGTCACGTTTGTGTTTTTAAATGCCAGCGAACGGCGTTCTGTTTTAAACCGAGTTCCTCTTTGTTTTATTCGAGGACATACTGGTTGTCCAATTGATCGTTTTCTTTGCAGCACTTTCCACTCGTCGTGCTCACAAAGCGACCCGAGGGGGAAGAGAGCCCAAGCTTTTACAGGATGAGTGAGTGAAAAAGAGATGCATGAAGCGAATGAGTCTTTTGTATCTTGACATCATCAGTGTTTTTCCTGCTGCAGATCTCCCACCGTAGTTCTCCTCCTCCACGGACTGTCTACTCATTTGTGCGTATCAAAGGCAAAGCGCTTCAAGAGGCAAAACGGACTCTGAAATGAAAGACCTGCTAAGCTCTCTAATACAACAGCAATTAAGATCCCACAATTAAAGCGCTTACTCTGGAATTTGGCCTCCATGCAAGGGCACCATCAAATAAAGCGGGCGCACTCAGCCAGAGAGGCTGCGCAGAGCTTGCAAATAATTACAGGTGGTGGCTTCACAGAAAATTGAATTAGTTTGGAGATGGAGGTAGAAGGGGATGAATAGACAAAGAGCCTGGGGTGAGTAAACAGTCTCACCCAACATCTAGGTTCTCTTGGAGTAGTTCAGTAAATCCAAAAGAAGGAGCATGTGTGAGAGGGGGTAAGTGATGAAACTGGAAGTAAAACGGTCCCAGATGTATTAGGGAGATGTTGTGAGTGGCAGTACTGACCGAACATGATGGATAAAGGAGAGTCAGAGTCCAACCATGTTCTTTGGTCAAAAACGATATGCACATTGATTAGTTAACTAAAGATTAAGATTATGTAACTTGACATTATTTAGCATGGTGTTTTTTAAAGTGGGGTGTGTGAAGCATAATCAGGAGGTCTGTGATATATTTGATTTTTGAAAATATTACACTTATTACATTTATTTGACCACCTCAATTAAATTGCTAACACTCACTCATCGTCTATCCCACTTTATCCTGTATACTGGGTCATGGGGGACCTGGAGTCTGACCCAGGAGACTTGGTACACCCAGCACAGTGCCAATCCACCAACGGGCACACACACACAGTCATTCAAACACTATGGGCAATTTAGGAATGCCAATTAGCCTAATCTAGTCTTTAGACTGTGGGAGATAATCGAAGTACCTGGAAGAAACCCAGCAAGTACAGGAAGAAAATGCAAACTTCATGCACACAGACCCCGAGGCGGGAATCGAACCGGGACCCTTGAGGTGCATCTTTCGAATTCTGGTTCTGGGTTACGACTTAAGTAGAATATTATAGTACAGTGCTATTTATATTTTATCAAGGCTGCAAAAATTAATGTTCCGATATTATTCAGCGTGTCATTATCATGGGGTTGAGATCTACAGAATCAGAGGTGTGAAAAGTAAAGGTGTTGTTCAAATCACTAGGGTCTAATTTTATTTCTTGGATCATGGAGAGTTGTAGAGTTTAGCACACTTTACGGTCTAGGTTGTTGCGCTCATTTTATTCACAGGACAGCTTTTTCCTTCCGGTAAAGTGAACCGTGGCATATATTACCACTGTATCTATTTGATATACAGTAGAATCTGAATAAAATTTGCCCACCAGAAGAGGCAGTTCACTGGAATATGCGCCATACGAAAGCTGTGCATGTACTTACTTTCCGTTCAAGTCGATTTTGCCGAAAGCTAACAAGAAGGTGCGAATGGTCTCTCGAGTCATTAAAAACAGAGGAGCTGCTTATTAATAAGTAGAGGACGCCCCTGAGTTTTGCCTTGCTGTTTTCTTGATGTCAGGTGGTGCAGATCTGGAAAAACAAAAAACTGAAGAAAAAAAAACCGACTGTCCTGTCTACTTATATACGCTACAATTTTGTGACTTGTGAATTTATAACTGTCTGATTAGACAACATATTCTCCTCGCCATACTCTCGGTTGTTATAGGGAATTTTGAAAAATGCAAAAAGCATTCGTTCTGATGACTTTACAATGGTTAATGTTACCAAGGGTAGCTCACGGGACTCTTTCCAATTTAACATAGACACAATTTTCCATTATTCTTTTTTCTTTACACCGAGAATGGAAATGATGTGTATCCAGAGATGATCACTCCCATTCTAGTCAGTGGCTGTGATTCCACCCGGTGCTCCGCGGATCTCAGTGCCGCTTCGATTAAGTTACATGCATAGTCTGGCTTTGCGGGAAGCCGATTCCCAGACACGTGTCAAAACAACAACCCACCAGTCAGGTGGTGCATTTTCTTATGTTTGCACAAGCCTACCCACAAGAGTACACTCTGAATCAATAAATAAGTCTGATAAAATGGATAAAGACAACAAATGAAAAATCTGCGTCACGTTCACATTAAAATACAATATTTATTTGGATAAGCTCTCTGATATGGGTAAAATATTCAAACATTCAAAGAAAGGTCTCGAAAAACCATGAGTGGAGATGTTAAGTAGTGCTTTCCTCATGAATATTCCTACCAGGCCACAAGGCTACAAGGCGCTCCGACTGTAAACCGCCATCCTGCGCCACGTGGAAATCTGGGGTCTGTGTATGTAAAGCAGTGAAAAGCAGTCTTCAAGTCCAGTATTGGAGGGTCAGTGTCCAGCACAGTTTGTAATTCAACAATCACCTAACCCGGTAATTAACAGATTAGTTGAATCAGCCGTGTCTGAGCAGAAGCATCGCCAAACCGTGCTGGACTCTCGCCCTCCAGGACTGGAGTGGAAGCACCCTGATGTAGATCGTCTTGCCATGTGAGTCACATGAACTTGTTGTTACTATGGAAATAATGACGTATTAGGAGGAATGTATAAATATGTCTGAAATAATCTTTTAAGTCACAGATGGTTAGAGCTGCGGTGTTATAAAGTTTAATTTCATTTTATTATAAAAATTAATCAACGCCTACAGGTTCAGAGTGTAACAGCGCGGTGGTATAGTGGCTAGTAATGGCTCATAAAAGCTGTACAAAATGAAAACATACTCCTTCTCTGGCTATTAATTAGCCTTAATCTTGACATCTTGTCTTTTCATCGGAACTGAAGCTTTTAATGTGGCAAGACGTAGACTTTTTAATGCATTTTAAGCAGGGTGTTTGCAAGTAGTTTGCTGCAGTGTAAAAAAAAAAAAAAAGAAAATCTGCAGCTCTGGGACAGCGATCTCTCTGCACAGATACTCTGATCTCGCCTAATCTGCTTAACAAGAAATAGCCAACTCCTGGAGATCTTCTTGTTGAATTCCATTCCAGTCCTAATCTAAGACAAAATACGAATACACACACACACACACACACACACACACTTGAGCTAATTAAGTCCTTAAGCAGCATCTGAATATTAGGACCAGGTGTGTTTTGAACTAAACACTGCAGGGGAGAAGATTTCTGGGATTTCTGGGAGGTTACATTCCTCTAAGCTCCCCAAAACACTTACACACACAAACACACAGGCACATACACACTTTGTTCCTCTTTCTCACTTGCTAGCTGGCTAGCTGTCCTCCCAGTGCCAAACTCTGTTTACCCATAAACAAAACTTAGGCCGTCCTCTCTAATGGTTCTCAGCGCTACACTGAGGTGTTATATAACAAACTTTTATCCTAATCGAGGTGTTAGAAATAGTGCCAGTGATTTTCACCTCCGTCCCACCAAGGAGCTAACAGCCGCTTATTTTCTTTAGACCTTTGCTAGCTTGTTTGTCTCGCGAGCACTTATTGTCTGCCTCTCATTAAACACATCACAAAGAGCCATTTATTCGCGTGCATGTTCACATCCCGGGTGGCCTTCACAATTTTGTGATGTGAAAGAGTGTATGAGTGACAAAGGAAGCCTTTTGATTAGGCAAGTTCGATTTGATTACTACGAGAAATGCCCCACACTTTTTAAAAAAAAATTATTATTATTCTAGAATTAGATTGGAAATCTTCTATATTAAACAAAATGCAGCACGAAATCAGAGAGAACATTTTCCTTTTCTAGAATTCCCTCGAATTTTTTCATTAAGTTTGAGTATAAAAACAGTGAACAGTTTGACATTTACAAATCCATGTGGATTGTTTACTTAAGTTCAGAAAGTTCGAACAAATGTCATTTCAACTTTGCATTGCTTTGCTGCTGAACCAAGCCAATAGTAAGGTGCAAAAAAAAAAAAGTATATATATTGTACTCAAAGCAGAAATCTCATTAGACCATAAAGTAGAAGCGATTGTTAAATCAGCCAGCCTGTGGCATACACACTCGGCTCTTTGTTTTCCCACCGAAGCCGCCTCTATTCAAGCCGAGCGCAAGTGTGCGCTCGACTCCAAAGGCATGCAGCTTGCGGCGGAGAGAGCTGCGAGAGACTTGTCAATATATTTTGTGAGCATTAGGCCACAAAGTGGAGTGATAGCTCTCAAGGGGGCTGCCCTTAAGCTGTTCCTCTATAAATATTAATAAGGCCCACCAGCCTGCCTGGAAGGTAGCTCGGCGCATTTGGCCCGTGTCGCCGGCTGTAGTTCAGCATGTCAAGCTGTGATGGGGAGGAGGACGAGTTGACATTTAGCGCCATGTCTCATTTCCAGCCCAATTTCATGACTCCCTTCTGAAATGGCACCCTGAGCTGCTGACCTAAAAAAGGGGGAAAAGGAAGAGACGGGGATGTAAAGCCTTTTTTTCCCCAGCACTCCAAAAGGGTCCCACCAACAAGTGTGCCGTGCTTCCCTCTGTCCTTTCCATAACCAGCATTGCAAGGACAGTAACTTTTGTGATATGCCAGAATCGAAATGCGTACCTACCTGGATTTATATAATGTAAGACACTAATACTAATATATTTGTTCTTGAACATACAGTACTTATACGCATGCAATCAGATGCTCTAACGTATTTGAGTACTGTTTTGAGCAGCAAAGGAAAGTTTAGCTAAGCATGTTAAATTCCTCACATTTACAAATCCGTGACACGGAAAAGTCTCACACACAGATCTGAATAAGTATCTTTCACTATAATAGAATGGATTTGGTTAAAACCCAGCAATACATAACATATCGGTGACTGTCACGAGAGTTTATCTACTCATCTTTACCTGTGCAGAGAGAATGATCTCCGAGTGGAGGAATGACCTTTAAAAGAAGACTACACTACTGTTTTGGTCCTTCATTTTTCTTTACAAAATAATGTCAGGTCATTTAAGTGCCTTTGAACTGACCGGGAAAATGCAGCGTGCGCATTCGGCTCTGGGTGTGAGTACCGAGGCGTTTAATGCTCGCCGCCAGCTTCGGGCATTCAGCTGCTTTAACTACTTGCCTTTTGTTCCCATTTGGTTCAGCTTTATTTTGTCAGAGCATGACTCCTGGGAATTAAACGCATGAGCGTTGGTGGGATTTCAGCTCATGCGAGTGTCATTTCTTGTAGTAAACTGTTCATCACGTAAAACAGATTAAGAACAGAAACAGCGAATGTGGTGTCGTTATGAATATTGCATTGTTTTCCGGCTTTTCTTTTTTCTGACTGTATAATGTACAGTACATCATCAGAGCTGTTAAAAGCACTGACTGATTCCGCTCTGTATTTTCAGTAACAAGAAATGACTCCCGTTGTTCTATTTTAGTCTTTCAATTTTCATCTTCTTTTGTGTTACATAATCGATTGCAATACAAATATTAGCGCAAAAGTATTTTACAGGTACTGTACATCATTTGTATGAGTATTAATCATTAAAGTGTTAATAGTAGTAATATGATAAAATAATAGTCATAACTAGAAGCAAAAATTTTTTTTTTCATTTAGCTAAATTTCGTTATTGTTTATTACTTATTAGTCATAAAAATTTGTTAACTGAAGTTATTAATCATTACTATTCGTTAATGCATCTAGTGTTAATAATAATAATGCACCACTATTTGGGTGTAACTTTATATCCAAACTGGAATTATGTTATATCATTATGTACATCGTAAAAATTGCATATCAAATATTTTTGCCATATCACCATACCCCTTATAAGTTGCCTTACAAAAAATCGACAGTAGAAATGTTTAATAGTCAAAGTAAGAACAATTACACACACACACACACGCACATATACACACACACACAATGTGACGAGAATTCACATGAACAGCTATGTGTCCATAAGAACACCACTTGACAATAGGGCTAATTAGAAAAAAAAAAACGTTTCAGTTTGCTAGGGAGCACAAAGATTGGACTTTGGAGCAATTGAAAAATGTGATAGGTCTGATGAGTTCAAACTGACCTTATTCCAGAGAGATGGACGTCACATTAAGAAGGGAAGGGCATGAAGCGATGCGCCCATCATGCATAGTGTCCACTGTACAAGGCTCTGCAGGCAGTGTAATGATCTGTGCTTGCTTTAGATGGTTAGGTCTAGGATCATCTGCATTATGTGGCAATAAAATAATGACCTGAATGCACTGAATGACCAGGTTATCACATCTTTGGAGCTTTTTTTTCCTGATGGCAAAGACGTATTTCTTGGAGCATGATGAATCACCACATTGCACATTGTCTAAAGGTGTTTGAACAAACTCTTAGTAGTGATGGCTCGTTCATGAACGATTTGTTCTTTTTAAATGAGTCTTTAACGTGACTCAGAGGAACGAGTAGTGTAGAGTGATTTGTTCATTTTCTATTGGGCGCGCATGCGCAAAGCATCGCAAATCCTCCGTAGATTATGTACAGGAATCAGAAATGAGTAGTTACCTTTGAGTCTTTTCGGTCCTGAGTCGTTCTGTCTTTTGTCACGTGATTCCCATAGACGCTATGCAGTACAGTACAGAGGAAACAGTATTGAGCGGTTATTATGAGTCTTGGTCCGAATCGTTTGTTCTTTTGTCACGTGACTCTCTTAGATGCCAATAGCGTAAAGGAACGAACGATTCAGACGAGAAGATATGAGAGGTGAGCTGCTCATTCTGTTTATTATAATATGTCCTTAGCTGCATTGTAATATTTTCATTACTGGAACTATAGCCAAAATTTGTGTATGTAGACGTGTTGGAGGTCTTGTTTTTGATCAAAAGAACGGAATGAACCGAGTCACTAAAATGATCCAAAATTCCCATCACTAACTCTTAGAGTGGGCCCTTGGCCAGGCAGTGTATTTATACTGACTGCATGTGGATTAGGAGGAGCTCATCAAATCATTATCAAGGTGTCATGTTGTACTTTAATAAAGTATGAAAGATAAAATAAAAATGAATATTCTGTTAAAAGTTAAAGCGAATACAGAAAACGCGGCGAACCTGACATAGGAAGACCTGCCTGCATTCGTGTGTGTTCAGATGACTTTGTTGGATTAAGATAAAATACTGGTACTTTCCATACCAGTAGAATTGTCACAGATTAAAGTGATGAATTAAATATATTTCCTAGCTTAAAGAAAAACTTCAAAAACTTTCCAGAGCATGAGTAAGTTTGTAATAAATGGGTCTGATGGCAGTATAAGATGTTTATCCTAGACTTCCAGTCAAAGTTAGAGTGGATTTCATCATTTCATCATGGTAAGGCAGCTGTTTGTTCTGGCTTCTTTAATTGAATAATTCTTCGCAGGCTGGATCAGAATGATGAGTGCTGTGTGACATGGTGCAAAATCACACCTCATTGATGTTTCGGAGTTAGCTCACGATTCAAGATTAGGGTGTTAATGAATTGGGAACTGTTGTGGCTTGAAATTATTTTTATCTTTCATAAGCCTCATGTTTGCAACGCTTAAGTCCAAAGTAAAGCAGCATATTAGCATAGAGTTAATCAACGTCTTTTTTTGTCTTTTCTATTGTGTGGAATGATTTTTTTTTTGCAAGAAAACATAATATATGCTCAATTCATCAAATATAACAGAGGTTTCGTTGTTTCCTTGTTTCGTTTGCTTTGTGAGTTTTCTAAGCAGATCAAACTGTGGTGTGTGATAAATGTATTTCTCATTGCATACGTGTAAATAGAAGTCGAAAAGAATTAGAATGTGCAGACTGTCCTCGCGGTTAAATGGAAACCGGAGCATTTTCCCCTTCCTTTGTTCAGCATAAAACGCCAGTGTTGACAAATCATGTCATCATGTAGCAACTATCTGTTAGTGCAGTCGTTTTGTCCTACCTTGGACAAAGTATGAAGGACAGACGTAACATAAATCGTGTCTGGCTTTAACTGCTGTTTTAGCAGGAACCACAAGTCAGCGTTACCAAAAGTCAGCCCCAAGCAGCGCGGCTCAATCATGTGCATCGAGCTTTTCCGATGACTTCCACCGAGTCAGAACCTGAAACATAAGCAATTTTATTTTTGCTCAAGCATTTTGAACACAGTCCTCAACAGATGTTCCGTGTACTAGACTATGAAACGAAATGATCTCTTTTTATCTTCTCTTTGCTTTTGTTGTAGAAGGTTACGCAAGGTTAATACTGTCGATTATGTTTGCATTAATTTTCGTCAATAATATTGAATTTTGTTTAACCGAACTAATAGAAAAGTTTGAGAATGTACTGAGCATTTACATTGATTAATTCAGGACCTGCATTACTTACGAGAAAGGACAGTCACGTAGGTATTTTTGGATTTGAGATGAGTGGTTGATTTGATCTAATTTGATTTAAACTAAATAATGGAAAAAAAGTAATATGCTTATAATTTCCCTCTGAATGAAATATTATATTATCAGGTTAATCAGAATGGAATTAATTACACTTAATGGGCTCTTCAGTAAGAACACCTACATCCCTCCGCACACAGTTATATACAGTAGTAGTAAACCTTGTCTGGTCCTGTTCCAGCTTCAGTGAGACTCTTCAGCCCTCTCTAAACTCAGATTCATGTTCTTGATTTTCTTGACAGTGTGGCATGCTGTGCATTCTGAGATGATTTTCTTGTAAAGAGTGGTTATTTAAGTTACAGTAAAGTCCCTTTCAGCTCATTCCAGTTCTCCTCTGAGCTCTCTCATCAACAAGACATTGTTTTTTTGCACCACCCAGGAGATGAACTCTGTCTCTGAAATACTCAAGCTAGACTGTCTGGGAGGAAGAAAAAAAATAAAAAATAAAAAAATCATGGTCAAAGTCACTGAGATCACATTTTCCCTCATTATGATGTTTGATGTGAAGATAAACTAAAGCTCTTGACTTTTATCTTCATGATTGTATGCATTGTGCTTCTGCCCCATGATTGGCTGATTGGATAATTATATGAATGTGTTTGTGTCCAGATGTTCGTATTAAAGTGGGTCTCTGCCTGAGGATATATTTACTACAGCATCATTATTATTTATTCTGTAAGATCCGCAAGCATATCAGTAACCACTGTGAACGAATATAAGACCGGACTTTTAGCTTTGTACTAAGCAGAATTATAACAACCTGACTTGAGCACCACTTTTATCCACCATTACTGCCTGTCATATAATGATGAAGGTGTGAAGGTGAGTGATAATAAATGGATCACATTGCTTTGACCCGTAACTCATTTATTAGCTCATTTTTTCTCCCTCCCCTCACATAACCCACGCCAGGGTCATGTAAGGAATTGAGAAATGACAAAATGGACCAGTGTGACTGGATTTGTGTCAGAATCCATTTCCATGGAATTTTCTAAAATTGGCTAATAAAAACGCCAGGCACAAAATGAGTACAGTAATGGGCTTATTAATATTAATTAAAATCCACTACTTTAATTCGTCATGCTAAAAATATATACCAGGATGAGAAGATTTATTCGAAATACTTCAAGGGAAAGTATGTAAATGGCGCACACTTGTATAATAAACCCTAATTGAAAGTAGAACTAGTTTAAGGGACATCACTTTTTGTGACAGGTTGGAATTTGACAGGATAATGTTGATGTGTATACAGCTAGTGATTATGTCTGGCAAATAAATGAAAAGAAAAAGGTCAGGTTACTCGACTAGATTGGCAAAGTGGATTGCGTGGTTGCTTCATACTGGAAATAATACTTTGTTCTTTGAAGGCTTGTGGGTCTAGGGTCTTTACAAGCTGCATAGTTCTTAAGTCTCATTCGTTCACTTGTTCATTCTTTGTACTGCTCATCATGTGTAGGGTCACGGGGGCCCGGAGCCTATCCCAGGGGGTTCAATGCAGGGAACAATGGATGGGGTGGCAATAGCAATCGCACTCTTAATCATTACACATCAGTCAACATACAGTATAACGTCTTTGGACTTGCAGTCATAGACTGAGGGTGAGTTTTGAACCCCCAACCCTGGAGGTGTGAAGCAACGGTAATAATCCCTGAGCCATTATGCCCTTATTGAGTCTTATTTGTCTATTAAATAAAATAAATCTTCGGTATTACACAAGGCAGAAGCAGGTTTATTAATCACTGTCTCATTCCTTTGTTATTTCTGTTACCTCAATTTTGTTACATAACCAGTAAATCGATTTGATTGAATATTCTAATGACATTGATGGACTGTAGTGCCATTGCAGTACCCGACTGTCCTTGTGAATTGTGCACAATCCAAGTTTTTACTAAAAGTGCTGCTTAGATGCTAAAGGCACATTATCCGCAACCCTGAAGTGTATGTCTGCACACTAATTCATGTTCAAAATTAAATACTAAGGATATGGTCATTGGGGAAGAGAGATAAATAACAGTAATATGCCTTACTTGAGGAAGAGATTAATCTCACCCCCGGTGTATTTGTGTTTGTTTTGGTCATGCAGTCGACTTTCAAATCCCAAGAAGCACACGTCAAAACTGGGATGAATCTAATAGTGTAATAAATGGCACTAGAACATTTGCTGCTAGTTAACGTCTATATTCAGTGTCGCACCCAGAGACCAAAAATGTCGGGTGATAAATAGAAAAAGTGCCCCTTGTTGAATAAATAATAGGAGCACTCAGTGAAGATGAGGCAAGAGATTGAGTAGGGGGAATTCCCACTTAACCAAAGCCACCTATTTGTATTAACCCCTTAGCAACCCTTAGTGCTTATGTAGAAACTGTAATAAGAACTTAGAACAAAACCTACAGAGCAGATTAGGATGAAGCAGTAAAGTGTGATTATTTTAGGTGGGTTGGGTTTCTAACTATTAAAACTGGCCAAAT
>JAOVVA010000052.1:18385541-18406608 GCA_028565275.1 Leiocassis micropogon | reverse complement strand
ATTAGTTTTTTGGATGGTGTTGCAAAAATGTTGAACTCACAAAATTCCATTTTTTAAATAATATTTAGTTATAGAAACAAATGTTATAAAAAAAAAACCCAAATGGCTAAAATGCTCTGGGTGTCAAGGGCTACATCAACAAATATTCAGATGTGTGTGTATGTATATATACTATGTGTGTGTACATACATATACACACATTATATATACATACTCTGGAAACCCCTAAAGGTAACCAATCACAAAAAAAACAATGTAGTTATAAAAAATAAAATAAAATGGGTAGCCTAATTTAAGAATGAGTGAATAAACATTACTTCATGAATTCACATTAATAGCCAAATACCCATGGACTTTCATTTTTACATCTAACCACTCACTCCCAACCACATGACAACAGAAAAGGTCACATAGAGTTTATTAGAAATGTGACAAAACCACCATCATTGTTTCTTAAGTACATTAACCCTCTTTTGAAAAATCCCTTCAATGCAGCTCGATGTGATTCAGGTAAATATTTGTTAAGAGCATAAAAGGAAAAGTGCTTTATGGGCCAGCATGACAAGCCCTGCAGCTATTGGAAACTGAGACTGAAATGGTTTCCTGATGTGGGAGCTCAGTCTGAAATATCTCCATGCTGAACTGGATCATCATCCCGTAGTCATGATAAAAGAGAGCATGCCACTTCTAATCCACATCTCTGTCTCCGGCCGCCCCACCCACCTGAAGTGACATGATTCAGACTCGCATGTTACTCCAGCAATCCATGACAAAGTCAAAGGCAGATTTTACAGAGCAAGTAAGATTTAGATGATTAGAAAGGGCAAAAAGAAATGAGTTTGTGATTGGAGCAAATTGAAAAAAAAATTTTTTTTGACACCTTTGTATTTTTTCTTTAATCTGAAATGGGTCACTCCATGAAAACGGTAGCTAAGCTGTAAAACTCCTGGAAAAAGAATTCAGAAGACCACTACCAAACCTTATGCTGACATAACCATCGGACATAATGGCATATGGGTCAAAAAATAACATCTCCACTGAAACATCTGTTATGAGGCAGCAGATTTACTTTGCTGCGCATGTAACACTGGTGCTGAAATTACCATAAATTCACCAAAAAACAATAAAAGAAGTAAATAAAGAAGATGGAGACATTGGAAAAAATCAACAAGTTGGACCACTCTCAAAAAGCTGTTAACTTGAATATTTCAAAATAATACTTGAGTCTATTATTGTTACAATGAAAAGGGAACAAGCATATTGAAGTTGAGATTTTCTTGCATAATATGCAGTATGTAGTTACGATACTATGTATATATTAATTGAGTGACATCACTGTACCCTGCACTAAAGATTGTGAGTGTATCCTGGATACAATGACTTTCACCGTGCTGTTTTTTTTTTTACTTCAGCTAAATTCAGTTTCAGGGATCAAACACCTTTATGTTAACTTCTTTATTTCCCAAATCATATCTGATGGTATTACATTATGATTTAGTCTGAAACATCTGTCTGGAACTGGGTGGCAGAAACAGAATTGGGTTAATTGTATGCAGAATGGTGGAATGTGCAAACAGCACCAGAAGACAGGTTATATTATTTATCGTGTTAGCATGGCTCAGTCTCAGCCACAGACACTCTGAGGGCTTTGGGGGTAAAAAATGCCCCCCCCCCCCCCCGCCTTCTGGGATTTTTCTTATTATCAAAGATGGCACCTCTGTGTAATACTGGAAGTTGACAAAATCTTGCACAAAAGCTGACACCCTAGATTCCATGGTTGTTCTTTTTTGCATATTCGTTTTTATCCCATCCAAGGTTGTTTTACTAATTAAATTCTCATCTGGAACAAGCATTTGAAAAAAGTATTATTCTTGTGTGGAAATAGGAGCATTATGTAAGACTGATGAGAAAATTTGGAAACACTAAACTAGGACTTTTGGTAACCAACAGGTAACCAACAAAATTTTCAAAATTTTACTTAGTGTTATTTTATTAATTTGTTAGTTCTTGTAATAATAGGCTGCACGGTGGCTTAGTGGTTAACACCGTCGACTTGCACCTCCAGGATCCGGGTTCGATTCCACTCGGAGTCTGTGTGCATGAAGTTTGCATGTTCTCCCTGTGCTTGGCGGGTTTCCTACAGGTACTTTGGTATCCTCCCACAGTTCAAAGATATGCAAATTAGGCTAATTGGCGTTCCCAAATTGCCTGTAGTGTGTGAATAAGCATGTGAATGTTTACCGGAGATCCTACCACAGTTGTAAAATGGGCCTAAATGCAAGGGTAATCACCATTGGCCTCCATGATCCCTAGTTGCACTACAGAGGCTGTAGTAAATAGATGGAATAATATTAGATGCAAACAAGACAAATGCATACTATTTTCTCATTACCTCTGTTTATTTAAAATTATAGGCCAAAATTGAAATTCAATATGAAGAAATCACCTTCTAATCATACTGTATGTCTGTGTAAAAAAATAATATAAGACAGTTCGACTTTTTGACAGTAAAGTGTGTGAAATCTTGAGTAATGACTCTGAGGTCCTTGAAGTTCTTAAGCAATCAAAAAGCATTTTTTTTTTTTTTAATACCTGTCTTTTAGGTTTATTACCTTACTTGATTGAGTTTGGTAATAAAAAAATTTCAGGGTCATATAAACACGTATTTAGTAATATATATGATGTTTGATGGCTGTAGTTCATGGTAGAGGTCAGAAGTTGAGGAAAGGGTAATGAGGAAAAATTACCCAGTGAGGAAAAAAGGCACCTTCTGTGCATGGCACACTTGATGCGTTTTTTCATTTGTGTCTCAGCAAGGCTCCATCTTCTGTTGACTCAATATTGTAATAAGAAACCCAGGGAGCCAAGATGGATACAGCAGGTCATGTATGCCGTAATTAGCGAAGAGAATAGAAAGTCAATGTCTTAACATCCTGCTAACATCGTTATTGACCCTGCCAGGGTTTAGCCACATACAAAAAAAGAAAAAGAAAAGAAAATATATTCCTGACCTTGTGACGTCCTCCTCAATTCTCATAATTGCAGGGGAAAAAAAGTTATTTATTTTTATTTTAATCATCATGATAAAAACACATTCATGAAAATTCCAGGGAGCTGATGGATATGAATTCATTTTTTGTAACTAAGCAGTCCAATATTCTGTGTGGTCAGAAATCATTCCACATGCACATCAATATTCATATACTTCCACTCATTAAAATGAAAATGTGTTATTGGTCATGCTATGCCCTCTGGCCTGTGCAGTTTCTGCATAAGAAGGCCACACATTCACAAATGGATGTAGGATATGAGAGACGGTGCTTACCCAGCAGTCTGTTTTGGTTGAAGGAACATGCTGACTTTTGGCATTCTTTGCAATATTAACACTACATTATCATTTGTGTACCTAAGGGAACATAGATTGACTGCAGTAGCAAACAGAGAATTTGTTGTCAGTTCTGTTTCAAAATAGTACTGGATTAAAAAGATGTATAAATCATTTCACAAAAACTATTGAATAAATTCACAGGTTTAAAATGGTGGTCGATTATAATAAAGATGCATGGCTGGATACATTTATAAGCTAGCCCACCCACCAAGTGAAAGCTCCAGTTTACTGCTAAGTCCAGGGTTTTTGTTGTTCAGAAGCCTTAACAAATGTGCTAAATGGTAACTGGTTTAATAACAAAGCACATATATAAATCTCCATAAAGATAAATCATAGAAAAATGTAAAAATTAGCACAATGTGTAGACGAAAAAAGTTCCCCAAGGCATTGGAAAATGTTTTGGCTGGGCTGCGATTATTGATGGGACGATCATTGATTATAGTCTTTCTAGTCTATAGACTTCCTGTGCATTTCAAGCCATCAATTATGGAAAATAGCAATCAATTTTAATCATTAAAAATTCCTAAAACATGACATATTGCATATTTGTTCTGCGCACCAGGGCAACTGCTGTGTAGCTAAAGTTAGAGGAACATGTTCACTATAATGTTGTATAATACATGTGTATAATCCCATATAATGCGAGTGTAAAATGACAATGTATCTTAAGGTGAAACTTTTCTTGGAAAACTTTGATGGCTCGTAGATTTAGCCACCAACAAAGATAAACCACCAACAAAGGAAAATCTTAACATGAACAGCATATTATGCAAAATCTGTCAGAAAGAATATGCACACAATGGGAAATACTAGTTACCCTACAATGACTGACGTACTTCTGCGTTGACAGCTGCGTCATGTTTGTAACGTTAATACAGTATATTCGGAAATAGATGCTTTTTTGCGAGTAATCCTAGATGATGTGCGTATGTGTAATGCTCTCTGGGGGTAGTAATAGTAAATGGTGGTGGAATTGATTTTCAAGAAACACAACAAGTTTAAGAAGCATTGTACGGTGCGGTTAAACTGATTATAAATAAATGATCAAGTTATTTTAACCAGTGATCGATTATGGAAGGGATACTGACTCCCATCGCTACCTGGGATGTTATTCCTTACATGTAGTGCAAAAATATTATTTGTATCTTGTGCATATCTCAAGTGTAATGTAAAGAAAAGTTATATAATTATGTTCATGCGTGAGTTTTTATTGCCAAAATTTCTGGGAATCTGATTATCATACCTTTGCATTTTGAAAATCATACTTCAGGTTAAGTCGCATTCTTCTGGCAAGGTTTTCTACAAGATTTTAGATCATTGCTGTGCAGACTTGCCTATTCCGCCACCAGAGCATCAGCGAGGTCATGCACTGACGGCACACTGTCAGCATTCCAATTCATCCCAAAAGTGTTCAGTAGGGTTGAGGTCATGGCTCTGTGCAGGCCACTCGAGTTCTACCACTCCAACTTTGGCAAACTATGTCTTCATGGCCCTCCAGTTGTGCAAAGGGACATTGTGATGTTTGGAACGTGTTTGAGCCTCCTAAATGCAGTGAAGGGAGAATGTAATACTACAGCATACAAAAGCATCCTATACAGCATGTGTGCATTAAACTTAATGGAAAGGATTTTTTTATCAGGAACCAAATTTGGATGTGATGGTCAGTGTCCAAAAAAGTGGGGCCATATAGTATACATGTGTGTTTCTAGTTACTTGGGCCAATAGGAGTTTGGGTTTATTTGTTCACCAGCTAACTACTAACAGAGAGATGTACTTGTCCTGTGTACCCAATGTCCACGAGGATAACTACCTGAAATAATGTAGCAGGCTGTAAGCAGTGATAGGGTTTCAAAGCATTGTTGTTAGGAGAGCTGTGGTAATTAAATACGTTTACCAGCAGACTGTCAAGCTCCAGTCTTAATCCCTGATGACATGAGAAATTGTTTGCCTCTATAGATAATGATGTGTCCCATGGGTCAGTTTGGAAGTTTGACCCCTAGGTTGTTACCCTGTTGCCATGTTGTAAGCGTATCTGAAAAGTGAATGATGGAGATCACATTATTCATGTTGAGCGATGGGGCAGGAATCTTTTAGACCGGTTACAGCCGTCACTCTGTCTGGTGCTGTGCGCTGCTCTACAAACCTTCACCATGCTCTCCAGCTTGGATTCCCTCCATCTGCAAAGTATCATGTTTCTCAGAGCCTTAGGTAGAGAGTAGAGATATTAAACACAGATTTTCTTTAACAGCACTAAAGGACTTTGTGTATTCTGGCACTGATGGAATATTTTAGCTCTGCGAAGAACACAAATTGAGGACAGAGATGTAAAGATTATACCACAGCACTGCAGAATTCTTGATTTTTTTCGATTGTGAGAAGGTGATTCATGATGATGATAGTGCCAGCTGTGATTCAAACCACAGGTTTATATTAATACATTATTGTTTTTGTAGTAACATCTTATATAGGGAGCTGTACGGTAGACACGCTGTGTAATTTGTATGATCAACTTCATAAAAACACATTTCAAAAACTTTTTACTTACTTAATAGTCATTAGTATGTTAGAGGTGTCTGCATGGAGACATTTAATTTATTATGGAAGGAGTCAGGACTGCCAAGTTTTCCATCAAGGGTAAGATTGTTAAGGGAGCTTGTAGCTGCTACAATTTTAAATTGAAAAAAAAGTACATTCGTTATTAATTAGAACATAGAATATTGTAATCATTGACAACTTGGAACTTTAATCATATGACACTTTGAAATACACACATATAAAGTAAATAATTTTTTTTTTTTATTGCATTGGGCTGCATTACACCACTTTTTTGTGGATTACTTTATTATAACAATGCACCTAATCATGTTTTATTACTTTATAAATACTTAATATATTTAAATAATTCATACTTTATAAACTTATAGACTCCTTTTGGTGTTCGTAAACACGGTGACATTTTCTCGTGGGCACTTTAGCTAACGCTGGCAAGCATGTCTTGCTAGTTTGTATTTAAACACTGCCTGAAACTTTATATGAAAGTCCTGAAGTTTAGCTAAATATCTACAAAAACTCACTCTCCGGAACCATGACTGTGAGAAAAAGTTAACATTACCAACCCCTTCACGCTCACTCAGTGGATGATGTGACAGTTTGTTGTATTTTGTTGATATCTCATCAGGCATCAGGGCATCAGACTGGAGCTTGATAAGATCCTGGTAGATAAATTTAATTACCACAGCGTCCTTAAAAACAACTTGATTATTCTCATGGGAAACTGACATTAACATTAGTCAGAAATATTCACATTCCCAGCCAATTTCCAAAATAATTACACTACCCACACCTACGCCTACCGTACAGCTTAAAGGGATAGTTCGACTTTTTCCAAGTCTTGGTTGTGGCGAGCGTGAGTGTAAGTAATCAGGGCCAAATTCCACAACCTTTGCTCTGTGTAAAACTGCATTCAGCTGAGACTCAGGTGAAGCTTCTGCAGTTCTATTGAGCTAAATCAAGATGGAATCTTTCAAACTTATGTAGCATTAGTACAGCTTTAGCAGTTTTCTTTCACAGGAGCTAGCCGTATGGCTAACCGAAATTAGCCTTATGGATAACAGGAACTCGCCACACTATCTCTTTAATCATATGTAACTTTTCAGGGTTTTTTTTTTATATCCTATGAACACAAACACATGAATTATCACAAGAATTATAATCTATCTGATATGACTTCAAAAGATTCTGAATGGTGATTTTTTTGTTTGTTTTTTTGCTGCTGCCATGTGATTGATGAATGTCACTTCAGGGATTAAATAGCAACCTCCTGTTTCTGTGTAATGCCATCTCTTTGCCCTAATGTCTCTCTATCTGTGTGACAGGATTACCGTTGTCATGATTACAAATTTTGACTCATGACATGAAAAGCTGGCATGATTAAAAAAAAAAATTAAAAAAAAAACATGTGGCTTTGGGGAACTGTCCTGTTGCCTAGCACTGAGATGAACAAAAATTGCTTTCTTCTCATATGAGAACATTTTTTTTTTGTTGCTGAAATAATACCCAGTTCATCATGTCCTTGGATGGTTGTAATTATACAACATTTTGTAATTAGAAGGGTAATTGCTCCAAATTTCAGAGTAATCCCCCCACACTGTTACGAGGATCTGCGGGCAGCGGGTCAGAAAGAGATGACGGAACATAGGACAAGACTTTGTTCTAAAGGTTTCGACGTGAATGTTTACTTTTCTTTCATGAAAAGCAGGTAGTGATTACTTTTATGGCCCCTTATTAGCTGTATTTTCAATTTCCTTAGTTTTCCTTAATTGCTTTGCAGCTGCATTTGTTGTTGGTGTTTTAGGGTTAAATACAGCGAAACTTTTTTTAAAGCGCACCTTGACTGTGAAGGGCGTCGAAGAAGTGGCGATTTAGATATCGGCCGTTTGTTAAAGGTGACTTTGCTTCATTAAACAACATAATTGCAAACATTTTGCTTGCTCTTAAGACTTTAAGGGATATTAAGCATTATCATTAGTGAAATTTCCGTGGCGCTGTCATGTGTGTAGTAGTTCCAGTGTATAAGCCAGCAGTTACTCTTATATCTTAATAATACACACATATAACACCAGATGCGGAGCTACACATGAAATTGGAATGCTCATGCTGTCAGAGATTGTTGGGAAAATCTGGATTTAATTATGTTTTTATTGCAATTAAAGGGCAATTGTTGAAATTGTCTAGAAATAAACTAATAATGAGTAATCACCAAGGCCATGACCTACAACAGAAAGATGAATGAATGAATGAAAGAATTACTAATTCTTACAAATACTTATAGTATGCATTAAAAAAAACTAACTTATGATGTGGATCTGCGCAATTATTTAATGGCAAAAGGCTGCAATTTATTATAGGTAATATAGACGTAGTCAGGAATTTATGTCGAATTTGTCAATAATTTAGGTATTTGTTTACGCTTTTAAATAATTTTGAGGTCGATAAATATCTATTGGCAAGGATCCTTTTAATAATAAGATAATTTGTCCAATGATTTGCTTTTCTAGTAGTTACGCATCACAGTTTGTAGTGTCAAAATAATCGCAATGTGAATTTTTGATCGATATGTCCAGCCTTAGAATGAATGAATGAATGAATGAATGAATGAATGAATGTTGCATGCACTTGGATTGTTGTGTTACATTTCACTAAACGGAGGGATCTTATAGCACTTCTTCACCTTTCCACATGAAACTTGGCAGCAAGTCCAAACCCAGGCCTATCTGTGTCTGGATCTGTGAGGATCTATTTCACATCACATAACACTATCTGTGGGCAGAGGAGGAGTTTCTCTGGGGGGTTATCTGCCAGTAGTAAAATACCAATACTATAAAAAAAAAAGAAAAAAGAAATCACACACGCACACACACCAAGAAACAACTCGAACAACAACAACAACAAAAAACAGGCATTGTCTTTGATGGCAGCGTGTAGGTAAATTAATCATTCATATGAATTATTTGTGATAACTCTACCCGGTAATGTAAAATTACGTAAGAAACACAAAGAAAAACCACCAAAATTAAATAAATGAATTCAGTGATAATTATTGAGAACAACTTCACTGAAAGTCTCCTTTATTGTCAGTATTTATCATATTTTTGTTAGAACTTGAATGAGAGAATGGTATACTGAGCCAAAAATCTAAGTAGCAGTTTAGTGCAAGGTGCTCCTTAGCCAAATCGTTGTTTTTGAGTTATGGTCTGCAATGTCATGTTCTTCTATGCTTTTGATCACTGATGTGTATGATTAAATTAGAAACACGCTCAGAGTGGCAGCAGCGGTAGTAATGTAACTTGTTCTTCAAAATAGTGGATTACATAGCTGAAGGGTTTGTAATTTTATTTATTTATTTATTTATTTATTTTTTTTTTATATCCCCTACTCAAAAAAATGGAAGCGGCAGGAGTATAATTTATAGAAAATAAAAGAGGGAGCAGGTTGTAAAAAGTTTGGGCCGACACAGCTGGACATGAAATAGAAGAGAACCACTGGAGTAAGGATAGGGTAAAAAAAAATAGTAGGTAATAAAAAGAAATGCACATGAGTTGGTATTTTATAGTCAGTTAGTCATTCATAAACATTAGTGGTGTTTTATGATATTATGTTGAAATTCCATAGCAAGTTGGAATCTTTAGCAAGATTAGATATTATGTAAAGTGCTGTAGTGTAATGAGTACTACAGAACCTCTAATTCATTCAGAGTGAAGATTAGAACAGGATTTAAGGAATTTGTTCTCCCAGACAAGTTTGACACTTCCAATTGATGCGGGATCCCACCAACGCATCCTGTTTCTTAACTTTTTTTTTTTTTCAATGGAGCACTTGAACACAGAAAGATTTCAACTTATCTGCTTGTCTCATGTGTCCAGAACCTGCTGCCATGTGATCCGTTCATTAGTTGCTACAGTTGACTAGTGAGATTGTGTGTTGAATGAATAGACGCACCGTCTGTTCCCTTTCATCCCTCGAAAGCCCACCGTTGCATTGTAGAGAGGTGTTAACCCACAGTATGTCTGTTAACATCGTGTCTTGCGATAACTAACACCGTTTCGCTGGTGAGCTTGACACGATGTGTCCCGCAGTAAGTGAGCGAGTCGGGCGCTGGGTGGCAGCGATGCCCATGCTGGCCCCCGTTCCCAATCCTAGGCCTCCAGGGAGCTCTCGGCTTACGGCTGTCACATCCTGCCGCATTAACAAGGCACGGTGAAATAACACGCTGCCATCTGGAACGCAGCTTTTCGATCACACTCACCTCAATTAAAAGCTGTTTCTTCAGTCCAGACTTCTTTTTTTTTTTTCCAGACAAATGACTGCATCTTTTTTGAAGTTTCTGATGTAGCAAAGTGGCCCTTTTTTTGTTGTTGTTGTCAGTTTTAATGCTCAGGGGCTGCAATTTGATATTTTAAAAGCATGTGCGGAGCAGGTGTGGAAAAGTAGCGTGTGAAATCCGGGAGGATGAATCTGGGCTTTGTGGTGTTGAGAGGTGTGCTCGCTTGGGTGAAAGCACTTTAAGGCTGAAGGCTCGGCCTCCGTGCTCAACACGACCCTCTTCTGACCCCACTTTAACCGACAATGAACACCCTTGAAAGGTCTTATTGTTCTTCATCACCTTACACTCCTAGTTTCTGTCCCTCAGTAAGAAGGTTTGTTACCTTGGAGGGTTTCTCTTAGTACATCTAACTATGTACTCTTAAGATGGCCTGCCACAATGATCTGAATCACATTTACCTAAAACATCCTGTCTGTTCTCTCGCATACTCCCGCAAAACCCGTTTACTCTGGAATCCCTGAGGAGTGTAATTAATCCAAATCTTAAAAGAAACTTCTACTGTAAAACATATTATACAGTTGCGTTTAAACATTCATGATGTCTTTACTGATTTTGGTGCTCATGCATTGGTTGGTACTGTATTTTTATTACTTTTTTGCCTAGAAGTTACTGGTTGGGTCTATGCTGACGACACAAGGGGTCAGCGCTAATGTTGTTATAATGTGTCAAATAGAAGAAACATAAATTTCATAACATAAAGAATGACTTCAAACAGTCCCAACATAATCCTAAACATAAAGGATAAAGAGCAGGTTTCATTTTTAGGTCTGAAAATGCAGATCTACAAGGTGACAAGTACAGTGGCAGTGAAGACGATTGAAATGTGTGTTCGATAGTATGTACAGATTAAACTGACAGACTAAAGAATTAAAGCACCACTGCATCAGTCTCTTTATGTGAAACAGCATTTACATTTCTGTAACACAATACATAGTTAACCAAAGTGGAAATAGACCAGCTTGACCAACAACTAAAAGCATTTTCACATTAGGGTTCTGGTGCTCCTTAGCCAAATCATTGTTATTTCTGAGAACACTTGACCCCAAAGTCGGGGGAACCCCTGTGGCATTGGTCTCCTCCGTAGCATGCGCCAGTTTTATCCAAGGCATTTCTCTTGACATTTAAAAAAAAATATATCAGTAATATTAGGCATAGCAAGGAACTTGATTTCCTTGTTCGGCTCACAAACCAAATAGTCTGTCTGTAAGAACTCTATGCACAATCACTTACTAATACCACTTGCCCATTATATCCCTTGAACAGTCCTGACCTTACTCCAAGCCATTCAAGACGTTTGGCTGATTAAAGGGGTTCCTGGGAGGCTAGCGTTTCAGACAGAAAGCAGGCAGTCCGATAATGGCCCTCAGCGTACTGAGAAAACTTTCTACCTTGATGGATGGAATCCAAGCATTAGTGAAACATTGGGATAAGTGCATTAGTGTAGCAGGGGATTATATCGAGAAATATAGAGTCCTGGTTGGACTTGAACCCTCCTTATTCTTTGCAAGCTCAAGAGTTTTAATGACTTGTGTGTTCTTTCCAACCATAAAAGTGCCTAAAGATCATGCCAAGACTGGAAAAGCCTTCAAGGGTTATATGGAATGAACTAATTAATGCAAAGTACAGCTGCGGGATTCAAGCTCATAACTGGCTTCTCCTGCACTGGCAATAATCAGCCGACTTTCACAGATGTACATAGAGAACAGACCCGTAGGAGTAACTCCGGACCCCTCTGTGCTTAATAATCCAACCTGCCCAGAATAAAATACTGGGTATGAAGGATTGTCAAAATCTGCGGTCTGCATGCTTATCCATTAGTTGCGTTAAAATACAGCTGCCTGAATTAATTCTGCTCAGTTAATTTCAATTTCACAGCCGCATGCTTCTCCAGAGTTCCAAATACAGTATGTGAAAACAACAAAAAAGGCCCTGTTTACCTAAAAAGGATGATGAAATGTTTTGGAACTTCATTTATTACACACACTTTGACGTACTATCATGATGCTCCAGCTTACTCATAAAAAAAAAACCAAAAAAAAAAAAAATAGAAATTCAAACTGTGTAAATAATGCAATGTGTCTGCATTAAAGAGTGACTCTGGATTGATAGGCAGCTTGAATTCTCTCTCATTCTCTGACATGTTGACTTTGATAGACAGGTGCTTTATTCAGGGTATTTTTGGCTGTGAATCAACCGTGATGTGCCTTTAAGTGTGAAAGTCATTTGCACAGCTTCTCAGGTGTCACCAGGTCAGGTGTGATCTTCTCCTTGAAAAGAAAAGAAAAGAAAAGAAAAGAGGGGGAAAAAAAGTTGAAAAAACGAATTGCTTTGACCGTCATACCTTAGAAACACGATCGGTTTGGGTTACAGTGTATGGTTTCAGCTAATGCTTCAAAAACAAAGAGAACGAGAAAAAAAAATCGAAAGGGGAAAGTGGTGTAAACATTATGTTGCAGATTTATCAGAAACAGAAATCACTTCAGCTCTCCCTGTATTGAAAAACTAATTTATCTGTTATTTCCTATTGTGAAATTATTATTATGAGTTAAATAGGATTATTACATTTATACCTAGGCAGTTTCATGAATTTCATGCTTGCAGTTGTCATTTATTATTTGTGCATATTTTTTTTCCTTTCCCCAAATAAAACCGAAAAAGCAATAAACTGCTAAATAAATAATAATGGAGGAAAATTACCTGCCAAATGAAAAAGAGCGTTTCAAACTTAAATTTAGAAATCTAGAATTAGGTTTAATCATCGCAGGTGTGTTTTCATATCAGTCTCAAAATGAAAAATAGTAAATAAATTGGTGTGTTTGGACTTAGAAAGATTTTATTTTATTTTATTTTTTTCAGGATTCTGCATTCATATGACTGTTGATGTTTTTCCTCTTAATTTTAATGCACTGTTGAATGATTGAAAGTTGTGGCCAGTTTTGGAAGCTCCAGCTCAGGCTCATCTGTAGTGTCATGGCCTAACGGAGCGAAAAAGCTGGCCGCAGCACTTAAGCGTGCCGTGCTCCTAGCTTATCTGAGCATGCAGGTTGGCTGCCCGAGATCTCGGCAAGATATGGGCCGCAACAGGAGTGCCATCTGAACCTGGCACTTAGCATCACTTACGATATCACTTACAACAATCTGTAAGCGAGAAGGGTTTTTCAGGGCCGTGAAGACGAGCTCCTTAAAGCGCTGAATTCTCATCAGGAATCGTGTAGCGCTGAAGGACATTCGAGGCAATGGCTCTTGAATGAGCGCGGTGGGCGGATCGCCCGAATGCCACACCTCATGCTGAACAACGGATGCCTGATTACAATCGGACTCATTGGAATTAATTAACGTCTCAAATCATTTCGGTTTCACACACTTTTACCACTGTGTTAATTTGCATACACACAAACAAGCGGCATACGAGCTTAACAACAAAATGGCAAACTCAGCACGACCGCTCATGTCCAGCTTTCTCAGCCGATGGCCAAACTCCAAATCCTGCTTGTGTAACCATTTATCCCTGCCTCCATTTGGTTAATAGATCCATTAAGCTGCAGAGAGAGAGAGAGAGAGCATAGTGAGAGAGCATGCGCACGACACGAGGCGAGTGTGTGACATGTTAATTCAGCGTAATTTATGACCGGGAGCGTTGCAAGAGAAGCCTTCCTGTGTGAGTTGCATCTCTCAGGGTCTCCTCAACCTCTCATGCTCTCTCACTCTCTCTCTCTCTCTCTCTCTCTCTATCAGCCGGCTAAGAGCACCCTCTCCCTTGCATCAGCCTGATGAGAGCACAAAAGCATGCTGCCCTGCCAGAGACACACAATAGCTGAAGAAAGGCTTAACGTAGCATGCTAGCAGCCCCACTAAGGTGGGGGGCTAAAAAGCACACCTGCCGCGAGAGTGGAAGCTAATCGGATTTCCCTCTCACCGTTACGGCCGCTCGCTGCTTCTCATATGGTTCATATTTATGGAGGGCTGTTGCTCGAGCGAACACTCCGTCCTCTCCTCCGCTTTCCACCTCCTCCGTCTGTCTGATTAGATCCTCGATGATGGCTGCGGCCCAGAGCTGTGGTGATCAATCCTAATTTACTAGCCGAATTAGATTAACGTAAAAAAAAAAAAATGCAATGCATGGACCAGAATGGTTGAGAGGATGTATCCCTGTCATGCAGCTCTAACGCAACGAGACACCCATAGGAAGCCATCCTCCTTGTTGCTTTTGGAACGTGCTTTTGAGTCGGGCTGCTCAAACAACAATGTTCCAAGAATCACACTGTAGTAGTTAGTCAACCAAGAATATGCTGACCTGCCACTCACTCCGCAGGCCATCTGTTTGTTTTGGACCGTGCTGATGTGTGCGTGTGTGTGATATTCATATGGTGTGTGATATCACTTTCTCACTTTCTCATATCGTAATTGTTTCATTTCTGGAGACGAATCTGAAAATCTGCCTTAAAACAAATACCTGTCTGTTATCATACACTAGATCATCCCATGGCATATTGTAAGTTATTTGCCTTGCTGCTACTCAGCATGTTTGGAAAATCACAGATGAATCCTCTTTTCCGTCGTAAAACTATATTACGCAATCCAATTCAGCAAGCTAAGCACATTTACAGCAGCGAGGTACAGCCCGTGTGTTTATGACTATTATTCTCCACACTGTGCAATGAGCATGGAAGGATGTATTGCCTGTGTGATGCGCAGAAGCGGCCCACAGTTGCTGAACAATCATGCATTTTGATTCCCATGTGCTCCTTTTATTATCGAGCTTTCCACTCAGCAGAGGAGTTTAAAAAGCTGCTGGAGGGTCCCTATCTACCAGCCTAAGCAAATATTCATGAATTGGGGTCTATCAAAGCCGCATTTTACATTGTGCAATAAATCCAGACAGTGTGGATCGGGCTGTTGACAGGAAAATGTATTAGCATGCACCGCCTCTGAAGCTGAAACTCGACAACAATCCAGCTAAGTCGTGTTTTCTTTGCCATTATCTTATCTTAGCAATTTCACAGATGCCTTTTTTTTATATAACAGCCTACACATGCTTTTTTTTTTTTTTTTTTTTTTGAAGCAAGCACAGGCAAACCGTCCCCCATTAAAGTAAGTAATAGGTCTAACTCCTAGTGATTCATTGCTTGAGTACTGCTTTAGCAACTTTGGGAAATCTGCTGATTCATTATTTATTTTGCATTAGTTACACTGATGCATCATCCCTTCACCATATGTAGTGCGTGACTCATACAAGATATAAGTCGAAAAAGTCAGGAGTGCAAAAGCCATTACAGTTTAAAAACACTGTTCACTGGAGCGTGGTTATGATGTATTGTGTGTAAGTGTTGAGAACTTTTAGAGTTAAAGTACTGTACATTGGGGAAAAAAAAGATGTTACAACGTTTCTGATTTACCTTTTATTTTGTGGCCTTCACTATACAATTAAATATTGACGTGTTATGATTGCCGTTGGAATGGAATTTGAAATTATGTGTTATATTTGCATTGTAGTTCTGCAATGCATAGCCAGTACCATTATAACACAGTGCTTATGTTTGCTTCTTTTATCATTCTCAACTGCATGTCATTAGCGAGTATTGGACATTTTCACTGGAACTAAAAGAAGTCCCTTGTTACAGGTGTTGCGAGTTTAACACAGGTCACGGCTGTGATTTCTCACCTTCGTGCAAACTGGAGCAGCAGTAACTAGCAGTTAGTGTAGAGATGAGTGTCCATGACTGCACAGGAGAAAATAATATAAGAAATGTGCTTCAGTTTTGTTTTCTTTTTCTTTTTTTTTACTGGGTACAAAATACGTTTGTTTGTTTTTTTTACAGTTATATTAAGCAAGAGAATTTTACTTGTATATGCACAATAAGAAGTCTTAAGAAAGCAAGTGGTTTACATTTGTGCCATATGGATGCCAGTATGATTTTGTATTTATATTTGGATGCTTTGCTGTCTTTATATCATGGCTGCCATAATAAATGTATCGTGCACGTATTATGACAAAGAATCCAGATTTGAAATGTTAAACATCTAGATTTTGTACATATTGTCCTAGAAATTTGTTATCTAGGAAATTAAAATCACACTTTTCAGTAGAAAAAATACAGTACTATGCAAAAGTCTTGAATCACCCCTCTTTTCTTCATTCAGCCATTCATCCATTCATTTTTTGCATCGGGAAGTCTTCGGGCACAAGGTGGGGCACAACATGGTGCCACACTCATTTGCACAATATGGACAATTTGGGAACACTCTGTATGTCTTTGGACTGTGGGAGGAAATCCAGAGAAAACCCACCACGCTCAAGGAGAAATGCAAACTCCAAGCAAAATCATTCCTCTAAAACTGGTCAGGTACAGGGACTAGAGTCAAAAACATACCAATAAATGAGATCCATATAAGTCCTTCAGGAAGCCTAGGGAACTATTCTAGACTATATTAAAAATACAAGAACGTCTGGCTCTTTAAAAGCAAAATATGAGTAAATGAGTACTGTATAAAACCATCCCGAAAATAAGAAGATGCATAAGTAAAAACTAATCTAGAGTAAACAAAGTAAACAAATAATGATATTGTGCTACTATGTTTATTATGTGGCAGTATAAAATTACAGGATCATTAATATTCTAATGCAGTTTAAAAGAAATTTGCCCAGCCTACGGTGTTTATTCTTTAATTGGAGAAGTTTGGTCCTGTTTATATTTTTCCTATTATTCATTATACTCTGGTTATGAGATTTTCTGCATGGATGCAGTGCTGCACTGGAGACAATCGCAGTGCATTGGAGAATACTTTTTATATTCACACTATTTTCACCTAATATGTTTATATCTCAGGTTTAGGATTTATTAATGTTGCTCTTACAACCTTGTGCTGTATTTATGATAACCTAAACCACTCCGCCCTTGAAAACAGTTACTAATCTAGCACTCTGGGTTTGGTCAGGAACTTACTTTGAAAATGAGAATGTGTCCGGAGAGAACGGTAAGACACCTGTGTAGATTCAATGTTCAGCTCAGCTCTTTTTCTTTCCCTCCCGAGTAGTTTATTAGTCTGTCAGCGAGAGGCATCTTTTTTGCCTGTCTACTCTTAGAGCAGATGTAGCAGAGTGAAATCTGGAGCACAGCTTTTGCCCTCCATTTTTATGGCCGTGATAAAAGAGAGCAGGCTGGAATTGACGGCACACCATTGTCTGGGACTGCTCCGAACGAGCATCATCGTAGGCAATCAGAGCCCACGCTGTCACCACAGAGCTGTTAGAACATGAGTCCCTTCCCTGTCCGCCACAGTTTTCTCCTCAGAAAAGTCGTCCACGCTGCTCTAGAGTTTTTAGCCCTTCGGCATAGTGGAAATGTAATTGGTTCCCTGTTACAACTACTCCACTAGTTTCCCAGCGAGGTAGCTGCCGAAAGCATGTAGATGAGACTCTGTTTTTTTTTGGATGCACAGCGTCGCAGGCTGGGTTAGATTTATTCAGCAGTTGAGTAGAGCAGATTTGATTTTCGACTCAAATTGAATAGAAGCTCATCAAGGCGAGTATTTGTGAAGAGCTTTTGTCAGTCAGGCATCAGCCTGTGACTTGAAGATCTAGAATATAATCTCACCTATTTAAGTCAGTTTTTGATGCCATCCATCTACAAATAGAGTACATATACAGTACATTGAAAAGAAATGTACAGTATACTGACCTGAGAAACCGAAATTCACTTTTTTATTATTATTATTATTTTATATCTATATGTTGTTGACTGTTTATGATATAAAAATAATCATTTACATTCACATCAGCCTCTTAAGTATCTTCCCCTGAGGTAAATATCAGTCATGGGATTTAATGAATAGGCGGCTCATCACTGTCATCATCATCATCATCATCATCACCATCATCATCATCAGTTCGCTCGAATGGTCTCTGTTTGTTCTTGCATCAGTGCTGAAATAATCTCTGTCATTAATTCAGTCTGTTTTGTTCTGGCTAAATGTACCATTTTTTGTTTAGCTTTACAACTTTGCCTGCTGCTGTCTCTACAATGCATGTGGATAATTGATCATGTGCATAATATGGCCACTGGTATTTTTTACCATTTACAAACGGAATCCTTTTTGGGTATTAAGTGTGTTTCATATATACACACATAGCATATCCGACATTTTTTAAATTAAATTAAATTATGTAAATTAAATGAAAGTGAAATAAAATAAAATGAAATAGAAATGGGACAAGTGTCTTACTGTGACAGGCTGCAAAGTGCCTAAAGATACAATTTAAAAATGGGTTGTTTGTATAACCCATTTTTGACTAGCAGCAACCTCATTTCCCTTCTCATCTGTTCCAACCAATCCTCATTGGGTATCACCAGTATACCAATCGCCATCCTGATCATCTGCCATCATTTGCATCTGTTTCTCACTGGTCCATGAATCAACTTAGATGTTTTTTAATGCTTGAGTAATTTATAGGTCACTGTGTGGCTTAGCAAATGACAGCCAAAAACGTGCCACAATTGGGAGCCAAAAAAGTTCTTCAGGGAGCCTGGAGAGATAATCCTCAAGACTACTAAAAATTACAAGGAAGTCTGGCTCTCTGGAAGCAAAATATGAGCAACCTTTGGGTGGCTCTAGACTTTTGTAAAATATTGTGTGTATATATTACTGTCTCAAAGCATTCTATTCTCTGCTGCAGAAAAGTACATTGAATGTTTTTCAAAACTGCTAAAGTACATATTATACAGTGACTGTGGACAAGAAGAACATAACATGTCAATGTTGCAACCTGTACAAATCAACACGATCTGAGTAGAGTTACAGTGTATATTTTAGATTTCAGTCAGTGATCAAGTACAGCCAGCCATCAGCACACAGCTGAGAGCTTTAGAAATACTTAACCTTGCCAACTGCAGGTGATGGAAGATTGACAGCTCTGAGATCTAGCAGCACTGAACCGAAAACAGTGCTCACTACAGATTATCCAGTAAAAACAAACTACATGCCATTTTATACATGGCCTCATTCCAATCCACATTCCTTATACGGCCCAAACAGTTAGGGCTTAGGGTTACTGCTTGGGAGGTTGGAGGTTCAAGCCTCAGCAGCATCAAGTTGCTGCTGTGGGTCTCTTAACTCTGTCTGCTCCAGGGGTTGTTGTATGACTGTGTGCTGACCACAGCCTTCTAACTGTAATATGCCAAAAAAAGATTTGTGCCATAATGTACATGTCACAAATAATAATAATAATTATTATTATCATCTGTATATGTTGAAAACTGGTCAGTAAGCTGGTTAAGAAGACTGACTGGTTTTCCTTTATTATTATTATTATTATTATTATTATTATTATTCTGGTCATGCTGGGAAAATTGTTTGAAAGTCATTTCAGTGTGACCTTTTTCAGTGCTGCTGTACGTTTAATCTTATTGATGCTGCTTAAAAATCAGGGCACATCTTGAAATTAATCAAAGATATCTCTGACTTTTCTGCTTTCCACCAGTTTTTTCTTGTTTGGCCCAAATTCTTTTGTCTTCCCCGATACCTCCTGCTGATGTAACTCCTGAAAAATGAAGAAATGTTATTTTAAATTGTACTTTAGTTTTAGAAATCCCATATGAACCTTTCATTTTCAATTACATCGAGATATATGTGTGAGTACAGCAGTTCTGAAAAGCAGCGATAGATTAGCCGGTGATATGATGGGCTTTCTAAGTGTTTTCGACTGCCTGGAAACATACTGTGCTATTATAAGCAACATGCTATATCTTCTGACTGAGAACATTATTTAGCATTGACATGAAGTCCTGCTTATATTTATGGCCTTGTCACAGAGACTGTATAAATTATATTTAATTAAGGAGGCCTAATATTAGACATTTCGTGCATGTGTGATTCATGGTGCTGTAAGAGAAATGTTTGAATAATACTCATAATGAGCAGTATGAAGGGCAGTTAAGGCTCTAGGTTGCTGTTCGGACAGTCAGGGGTTCGAGACCCTCCACCGTGGGGGTTGCCTTTGTTTGGCCCTTGGTCAAGGCCTTAAACCCTATGGCCATACAAAATCATTTCTCTGTTGTCGGTTCCATATCTTTGATAAGTAAGGAGCAAGGTTTGCGTCGGGCTAGCAACCCAGCCCTGTAAAAACCACTACTGCTGTAGAAATTAGCATGGGAGGAGTGCCTTATAAACCTATTATTTATTTCCTCTTATTTTTTGTCTGTCATAAGATAAGCACTGATCAGTTATTATTTAGGTATTGGATCATTTTAGTCAAGAAAAGATGTTCAGTCAGCGTCCATGCTATGGTCCGACACTAATGGTATACAGCGCCCAACACACAACACTTGCTACCAGGTCAGTGATGTAATTTACTGCAATATCAGTAACATATGGTCCTATCACCCAGCCATAATCCACAACTGCTCGGCTATATTGTCAGAAGGCATCCTGTGTCTATTCAGTTATTGTGCTTTGGATAAAAGCATCTTGGAAATGAATGATGTAAATGTGAAATGTGGAGCGGAAGTGTGCTTCTCCAAAATGAAAGAAGCATCGTTTGTAAGAATCTAGCATGCTGCTCAGACAAACAGAGAGCCATGAAAAACACATGATGCCATACTGCTGAAAAATAGCGTGTGCCATGGGACTAGGCCTCAGCACTCAGGCTTGGTGTGCCTGCGCGCACACACAGACACACACACAGCCCTGGGATAAGATCCTTTTTTTTTTTGAAGACACCATCTCTGCTAGTACATTGCTAGTGCACTTTAAACCGTTGCAAAGCGTAAAAAGCTGAAATGCTAAATGCACTCTCAGCT
>JAOVVA010000052.1:18358877-18378554 GCA_028565275.1 Leiocassis micropogon | reverse complement strand
ATAATCATCTACAAAAAGATAGGACACACAACTGTAGTGAATACAAAGGGCTGTGGAAATGATGATGCTATCAGCATAAATATTTTTTTCCACATTTGTTTGTAATTATTTTACTTCTCCTACATTTTTATGAATTTTGTAGATTTTATAGCAATGTCTGATCAGTGACCACCACTATGGGCTTTATGTTTATGATTGGAGTTAACAGGCTGTACTATTGCTCTCAACCATGAAAGGACACCTGCCACTTAAAAAGCAGCTGGAAGTGCATCATTTCTCTCTGACGCTCATAAAAAAGAGAGAGAAAAAGGGAGTGGGTGGTGGTGGGAGGTATTTGTGACAGGACTCAAACCATAAAGTTTATAGCTACAAGATTTATCACGCAATATTTTATCAAAATGAATCCCACTGCCCGAATGTGCTGGGTGCTTCTGTTTTTTTATTTTTATTTTTTTTATCAAAGCCACAGAAATGCTGCAGTAGAGAAAAGGGATAAACACCAAGCTGAGGATCATCTAAAGCAGGGCATTGTTTGATTTTGCTTCTCTCACCGTATACAGACTTATCAGCGACATGAAATGGCACAAAATATATTTGAGTGGCTGCCCGAGTTTCTTCAGAGTTTCTCTTCTCTTTCATTTCTTTATTATACTCTGGTCAAGTTTAGGGTATTACTATTAATACTAATACTGTTACCCTTACTGCTACTATGCTAGAATTGTGACTCCTCCTACTACTGCTTGTATTATTACTACTATTACAGGTATTATTGTTATTACTATACTTTTGCTACCACTGTTGCTGCTACAAGTATTATTACTATTACTAAATACTACCTCTGCCATGCCGTACTGCTACATTTACATGACGGCACATGGCAAACGCCCTTATCCAGACTGATGTACACTTTTATCTCATTTTACATCTGAGCAGTTCCGGGTTAAGGGCCTTGCTCAAGGGCCCAACAGGGACAACTTAGTGTTCATAAGGTTTGAACCTGGGACCTTCTGAACTAGTCCAACGCTCTATCCACTGAAGTATTGGCTAGATAATTAAGGCACTTCTGATCAGATGGTCATAAGTTCAAGAGTCTTCTCTATTACTACTACTAGTAGTATGTACTAGTAGTGTACTACTACTAGTCACTGCTATCCCCACTACAGCTGCTACCAACTATAGTTAATAATGTTATTATTTCTACAGTTAGTGCTATTAACACTACTACTGGAAAAGTACTGTCTTCTGGTTAGGGCTCCTTTGTTCAGAAGGTCATAAGTTCAAGAGTCTGCAGTGTTAGTCTCTCCAGCACTGTCTGTCTGCTCCTGGGATATTGTTATCATAGTTGAGCTGTTGTCTTCTATTCTTGCACAGTAAAATTCTTAGTGTTGGATTAACATGCAGAGTGCTGAACAGATACCCTACAGTATTTACTGTATATGGGTCCAGTTGTATTTTTATGAACACTGAAAATGTTTGATCAACACTGGTGATTTTACTGTGCATTACTCCACTAATACAATGACTATTAGAAATAATACGAATACATTTTACTACTACTACTACTACTATTACTACTACAACTACCATTACCCCTACTGCTGCTCCTGCGATTGCTACTATTACTCTGCTATTACTATTACAGTTACTACTCACATTACTATTACTACTACTACTACTACTAATAATAATACATTTAAAATCTAAAAAGAAAAATGTACACAGCTTTCAAACAACCAAGGGATACAACTCTGATAGCAATTGCAATATATTGTGATTAGTTTTATTTTTAAACCTTCATCGGTTTAAATTGGAGCTAAGAAAATTGCCTTACTGAAACTCCATTTCTCATTTTGAGCACGTTACTGGGCCACATGTGTCATCTGAATTAAATGCAGACGCAAAGCATCATCACAGCATGTCTAAAGAATTAAAGCACCCCATAACCCCGTATCATTTCCTGCTTTAGAATTGCAGGGGCTAAACCAGCTCCATCCTTTTTGATGTGGAGAATCAAGACGCGCTCATGATGGAAGTGAAGGAACGCAGACCGTACCGCTCTCTGACGGCACGGCGGGACACAGAGCGGCGTTACACCAGCTCTTCGGCCGACAGCGAGGACGGCAAGCTCAAGCCCAAATCCTACAGCTCCAGTGAAACCCTCAAAGCCTTTGAGCAAGACCCCCGGGTGGCCTACGGCACTCGCGACAAGGATGTAGTACACCATGAAGTGGATGAATTCGGCAGGCAAGGTAAGGGCTAAAGACAAGGTCCTGAGGCTTAAACCAATTACAGCACACCTTTCGAAGTAAAGCTTACTGTAGCTTTAAAAAAATACATTTTAAACAGATAAGTGTCTGTTATACTTGTAACATGTATTCGGCAACTAGTAGTAATCTCATTCATAGGTTGTTTTCAATTAGCATGAGTCGATGAAAGTTACGAAGGTGCTGGCATATATCCATACAATCTAATTTAACATCCGCGGTCTAATTAATTCACCATCGCCAAGCCTTTCTCGTTAGATCTCTCTGATGAGTGTCAGAATGAACCAGTGTATCATTTATACATCCATATCCTTTTGATGAAATTTTAAATAACATAGTCACCTTGGTTTTCAGATCATTCTTCTCTTTTTTACACCTTACGCTGAAGTAGATATCTGTTACATTCAGCTGTTGACATGAAAAGCTCCATAAGTATTAGCAGGTTTTCCGAGAGAGGCCCTGCATCCCTGAGATACGCTTCACAAAAGGATCACATTCAAGCAATTAGGGGCGAAAACACTGTGAAGATTTGGTTTACTGTTAATTAGATTCATTTTCAGACATTAAAAAAAATTCAGCATCTAAACTGAAATAGATAAAAGGGCTGCATTGTAGCCCTGCCATTAGCCCAGCAGGAGTTTAAAGAGAGAGAGGCTGGGGTGAATGCCAATGCCAATCCATGGATGTCTTTTATAACCTTCTAATGGAGGAGTGTCAGACTTCAGTCCTAGAAGGCCGCTGCACTGTGGAGTTTAGCATTGTGGCCTGTTTAACACCTATTTCAGATCAAACATCAAGTGCTGGAAAACATATATTGTGCTAAAATCATGTTTGACATCTGTTTAAATGATGGTCAGATTTATTTAATAGCAGTTCAGTAATTTTGTCTCCAAGGACAACTTGTTTATATGAAATGCATTTGTTCCAACGCTTCAGTGTTTCTTTAGTAAACATGGCTTTTTATAGCAAATGTTTCACAATTGTATTTTTTTTATGAGTGATATTTTACAGTTTCTTCCATGTCATTGCTCTGTACTGTAGCACTCAGGGGTAAAGCAGTAACTTTAAGTTTTTCAACACAGGCACCATGGAGGCCCTGGACTACAGTTCCTGAGCTGTGATTTAATTGATCGGGCAATTTAATCAGTCTTTTTTTTATTGATTAAATTAATTGAATCTCAATAATTGAATCTCATTAATTGAATCAGTGGGTCAGTTTTTGATTAACACTTGAACTCCACTACCTGTCAAAAGTTTGGACTCACTTCCTTTAGTGATTTTATTATTGTTATTATTTTTAAAATTTGACATTAATACTAGACCCCCAAATTCTGAAAGAACACATATGGAATTATATAGTGAACAAAAAATGTTTAACAATCAAGAATATGTTTTATATTTTAGATTGTCTAAAATAGCTACATTAAGAATTGATGACAGCTTGGCACACTCATGGCATTCTTTCATCACATTCACGAGGTAGTCACCTGGCACTGGCTCTCATGGGGACCATTCCAGGGAAGGAAGAGCTACCTTTGCTGCAGAGGATATGTTTATAACAATTACCAGCTTTAGAAAGTGCCAATTTTCAGCACCTCAGATTAGAGTCCATATAAATGCTTCTCAGAGTTCAAGTGGAAGACATATTTCAACATGCACTATTTAGAGGAGACCTTCATGGTTGAATTGCGGCAAGGAAACCATTATTTAAGAACAACAACAAACAGAAGAGACTTGCCTGGGACAAGACACATAAGGAATTAACATTAATTGAGTGGAAAACTGTCCTTTGGTTTGATGAGTCCAAATGTGAGATTTTTTTATTTAAATTGCCATGTCTTTGTTAGACGTAGAGAGAGTGAAGAGGCAGCTCCTGAATGTGTGGTTCCAAATGGGAAGTATTAAGGAGGAGGTGTGATGGTGTGAAGGTGCTTTTCTGGTGACATTGTGAAAATTAACTTAGTCAAAATTGAGGGCACATTTAACCAGCATGGCTACCTCAGCATTTTTCCTGAGACCTCAGATGTGCCATCCCATCTGGTTTGTACTTAGAGGGACCATCATTTGTTTTCCAGCAGGACAATTACCTCAAACACATCACTAGGTTATTTAAGGTTTATTTGTCCAAGAAGGAAAGTGATGGCATAATGCATCAGATGACCTGGCCTCAACAATCACCCGATCTAAAATCAACTGAGATGGTTTGGGAAGAGTTGGACCGGAGAGTTAAGCAAAAGCAGCCAACAAGTACTCAACATCTCTTTTAGACAACCATTACGTTAGACTACCTCATGAGTCTGACTGAGAAAATGCCAAGAGTATGCAAACCTGTCATCAAAGCAAAGAATGACTCCTATGGAAATATAAACCATATTCTACAGTAGGTTATTTAACACATTTTTATTTACTACATAATTCAAAGTGTGTTCTGTCATAATTTTAATGTCTTTAATATTGAAAACAATAAAAATAAGGAAAAAAACATTGAATAAGTTGTCTTCAAACTTTTGACTGGTAGTGTATTTAGGTAATCTAACAAAGGGTAAATTCCTTAAACATAATTCATGCAGAAAATGCACACCACTTCCATTTGTTTTTTTTTTACATTTTGCCGGAGTATCTCTTCTTTTTTTGCATTTCTTTGTGGTTGATGCAACACCACCACCTCGACTAGATTGTGGCACAGAAGATGATTATCGCTTAATTGTTTTGATTAATCAGCAAAAAACAATTTATAGAGCATTCCAATGCGTAATAGATAGTTTAGTAGTTTTAAATACTTTGAAACCTGTAAGAAATATACCTGCTTGAGACAAATCAGACAATAGAATTTGACCAGTTTATCTTCAATTCACAGCTCTATACAGCTCCCAGCATATTAGAATAGAATTCCCTGCCATATTTTTGTGCCTTTTAAATCCATGCTAATGTGAACGCTAACGCTAATGCTCATGCTAACACCAAGTTCCAGTTAATGGTCCAGTCCTTTTGTCTCTTTCTGTTTGTGCTTTTTCAGTTTAAGTCCTGCCTGCATTTCTTTTTTCCTACTGGTATTCGGTTTAGAACTTTAAGGTTTATAAAATAAGTCTTTTATGGTTAATAGATACTGTATATCACAGAGATAGATAATTTTCTATTGTGTTCTTCATTCTATACTGCATTCTTAATGCATTGAGCTTGTTCTGGGAAGGGTGCGCTGAAACAAGGTGACATTTTGTAATTACTGTCAATATTATGATTAATGGTTACACATTGTACACATAATTGCAATTAACTATTTAATTAGTTTCAGTCAATTTTATTTGATATTATGCCACTTTTGTAATGTAAGAGTAACTGTAGTGTAATAAACATATACAGTAGAGCTAAATATCAATATCGATCATCAGTTAAGTGAGTTAGAAATCTTTCTGTTTATTATAGCAACATAGGAAAGATATGACAAAAAATGACACACTATGAAAATATAATACTATGCAAAAGTCATGACCCCTCATTTTTTCATATTTTGCTTTCAAAAAGCCAAACTTTCTTGTAATTTTAATGTATTTTTGAGGAATTGTTCTCCAAGCTTCCTGAGGGACTTTTTGTCTTTCGTTTTCAGTTCCTGTACCCCTGTATCTGACCAATTTCAAAAGAATGTTTTTTTTTTTTGTTAAGCCACACAGAGACCTATGAATCATTCAAGCATAAAAACATGTCAGTTATAAGGCATGCATCAGTGAGAAACAGGTGCAAATGATGACAGATGATCAGGCTGGTGATTTTATAGGGGAACAGATGAGAGGGGAAATGAGGTTGCTGCTAAGGCTGTTACATAAACAATCAACTTTTACATTGCAACTTTACATTTGGCACTTCGAAGCTTGAAAAAACATATGTTCCCATTGCCATAATTTATTCTTTACAATTGAATTTTATTACATTTAATTTGGTATGATTAAATAAAGGGCGATTCAAGACTTTTACACAATACAGTACACATGCTACTACTTTATACTAATGAATTAAATCTTGTACCTGCTAATAATAAATCTCATCAGCAGCTGAGGTAGTTAATGTATCTACTGTTATTGCACAGGATACTGTATAGTATAATGCCATGTGCTTCAGTCAGTATTAATATTCTTTTGTTGCAGACTGGGCTTTTTGTCAGAGTGAAGTGCAGGTGTTCTAAAGTGCTTCTGTTTAAATAGGAACTTTACAAATTAGTCAGGATTTAAAATCACTCCCTGTTTAGCACTTGGACACTACAGTTCAAGTGGATATTAAGTACCCACATCGCATGGTGGAAATAAAGCATTTTGAAAATGTGGATGGAAAATGAATGCTAAATAGGCAAAGTTCAAGTACTTCATGTTGTAGTGCCTGTAGATGCGTTTGCCATGTGCATAAAATGTCAAATGTCAACGGTACAGTACTGTTCTGTTTTCAGTGGTGTTCCAGGTTGTCCCCATGTATTTGTTCATTTTATGAATTCATTTTTTACAGAATTTATCTTCCTTCTGGTTTTTAGCCCTTTAATTTCAAATTCATGAAGTTTCTTATCTTAAATGTACTCTTCAGTGACTAATATAGATCTACCAATGTGATATTATCACGGCACTCAGGTGCCATTTTGATTTTTATTGCTATTCTGTAAGTATTTGATGTTAATTTTTTTTTAGGTTTTGTTACAAGTCTAAACAAACTTTGCAAATAATATGCTTCTACCACCTATAAAATTATAGCAACATTTTACCGCCTCAAATACAAGCATATAAAAATGAAAAGTTTATTTAAAAATAATAGATTTTGGTGTCATTGGTATGAGACTTAAATTGTCACACAAAAGAATGAAAATGCATTACTGAAATGATCCCCACCATCTCTAGTGACTAATATGAATCGTTAAGTACTGTAACAGCAGTGAAACTGTTAGGAAAGGCTTGTGGAGTAGGAAAAGAGTAAGACATGTGGGTCTGGACCTACTGATGGATGCTGGATAATAGGTAAATGCAGAGGGCTAAATTGTGTATGTACCAATAAACGTTTAACACTTTCTTTTTCACAAAATAGTATATATGTATTTTTTTTTTTAGGAGCAGATTTTTCTCTGCGAGATCTGGGCTTCGGTGAGCCCGTGGCTCCTCGCATGGTGGTATATCGCTCAGACATGGCAATGCCACACCGTGACTACTCACTCAGCGTAGGCTCAGATGCAGACACCGAGACAGACGGAATTGTGTCCCCGGAGCACGCAGTCCGCCTGTGGGGACGAGGGAATACGAAGTCAGGCCGCAGCTCGTGTCTGTCCAGCAGAGCCAACTCCAACCTGACTCTGACGGACACGGAGCATGAAAACACAGAGAACGGTGAGTGTTCCGCCTCCTCCTCCTCTTTTTACATGCTGGATGCTCTGTGTTCCACAGTAATGAGCTTTTAAGAAGCCGTTTTGGCTCCATTATAATTTTCCCTTTAGAACTGGTGGTGCTTTGAACCTGGAGCTCTTATGGAAATGAAGAGCCGTGTAAAATAATTCGGCTTGGCTCCTGGTTATAACAAGCATTCATGAATACACCTTTTTATGCCGCTTGTGGAGCGATCATAATTTTTTCTTCCCACTTTGCATTTTGATTGAAAAAATCTTATAATAGGAATAAACAAAACCTGTAGACTGTTTGTCACAAGAAGAATCTGGTTGTCCAAGGTTTGTATTATGTTCGTTGTTGATATATTTTTAATTTCAGCTTGAAACCTAGCTCTGAATGTATTTCATGGCTGGTTGGATGGTTCCGCATTGTGGATTCTATCATCTGCATGTGTTCTTTGTGTTGGCAGTGACCTGGAGTCACATGTTTGTGGGGTTTATCCACTTTGGAGCTTCGCAGGCTGTGGCAACTATAAAACAAATTAGACACAGCGATGAATCAGCCTGCTCTGTTCTCCTAATTGTTTGTGGATATTTCTACCTACTGTAGGCCGTCCAGCCATGAGGAATGAGCCAGCAACAAATTTTTATCACGACGTTTGCTCTGGAAGTTAGCCCGAAGCATGGGGCTTACTGGAAAGAACACATTTCTACACTTACACCCTCCTTTTATCTAAGGCTGAATGAATTTGTGAGTTTAGCTGTCCTGTTTAAGTCATCGTGTTGTTGTTGTTGTTGTTGGTTGTAAATATCATCCCATCCCAGTGATTGGCAGTAATGATTTTGGCCATGTGTACACTGGGATGCAACAAAGGCAACAGGTGGCAGGTGCCCCAAATAGCCCAGGCATCCATGATGGATCTGTCTTGCATAAGCTCAGCGCTTCTAAATTACCCTCAAGGGCCCAATGACTCTCTTTGCTTGCATGGAAGGTCACAGTGCACAGAAAGCACATCTCCATGAAACATGTCAAGTGCAGATCCTGATTAGGCTTGGGGCAGGCAGACGAGCCACGTAATCTGAGGGAAAAGTTGCATGATATGCAGTCAATCAGAAAAAGCTCAATTTCTAATGGGGGAGGGGGTCGCTCATCTTCAGGTGAATGCATGTGATTACGATAAGTAACGCACTGTCAGGACGAGGAGTGAATTGAAATGATAATCATGGTTATTATATATGACCTCATCATGCAAGACAAATTGAGTGTTAAAGGATGAGTCCTGAATGTAAAATCAGGTGTTGTTTTTTCTGTCCTAATGAGTTCAATTATTATGGACGGGATAGACATCATGCTGCGAAATGCAGTGCAGTATCACACTTGCACACATCAATTTACATAATAATGGAAAAGATATAAAATATACATATATAAAATGTGCATACTGTTAGCTGTATGTATAGGAGTGTGTACTGTATAATATGCAATGTGCCTTTTTTTCCATTTCTTTTTTTACTGGCTGATCTTCAGTCTTGTTACGTGAAGGGCAGAAAAAATGCTAATCAGGTACTATTGCAAGATCTATCACTGTAAGGACATGGCAAAAATGTAATCATTGTGTCACCTGCCTGTGAAGCATAGACGAGGGATCACTATTCAGCAGCGTCAGAGGCATCTGTTGTCGGCACACTTTTCTTCACTGAAACCATTCATGGGAATTTGACCAATCCTTCACATAATCTTTATATGGAAGCATAGATGTGCAGTAGCTATTGCATTTCCTAATAAAATCACTTTTCCCCTGTACAGTACAGTCTTCCTCGGAAGGCTGGCATCCTTTTAAAATATCATATAATCATGTAAATAAAGGTTTAATAAACTTAAAATTTAGGCAAGCTTGTTGCTCTATTTCAATCTCATTTTTACACTTTATTCATGATTATAAAAGTTTTTTTTTGTAATACATCTGAGACAGTGTAAACAGTGTAGAGTAGACAATAAATGGTTATAAGGGCAGAATCCAAAAAAGTTGTGGACAACCTAACATTGAAACATTTCAGCCAGTCCTTCCTGCAGTGATTAGTTCCCTTCACATAATATGAACTAGGCAGGAATATTACATCATTATTGCGCTTCAGCAGTCTGTGTGAAAGGCACAGAGGTGTAATTCAGGTGAAAGGTGGAATTTGTTGCACCTTTAAGGTGAGGCAGTGGCAGAAGTGAAACGCACTGGGGAATCGGGGTGTGTGTGATGTTTTGAGACGTATGGTATGTGCAACCCAATGTCTGGAGGTTTGGAAAACAGTCAATAGTTAGCAGCTGACCAATAGATAATAAATATGTAGAGTAGATCAGACATCCTGGCTGTTGAATGTTGCTAAATTTCAGTGCATCAAGGAAAACTGAAGAATCAGCTGAGATAAAGGTAAAAAAAAAAATTTTATTGGTTAAAATATGCAATTGTTTCAAAGCACTGGGCTCGTTCTAGCATTATGAGATGTTGATAAGCTTTTTTATTTCAGACGAATCCCTCAGTCTGTATTATGATTGGTTACCACAATCTTGGCTCATCTATGATTGGTTTGCATTACCACAGCTGTGACAAGAGCATACAGATGGAAAGTACCAGCGTGCATGGTATTTCTGATGCACATGTTATATGTCACACTAAGCGACACTGTTGTGTTCAAATTCATGCCTTTTCTGAGCCCCATTGAGTCAACTTAACGCCGAGTTCATGTGTTTAGAGTGCATTACCAAATGAGAGTGACGGTGAAATGTCGAGGGGTTATCTGATCAGCTTTATAGCATGACTTCCTGTCTATTGTCTATATACTATATAAACGCAGCCCATGTTAGGCAGGAAAGTTGGCCGCATACTTTACCAGTAAGTGTTCAACATTTAATCATTAGATAAACTTGTTATTTTGAGCTACTGAATATAAAAGGCTGACTTTAAAGCAGAGTGAGGATTTTTAGACAACAAGGTTTATTTCAGGTCTTGGCAAACAGAGTGAATTTGCAACACAAGTTCCAAAGTGGTAAGCCAGACAAAGGTCAAAACACAATCATTAAATTACAACAAGGACAAAGGGTATCTCAGCAAGAAATGTAAAAACCCAGCAAGGGTTTAAGACATGACATGCAATAACAAGGCTCAGAGCTTACTCAGATACACGGAGTGGCAAGACGTCGCAATGGGTAGCTAAACATAGGCGGCACAAATTCTCTAAATTTCTTTTTACTGTGACAGGATTTTTCAGTGGTGGAAACAGGTTTGCCATTGGTCTGATGATTAGATAATTACAGTACATTGAATGTATAAAGTATGGTTTAATCAAATGTGACAAATTGCAAAAGAATAGTTTAAATCTCAATAATGCCCCAGACAGCCTTGGCCAGGATGTGCATGACTAGCTTCGTCTGTCTCGGAGGAAGCACACGTTAGCCTTCACCTTCAGACGTTGAGAACTGTTATATAATATGAGAGAGCTGAGCGCTGGGTGGAATTTAGTAACTAAAACAAAATTATTGAAAAATTATCCATTTAAAAAAAAAATAATAATTGTCCTATTTTGTGAAGCAGATCGGATCCTGTCTTTTACATATTAATAATAGCTAATATCATAATAAGACAAGCGTTTTATTTTTTGTTTAAACGCACTACATATCAAATCAATGTTTTCAGGTTCGACCTATTTTTCTGCTCACAGCTGTTTGTCTCTGGCAAGCCAGACTGTCCAGTGCACTTTTTATTCCACTCGGCCGAGCAGAAGAACCCTTGCTGTCACCGTTTAATCAGCTCTCACTTAATAACCTATATTTTCTATATGGCAACTTAATTAAAATCCACTCAGCTGCTCGGCTTACTTATTCCGCAATCATTGTACAAGTCCTTTACTTTGGTACTGCCTGCACTGTTATCAGATCTCAGTTTGCATTTTCAAAATGAATAGGTTCACGCAAGCATGTAAATTATGTACAAATATTTTCTGAAGCACGTGCATTGTTATTTCGCAATTAGCATTTGATTTTGACAGTAAACACTGAACATAATGTTTACCAAAGGAACAAGTCAGATTAAAAGCACTACTCAGACAATCAATTAACACACCCTGTTTGTGTAAGATAGATGGGTGCGTGTATGTGTGTGTGTTAGTTGTGGTTGGGGGGGGGGGGGTATATGGAGACAGATTTATGATAGTGCTCATATGAGCTCATTCAAAAGACCTCACTCAAGTTTGGTGTGTGTGTGTGTGTGTGAAATCGGCTCTCTTTAACAAGAAACTGTTGTTAATCACCTTTTCCAAATAGGTGGTGTAAGGCTACAGTAGATAGATTTATTTTTATTATTTATAAGCCTATTAATCAACGTTTCTTTATGTGTTCCACAAGATTATAGAAAGAAGTATTGAAGAAATTGATGGAAATGATACTGATAGTTTGGCAATCCTGAACATATAACAAATGCACAAAAACTGTACACCTTTGCCTCTAGGTATCTAAAAGTTGTTTAAGAGCATATGAAAAACAGTATCTATAGCAAATAGTGCAAACAATGCATCTTTTAATTAAGGGAGTTTTAAAGGATGTATAAAATTGTAATTATTTACACTCAGTAATCAGTCTTTTTTCCCCCAAAGTAAAACTTTTTACCTTTAAATGGATTATTCTGTATATACACAAACAAATGTATATACAGAATAATCCATTTAAAGGTAGGAAGTTTTACTTTAGATTAATCAATATACAGACATCATCATATGTTAAATCTAACACATTGATTATACAGTTCGCTGTTTGAGAAAGAAGATATATATCAAGTACCCGAGTTATCTTCCTGGCTTTTTGCTGACAAAACTCGAACGTCAGGTTTCCCACTTCGTCTGACAAAAAGTCAGAAATTATGTAATCCCAACCGGAAATTAGCTTTAAGTATTTCAGTATGCAGTATTTTCTCTTATTTTTTTTTTTTTTAACAAATCAAAACATTTCCACATAAAAAATGTCAAGTAGTTAGTCCATCGGCCATGTGTGACAATTGTACATTGACTTTAGATTTTTTTTAATAGAAAAAAAGAATAATCATTTATTCATTAATAAAAATTAACTAATTAAAAAAGAAAAAAAACCTTGCATACAGCTTTGCCTTTTCATGAGACCCAAACAAAATCCCACAACATAAAATCGGTGACATTTTACTGTATACATTTCTAAATAATATAAGCTTTAATTCCTTTTAGAAAGGCATGGAAGAGGGCTTTAACAAATTTTTAAAACTTTTAAAACTAAGCAATTTAGAGTTAAAGTCTATATGTGCGTAAACAAACTGTTTACAACTCCCCATTGCGCTGGCGTTGCCAGACTAGCCGTTAGCGTCTGCTCTGAAGAGTCTTGACTCCCGGGTACTAATGGTCCATGCAGGTGACAGCCAAATGATTGACACACACCAACACTCAGACTAAACTCACTCTAATACACACTTAGCCTGCTAGCTTGTCGTTTTGAGGTCACACTGAGAGAACAGGAATATACAGTATTCTTTTGAGATCCTCGTGCTGTGTGTATGTGCGTGCTGTGTGTTTGTATGCGCGTGTTGTGGTGAGCCATTTCACTTTGACACAGGACCATTTTATTATAATTTTCTTTAAAGAATAGCCACACGTCGGGTCGATTAGGGTCGATTTTTTGGGTAATAAAGTCTCATATTATTGCGGACAGAAATAAATGTTGCTACACATTAACGCACGTCAAGCAATCCACATATTTACATAATCAGCTTAATCGATTCTATCGACACGTCAGTACAGCCCTACAATTTGCACATAATATCTTAGACAGTAGTGCGCCATTTACAAAGATGCACAGAGCTTTCCTGACAAGTGAAAAAAAAAAACTGGAGAAATAAGTCATTGTTTTCACTAAGCAGCAAATAAATGCCTTAATTTGTTCCTCACATGCAAATATATCACCTACTTGTATTGACATGCAAAATCCTTCTCTCTTTGTTGAGAATGCTATTAGCAAGCTAATAAGTAAGAATGACTACAGGAAATCTGCTAGATAACACTGTTACTGAAAGCAGATTTTGTGGCGGAGAGAAGAAAATGCAGTCTACAATCATTTATTAAACAGTATACAGGTGAGATTTTCTAAGCGAATGTCACTTTTTTTTTTTAATTTCAGGATATTTGACATTTGTACAAGAGTGAGTCAAAAATAATGCACTGTCTCATCAACACTTTCCGTTCAAGACTACTGTCTCTCGAGTCACTGCTGTGCAGGTGTGAACGTGCAACATAACATCTATTCATTTGTAAGGGCAGTGTGAGCAAAAATTTGGATTTTATTTGAATTCCTGAGCGAGACGCTTATTAAAGAGCTGAAGCTTAAACTTTGGATTAAACGCACAGGACTGCTGTCCAGGGGCGCCGTGATTTTGCATGACAATGCACGTCCGCACACTTCTGCCCAAACTGCCAGAACGCGGAACTTTTTCTTGAGGTGTTAAAGCATCCTCCCTAAATTCCTGATCTTGCTCTATTGGTCTTTTACCTATTTGGTCCCCTGAAAGCAGTCCTACGAGGTCAAAGATTCACTTCCGATGAGCGAGTGTTGTTAGAGAGGTTCCCTGTTAAAGTCGCACAAAAAGAGAAAGATTCCAGTTTTTGCAGATAGAGACTCTCTCAGAGAGCAGTGATTCTGTTGGTGTGTGTGTGCGTATGTGCAAGTGTGTATGAAAGTTGTTCAACAAAGTAGCCCCCCTCCATCTCCTCTCCATTCTTTCTCTCTCCTCTTTCCCTCACTATAGTTACAATTCTTTTTAAATGAAGGTAAATTTGTTTTATTTTTACTTTTTATTTTGTGTTAATAATTTTAATATGAATACTTTTGGGTTGTGGAACAAATCATCAGAGTTTCCATTATTTGTTATGGGAAAATTTGCTTTGATATAGAAGTGTTTTGGATTACAGACACGCTTCCACAATCAATGAATGATGCTCATAATCCAAGGTTTAATTGTATTTGTCTGCTCTAAAAGGTAATCAAAAAAATTCTACAGCCAGAGTGTGGATAATTTTTAACTGACCCCTGTATAATTATAACTGATAAATACTTAAATTTTGTGGCGTTTGTAATGTACAGTAATTATATATATTTTTTTAATTGTGTTCATTTTTGCCATCATAATGTATCTGTAAACATGAAGCACTATTTGTTGTGTGAATCACAATTTGTGAATGCAAATATTTTGCAAATGAATATGAAAACTGCAAAATGCCATCTGGGCATGTGGTCCTGTGACTTTTGGCAGCTTCGTTGTATCGTCACTGACCAAACTCGCAAAATGGTGTTAGTAAGAATTTTCGAAGGAAGGAATCTAGGACACAAATCAGTTCTGCCAAAACCAGAAATCACATGACCAGACGTTACCCCGGTGGGTGTTTGCAGATTTTCTGGTTCATTTGCAAGACATTCTGTACACACTTACAAATAGCAATGGATACATACTGTACACATGTTTTAATAAATGTGAAGTTGCAAATACAACGAGCATTATTCCCTAGAAGTGCTTTCAGCTTGGGTCACTTTCTGAGTCTCTGTGATCCTGTAAGCTCGAGTGCTTTGTCCTCCGGCCATGTTCCAGAAGACAGGGCTGCTCGAGGCGATACGCAGTCATACTCGAACCAGCAGCAGAACACACAGAGTTTTTAGTCACTAATCCCCAACTCCATGACTGCACTCACAAACCGCACCTTATTCTCCCAGGTCACACATACAGTATACCTGGTTTGTTATATATCTGATGAAACTTGTTTTATAAAAAACACGGAAAAAACTACAACCTAGTTAAATATTTATTGTATCATAGCGCCCCCCTTGTATTTCTTCGGAGAGACGTTATGTCTGTTCAAATGTAACCGTCTTCACACTGTAAACACTTTATAATCAATGTAATCTTCATCTGTGGACCGTTTCCATTTCACTCAGTCAGCGGGGAAATCTGAGGTTGCATTGAGCGGCTTGGTACTTTCAGCAAGGGCTTACACTAGAGAGTGATGGTTGACCTATTGGGGGATGAATCAAGCATGAATTAAAAGGCTTTTACAAAAACCAAATCATTCCAGATGGTTGCACTTGAGTTGTTTAGAGCAGTTTGTTTTGTTGAGCTTCGCTTGCATTTTACCTGGATGAATACAGAGGACACTCAATAATTAGATGCTGTTCTATCGATTGAAATAAACATTTTAAGCCTAATTAATTTTTTTAAAGAATTTTTTCAACGTAGAAATAAGGTAAACATGCAATTAACCCATAAAAATGTGTTAACCCTTTAAACGTGTCCTGGCTTTATTTTGATTATTTATTCTTTGATAAATAAGTAACAGTGCTGTGTGTGGGCATAGAATAAATAAATTATACAAATTAATTATTCATTCTTTCTTCTTTTACTTTTAGTACATAATCATAACAATGGCAATGCAAATAATGTCCATCGAAGGAAGAGGGGGGTTCTTTTTCTTCTTCCTGTGATTTTAAGGAAATTCGGATAGTGCGACTTATTGATCATGTGACCTTTGGAATATTCTATGTACACCGATCAGCCATACCATTAACATCACATACTGTTAACACATTAACATTGATTATCAATTATATAGCAGTAAACGGGCGACAAGTTCATGGTTACCCAAGATTCACCCATGCCCGCAGGTACCAAAGGCCAGCCCGTCTGGTCTGATCCCACAGAAATGCAGCACAAGTCACTTAAAAAGCAAACGCTGGCCATGATAGAAAGAGCTCAAGGCCACTGACCCAGCCTCTAAACTCCCCAGATGACAATCCAATTGGCCCCCCATGGGACAAGATTTTGTGTTGTAATGTTACGGCTGATTTGGTCTATTTGTTAAGAGAGAATTTGTTCAGATAACAGGATTGAGTAAAGTTTGTACAACATGAAAATAGACATTATTGTATGACCTGAATGATCTTTGTAGCACAAGATGGATTCTGTTAAATGGATTTACCAAAAAAACTGCAAAATCATAAGTTTTTTGACGTATTGTAACAACAAAGAATAGTTATAATGTGCTTGGACATTCTTTTGGTCATGTTTTCTGCCATATATTGTAATTTGGAGTACGGTATCATATACGGTAAGTGTCACTATAACCAAGGAACCGCCCATAAATCATTCTCACTTTATATTATTCTTATTAGCTATTGTATCTTTAAAAACACATGCATTGTTCTCGAACTCTTTTGTAAACGCTGCCCTTCCTCACCTCTTTAATTCTCACAGATTTCCTATTACAGTCAAAGGGTCTAATTATAGGTTCTCATCCTATTTCCGAATCCATGACATGAGAAAATGATTTACGAGCACATGAATCCGAGTGCGAGGTGAAAATTAGCGATGCTCGGGTCTTCTTAAGGGTCACTGCATTATTGCAGCACAATTTAGCCTGCGCTATCCATTAGCATGTTTTCCACTCGCAGGCATGGCTGCGATAATGTGCCGATGCAATCATGCTTTAATGCACACGACAGCGAAGCGATTACAAAGCCTAGAACTGATCTGTGACAAAAAGCTGTTGATTAGCAGCTCTGCACATATCTATCAGTACACGCTGTTTGTGGCTGTCTGTGCAAATTGACAGTAACACCACAAATGCGGGCACTCAGTGATAGCTTCCGGATCTCTTATAGGATGAGAAAGCTAGAAAAGATTAGAGGATCATTTTTGATGCCTGTACACAAAACGCCTAACAGACAGCACCTTCCCTTTTTTGTTTTCTTTTCATTCTTTTTCTCCACGGCATTAAAGTAGGTTAATTTTAGTGAAAGTGCATGTGCCATACAGCGACTGTGTCAGGTGTCACAGCTGAGGCTCAGAACCTGTGGGAAACTTTGAGCCGCTGATAGATTGAGGTTAAGAAGAAAGGCTCGGGGGAAGTGACAAGTGTTTTGCTATGATCATGAGACGTTCAGAAGAATGCAGATGTGCTTACAGTCATGTCCATACAAATGAAGGAGTTGCAGTTTAGAATGGATTCATAGTAATTACATTTGCTTTCTTTTATTTAACAACATACAATAGAGAATTTTATGCATTTTTAAGCCAGTCTATCTGTCCATGTTTGTGACTCTCAAGGACATGAGCGATTGTAGGCCATCCACCTTAACGTTTAGAATCAGCCGATCAGAATCAGCCGATATTCACTTTATTTTTTACAGATGGTGGTGTAGTGGTTAGCACAGTCGCCTTGCACCTTTAGGGTCCAGGTTCGATTCCCGGCCAGTTTCGATTCCCGTCTCTGTGTGCATATTCTTCCCTTGCGTTGTGGGTTTCCTCCGGGTACTCCGGTTTCCTCCCACAGTCCAATTACATGTGGATTAGGCTAACTGGCGTTCCCAAATTGCCTGTAGTGTATGAATGAGTGTGTATGTGTGTGCCCTGCAATGAATTGGCACCCTGTCCAGGGTGTACCCTAAGTCTCCTGGGATGGGCTCCAGAGTCAGACCCCCTGCGATCCTGAATACAGGATAAAGCGGTATAGATTATAAGTGAGAGAGTGGGTTGTCTCTCAAATAGCTGATCATGTAAACTGATACAGGTAAAAAAAAAAAAAATTTTTGACAGCCACATCAACATGCCATCGCCAGTCTGGGAATTGTACCAATTCTTTTTAACATACGTCAAATTTGAAAAATAGAACACTTCAAATGGACGATCCCAGTAATCCCCACACAATCCGTGATTGGTATCAGAATCGGACGATTCTGATGTCTGTGATTGTGGATCGTTGGTAGTCGGCCCCTGAACCCTAAAACCCCAAAAGTACCCCTAAAGTTCAGCATTCTGAAATGCTTTTGTCCTCACCACAGTGGTAAAGAGTCACTCCAGCCTTCCTGTCAACTCAACCCAGTCTAGCCATTCTTCTCTGACCTCTCTAATCAACAAGACATTTTTGCCTACAATAGTGCCACTCATTCAATGTTCTTCTCCATATAATTAACATACGTCAAATTTGCTAATTTTTTCTAAAGCAAAAAAAATATGGCAGAATGTCTGCCAAAAGCTTTAACAGAACAGAACTTATTCTCCGCTTAAGAACAACGCACCGTGAATAATATTGTGTGAAAAGTTATCCACAAAGGCAGCATCTAAATCTTGTAAGTCGACCCTCACTCAGCCACCCATAGCAGAAGCACTCAAAAAAGCTTGAGCCTCACTCTGCAGAGAGTAAAAAGGCTAAATCCATTATCACAAAAATGATAATTAAGAGAGAAATAAAGAGCAGTTTCCAGCTGTGGCCGAGGCAACCCGGGTTTACCTTCATGAATGCGGGCCGACAGCGAGCGACTATTCAGCATGGCTGCACACACTCTGGATGATAAGAGGAACAGACTGTCTCTTAAAAATGCAGAAATTCTGATATTTATGAAGAAATGCTTGCCCTTGCTGCTTATTAATGAGTAGCCCTGATTGGCTTGCCAAATACAAAGTGACTGATGTCTGCATTCATTAAGAAGAAAAAAAACGTTCGGTGCAGGGTTTCGATTTGTTATTCATTGACACAGCCTTGATCCATGCGCTGCACATTATAACGAGCGAGTATAACAAGACAGACGCATTTTAGATAAGCATTCCGGCGTGTGTGAGAGCCTCTTGATGCTTCTTACGCAATGGAAAATTTTTGCTCTTTAGTCGAACATAGGCTATTCCATTGGTTTCATTTTCTTCATAATCTACATGAAATAATAAGAGAATGTAATTTGTTGCATCTGTTGCCTTGCAATAAATAAAAGTTTTAAATTTCTGACACTTTCTCAGATCCTTATTATATTTGTGCCAGTTTAGAATAGTTTTTTTTACTGTTATATATAGTACACAAATAAACTGTACTTCAGAGAAAATAGAACGCTTCAAATGGAGGATCCCAGTAATCCCCACACAATCCGTGATTGGTATCAGAATCGGATGATTCTGATGTCTGTGATTGTGGATCGTTGGTAGTCGGCCCCTGAACCCTAAAACCCCAAAAGTACCCCTAAAGTTC
>JAOVVA010000052.1:18345443-18358777 GCA_028565275.1 Leiocassis micropogon | reverse complement strand
TCACCACAGTGGTAAAGAGTCACTCCAGCCTTCCTGTCAACTCAACCCAGTCTAGCCATTCTTCTCTGACCTCTCTATTCAACAAGACATTTTTGCCTACAATAGTGCCACTCATTCAATGTTCTTCTCCATATAATTATGTATAATGACTATAAATTGATGTGTGTGCTAACAACAATTTCATGGAAACCACATTTTCCCTGATTCTGATGTCTGATAGGAACAAAGCTCTTGATTGATCTTGCTTTGACATGATTGGCTGAATGGATAATTGCAACGATGACCAGGTCCACAATCGTTTCTATTAAAGTAAGCAGTAAAGGTGTGCTGATCGATCAGCTGAACCCTCTGTAGCCTGCTATCTCTTATGACCCAAATGATGATGGGTTCCCTGTTGAGTCTGGTTCTTCTCAAAGTTTCTTCCTATTGCCATCCCAAGGAGCTTTTCCTTGCCACCATCGCCATCGCCTTTGGCTTGCTCATCAGGGACCATCTAATCATTATGATCTATACACATTTTTACTTGCTCCTACACATTTCCATAATCTTCCTTTCATTTTTTGAAGCTGCTTTGAGACAATGACCATTGTTAAAAGCGCTATATGAATAAAATAAAATTGAATTGAATTGTAGCCAGCATAGCTAGGAGTCTCTGGAGCAGAATGGCCATGCTTTCATGCAGGAGGGGTGGCGTATTTGCGGTCCCACACCTGGTGTGACTCTAGCCAATCCGCGTACATGGATAGGGCCTACCCTAGTCTCATCAATAGTGTTTGAAAAGGTGTCTCTTAGGAAGCACACGATAGATTTCGCCCTCCTTGGTTGGCTGTCCTTTCATTTTTTAGTTGGATTTTATTTGTACATAATAAATTTTTTTCTGCTTTACCACTTTTTTTTTTTTTACATTTAAGATTTGATTAAGTAAGAGAAATTCCAGTAACCTTGTGCAGTTTGGCTAAAAAAGTAAAAGCTGAACTTTTCCTTACAGTAAAGGTACCAAAATACAAGGCTATACTGAAAAATTACAAATGTTGGTAGAGTAACACTTTCTATCACAAGCGGTGCCTTTGCATCATCACTGAACTCAACTCTTGAATCCTCTTTGAAAATCCCCTTTGTCGCAGTTGAAGGTCTTAAACTGCATTACCGAATTTTTGTGTTTGTCTTGTTGCAGCATGCCTCCACATTTTATTTTTAACTTCACTACACACCTGCACTTTACAATTACAACATTACCTTATGAGTGCCTGTATTATGCAGTTAAAGACACTGCTATGAATCACTTCTCATTTGCAATCTTGGTGCTAAACCTTTTCATCTGTTTTTCTTTGCTGAGTGTACAATCTACGGTTCACATTGCAGTTTGTGCTGGTTTCTTCCATTGGGTATTGTTTTCTTGTCCTGTTTAGTAATCTTGTGCTCACCTTCATGTAGTCTCGCATTCTATGCCGCTGTACTACAGTATGTGTCCACACTACTGTGCTTAAGAAACTTTCCAATGTATATAAGTTACATAGAAGAGATGCGTATTAGTCAAAAGAAAGACGTGAATGAAGGCATAGAACCAATTGATCTTGACAGAAGACAGCGTGAGACTCTTAGCTGCAGTAAAACATTTGAATGGTGGAAACGTTTAGAAGAAGGCCATATGTCTGTGAATGACGATCCCAGCTGAGGTGACTGTTATTCAGCGAGTGGAACGCCTTATCCTTGAAAATCAGTGGATAACATGTCCCCAACTTGTGGAAAAGTCTTCCTTGTCTTTGAAAACTGTACATACAATCACTTACAAACACCACTTGCATATTACAGAAACTCAGCTGGGAGTTATTGTCACATCCCCCTGTAGATTAATGACATTAAACCCAACAATTCCTGTCACGAATCAGTTAATACCTTGTGCAGTGTGAGGAAAGACCCTTGAAAACAAAAGACCAGATCGTTTCTGTTGTTTCTGGAAAGGCGCGTTCGTCACGAGAATTCATTATTCCTCCTTGGCACCCACACCCACCTGAAGCGTTTGATATTTCCAGTGATGCTTTTGAAGCCCGCTCCATATTTAGAATGCTGCATTTCCCCCCGCCCATGATGCTCACTCCTCATCCTTTGAACTGGTTCCCCTGAGCCTTTTGACTATTAGGTGTCCATGGCGTAAAGTCAGAGGAGTAGATTCAGCGTGCCGTGTTGTACAGCCGCACAGAGGGATGAGGTTACAGGAACTGACCTTGGAGCAGCAAAGAGATGAGATGGAAGGAACGACCGTTTTGCATAGAGAATTTTCCCTCAAACGCTCTGATTGAGGAAATTGATTTCTGGAGATCTCACGGAGGACCGTGGCTGCTTGTGCCAATTCGCAATCTGCATGAAATGAGTTGCGCGACCTTCTTTTCCGAATGTGAGCGATGAAAAACCGAGCTGGCCATGTTTCCAGCATGATAGCGAAACTGGAGATGCAGCTTCCTTGCATATCTCTTTATTATTTTGCCAAATAAAACAGGAAAGGTTCATTCCAAACATGTGTGCTTGATATTATATACTGTGCTAGTTATCTTTTCTTTTTTTCCAATTCACGAAAACTAAATTTAGCTGATAAATGTGAAATATGATCAGGGACTAAATGAAGCCATGGCCATTGCTTCGATTAGCAGATTAGGTTGTATTGTGGGTAACATGAGGCCTTTAATGTTTCCTCTCTAAATGTAGCTTATTTTATTTTTGGAATATAAGAAGTGAATGTGTTTTTTTAGAAGAATGTTATTTACATCAGCCTCCCTCTGGGCACAGGTTGTGTCACGGTGAGCTGCACAGTGCAACATTCGGCTTTTGTCACAAACAGCTCTGAGTCAAGGCCACTCTGGTTTAATTATAGACCTCACTTTATTATATGCAATTCTTAAAAGGTATTTGTCTGAGAAATTTGATCCGTTAAGGGTTCTGTTTTTTTATTCTGAACGAAAAATAGACTTTAAAATATTGTAGTGCATTCCTAACTGTTATTATATGTACAGTACGTTAAATATATTTGTACCAGATGTAACAAATTCTCAGGGGTTTATTTTAATCTTCTTCTTTTTATACATGATTGTTGCTATAGTAACAACTCATCCATAGGCACTTGCATGATGGATGCTCTACATAATCTGAGACTCGAGTAATAAATGTTTTACATGATGTATAATTTTGATATGGTGAAGCTTTCTTTAAGGAGACAATTATTTGTTTGTTTGTTTATGAAAGCAGTCTCAATAGCTGGTGCGTTTTGACAGAAAACGGAATGCTTTTTGTCACAGGAAAGTATTCAGGACATAGAACGTTGCACTTCATGCATTTTTGGTAACATTGACGTTATGATCCCAGCAGGAAGCCTGTTTTAATTTGGTTGGAACAAAGCTGTGATGATGCTCGACTTCAGGACAATGTTCTTTTCGAAAGATAGAATGCCTTTGATGAAAACCATGTTGAAATAAAGTTGAATGATTGACATAAACACACATCTGAGAACAAAATCTCAAAACAACTAAATTATAGCCTTTATTTGAAACACTGATGATGATTATCATCCATTTGCAAAATGTCCGACCACATCCATAGTCTTGGAACGGATACAACAGCTCTTAGAGTTAAAATGTTACCCCTTAAATATTTTTTATAAGAAATATTACAGTGAGGTGCATCTTAGCTCCCTAATGACTCTGCTATAATGTGGTGTTTGCACAGAACAAATCTAATTTTTAAAGATTTTTTTATGCTTGTTTTATAACCATTTTGGCTGCTTTTTAATTTAACAGTTCTGTAAATTGCTGTTGTCTAGCATTTATTGTTCTACCTGTTGTTATGCGTGTGCCTTTACCTACAGTAGTGGTCCAGTGGTAAGCACACAATGACAGCAGTTTGAATCCCGCTCGTTTGGCATTAATATTGTTTTAAAGTCATTTTTGCTACATGGTTTAGTGGCATTGATTCACAGTTATCCCATCATCTCATAGTCAGTGTTGTTCAGACAATCAGTCATTTCATCAAAGTAGTTTCAAAAACAACGTAATACCAGCATTGTCCCAACGTCGGTAACATTGCCAAGTTATCATCACCACAACGTTAAGACAGCCAGACATTTCTGCTGTGATTAAGTGAACTTGTGTTTCTGCTGTAGGCGTTATAGCATAAGTAATAACAGGGACTTGTTTGGATGTTCTACAACATTAAGTACAACCATGAATGGCTAAAATGCACAATGTGTTAATTAATACATTAAAAACATTGTAGGATAAATCAGATATTGAATATACAGTAAGAGTAGTAAAAAAACACAATGCAATTTGTTCCGATATACTGTACATAACTCAGTACATTTATTATTAGAAAATATATTATATTATATATTATAGATGGGGATTGGAGATGGCGAAAAAAAATCATCAGTTAAGTATAATGAGTTTTTTTGTGTGGCAATTTATGTATAGTCAGACTGACCCCAGAATTTTTTAGTTAATTAAACTTTAAGTCATTTACTTTTATTATTTTTAAATGAAATATTATTTATTTATTTTTTGTAATGTATATAGGTTTGTGTTTGAGATGGTAAAATGTCACCTTTCCTCTATAATCCTACAGGTGGCGCACTCTAAACTATTCACACACTATCTGACAGCACTGCATCCTGAGTAGATGGAGCAGATTATTTGGGAAATTTGTTTAGAATTTAGAACAAAAACCTAAACAAAGTTAAATTTCGAATCAGGGTATTCAAAAAATTGTGATACTTAAAGAATCACAATACAAATCAAATCGGCACCTACAGTAAGCATCGTGATAATGTTGTATCGAGTGATCCCTGGTGATTTCCATGCCTATAACAAATACTGTAGCTAACTATTCTGTTGTACTTCTATCTATTGTATTATTTGTTATATTTGTTTGAAACGCTAGTATTTTAAATAAAACGTAAAAACTACTTTGCTTTATACTTACACTACTTCTACTTCAGTGACTGGTAGTCACTTTCATCGTCCCTTAAAACACTGTTAGAACAGTTAAGTCAATCAAGTTCAAAACTGATTCTTCACTTTGCTTTTGTGAAGTAAAGAAAAAAGAAAGAGGTCGGAAAAAATAAGAAAAACTAGTCACGCTTGCACCCAGGCCTGGGCATTACTTCTGTTCAGCCACCAGAGAACTGCTGACTTTGGCTTCTATTAATCACACCTACAGTATGTTCTGCTCCTTTATTTATTTATTTATTTATTTTGTGTACACGACATGTTTTTTTTATTTTTTTTTTATTTGCTTACTGGTCTTTGGCCGAGGCTGTTTTTCAGATGGCGGATTAGCCGAGTTAGCTCAGGCTTATTTGAAAGCTCATTATTATAGATTCGAAAGCTCCTTTGAACAATGCAGGTCTGCTATAACAGCTACGCTCCAAAACCAGCCTTCTGGATCCGACCGCGTGCCCTTACCACACGTACGCACACGAACATGCTTACACACACAAACCATTAACCCACACCGGACCACATTATAGCCATCACCATTAGCCAGAAAGAATAAGAGTTTACTGAGCTATGAATGTAAAATTTCACTCTGTCTATTATTAGTCTGTTGGCAGGCTGTTGCTAGGTGCCAAGAAGTCTTGACTCTACATGCATATCTATGTAATTAGGGAGCGTATATTAAGGAAACTTGGAAGATTTCCCCCGTTAAACACATTTGATTTAGCATTTCATAATTTTGAATATTTTGCTCTGAAATGAGATTTGCAAGTATGATTGGATGAGTTTAAAAAATAAAAAAAAAAAGCACATTGTGTTCTGGGTACTATTTTCATGAAAAATATTTCATTTGGTGATTTCATTTTCTTTTTCATATTAAAGTGATGGACATGCATCGATTCCAAAATGATTGTAATTACTGTTTATTAGGCTAAAATCAAAATCTGCAGTTTGCACAGGGGGCATTCTGCGTAACAAGTACAGTCTCTCACTACTTGATAGTGGATATGAAATATGAGGTGCGCTGCGGAATTAAATATCAGAAATGGTGCAATGTTTGGAACTCTAGACGAATGAACAATTTGAGTGAACGGAGCATGCTTTTACTGCAGATCTCACACAGAAGTTCTCTTCGCTTGCTGTTATTAAATCGCCTTGGCTTAAAGCAGCTCTTGCCTTTGGCGATAGAAAATAGCTCCATTTCTATTATAGCATAATTGCTACAGGTCGCATAAACAAATAAAAATGTGAGGTTCTTATTCTCCTTTGTTTTTTGTGTTACTCTATGCCATCTAAACTTGCTGTAACCTCTGCCTGCCTGTATTCACATTGTGAACCCTACAGCGACTCGTGTCGCTCTGATTGATAGAGACTATAAATGCAGAAACAAGAACTGTGCACAGAATCTGACACAACGCTTAGTGTGTAGGACATCATTGTGTGTGCACACTATGCAGCCTCATTTTCAAAAATGTAAAAATCTATGGAATATATAAAGATGCCTGACGTTTTTTTGATTAACTTTGAGTGTAAATGTATGCAAACAGTCTACCAAGGAAAAAAAAAAGATAAGAGTGGAATAATAAAAGTGTGATTATTAATTGCAAATGGAAAGAGAAGTGAGCTTTATTAGTCCTTTCTCTGGCATTTCCATCTTCCAGGGTGATTGTTAGTAGCTCTTTTGTTCAAAAAAAAAAAAGAAGTCATGATAAGGAATGCATTCTACCTGTGCAAATTAAAGGAACAGGTTTTAGAGGAACCATGATTAATGTGTTACCTCAGCTCACGAAAAAAATCACTGAATGCTGATAGCATTGTCAATGAGGCTAATCCCTGGAGTATATTTCGTGCTACTCGTGCGGTCGGCTAATTATACAGAGCCGACATTATGGAGGCTGGAACTAGTAAACAGTAGCCATGTTGTTTCATAGACCAATAACAATTAAAATTAGTACTGGTGTGTGACATTTCTATTTTCCTTTTAGTTTAACATGTTTGAAGACCATGTTTTATATGAATGTCTTTATTATATGAATTATAAGTAGAATTTCTGCATACTGTATCTGTTCTTTACTTCCTTATTTATGTTTCTGGAACCGTTCACTTTTACTCCAAAACATTTCCAAAATAAAATCTGTACTTTTACTCCGATACATTTTCGATAAGGATCTTCCCTACTCCTCGCTGCACCAATTCGAGGTGGTGATGTAATGCCTGTCTTTGGCCAACCATCAAGTGCAGAAGACCCGCATCGCCATCACAGTATAATAAATGATGATTGATACCATCATGGAAGCACCTGCTGCAGGCTCTGCTGCTAATGTTACAACTCCGGGTGACAGACGACGACCACCCTGACTACAGTGGTGAACTCCGTGGTGGCCATGAAGATAACGTTACACACCTGCCGGCCTTGTTTGCAAAAAAATGTTTTCATGCGGTGGACTGAAAGTTTCTTCTTACCGGGTGAGGTGCCTTTTATGCCTAAAGAAAGTCACTGAAATATTGGCACTCAAAAACTCCCAGTCCTAATTGAAAAAGAACATCAAGGTAAATTACATTAATATTGATTTAGTGGAGCCACAACGTTAATGTTATTTAACCATACTTAGTTATTATCATAAGCCTGTTCAGCTATCTGATTAACATGATGGCCAGGCTAATATGTTCTTCAGCTTACCTCGCTGATTAGCCTACATGCAGCCACAATAAAGTTCAATTCAAATTCTAACTGCTGATGTTTTTATTTTTATAAGAATAAACACATTTAGTATAAAAAAAAATCATTTGATGCATAAGTACAGTAAATATCAGATACTTACAATCTTTTACTCAGGTGCTATTCTGAAAGGGCCTACAAAGTAATTTTTTTTTGGTAAGATGCTTGTACTTTTAATCAAGTATCACTTTCAAGTATTTCATAGAAGTTTCATACGGGTTTTAACTAGAAGATAATAGTTTGGATTAGCATGGAGCACCAGAATGCCGACTAGAACCCCCCACCGCACAAACCTTATTTTACACTATATGGACAAAAATATTTAGCCAAACCAGCCATATTTTATCCAAATACATATACTTAAATATGGAGTTGGTCCCCCCTATTCAGCTATAACAGCTTCCACTGTTCTTGGAAGGCGTGTTTCTGTGGCAATTCGTGCCCATTAATTCTGTAGAGCATTTATGAGGTCAGGCACTTGGACGAGAAGGCCTGGCTCTCAATCTCCGTTCCAGTTCATCTCGAAGGTGCTCCATGGTGTTAAGGTCAGGGCTCTGTGCGGGCCAGTTAACTTATGTAATGCAAACATAACACTGTGATTGCCCTTCTTTGGGGATAAGCTTCCTTATTGTTCCTGATAATTAACAGATTTGGTCACATACTTTTGTCCATATAGTGTATCTTTTCCTAATTTCTTTGTTGGTGTTTTATGACAAAATTGTACCAGCAAATCATCATGAAGTATCCATCCAGTATCCATCACGAAGTTCCAACCTTCTGTTCTTTGTCTGTTTTTGAAAGCTGGACAAGTCTAACTTCAGCTTGCAACATATCAGGGACAATAGCTGTCACTGTGGTGTAGGCTCATCATATTTTCCCTCTTATTTTTCTCTACTCTCCTCCAGAGAATAAAACGACCCTCATCTCTCAGCTGTATGGATTGCTCAGTTTTTACAGGTTTTACCTGAGCTTCGCCAATGGTCCGTCCAAAGTGAAGGAAGCTGCAAAAAAAAAAATCTTCACAGCGAGCGAGACAGCTCAGCTTCTACCTCTTTTCCATTATCACTCAGAGACACGGCAGCTTTTGTGCTGACTAGTAAAGATGGCTTTGCCCAAGACTCATCAACAAACGCCTGATAAGGAATAAATGAACTGGCAGAACTATCTGTAATGAGTCAGCGCCGTGGTTCTCATTAGCAGGTCCAGGAGCGAAACCAATGCAAATTGCGTATAAATCAAAGGCAGGCTTTTAGACAAGGGGCGTAGGGTGAGATTACAGATTCTGTTTCTGCCATGAATACCGTTATCGTTTTTATTTCCTGTTCCTGTCTGAAGACCATGACACAGAACGTGTCACTTCCCAAATGTGGTGGATTTTAATATTTGTCCCGGAGCTTTGCATTCCACCCAAAGAGCTCTAAGATACCTAGTTTCTTGCAGTCTTTATCAGTCGCTTATGCAGTTAAACAGACATTTTTATTTATTTTTTTTTTTTGCATTGAGTAATGCTGATAATATAGGTGGAATTGTTATTGTCGTTATCTGTTGGCACAAAGCAACGCAAAAGGGTTTTCCGTTGCTTTTGTGATAGACTCGGCACAAATATACAATGGCCGGATCAATAGCTTCTCCCTGATGGTGGCTAAACCAGCTGCAGCAGGCTGAGATTGGTCTTGTTATCAGATGTTCAGAGTCGAACAGGGATGCTTAGAAAGCAAAGCATGCCTGTGATACATGTGTAGCATTTAATTCCACCCTTACACATCCCCTTGTGATGAGGAGGTAAATGCACAGCAGGATTCGATTAGGTTTCACAAGCACATGGATTATACATAAAAAAAACTTTTCTTTTCCATACACAGCTAGGTAGTCACTTGTGTGCCTTTGATGTGCATCTGTCTGCAGGGTGTGTTTAAGCATTTGATTAAGCCAAGGATACAGGGATGGTGCCATTCTTACTCAGAGCTGCCCCGGGCTAACCACATTCAGCTCCTGTTGTGCCGCTTCACTTCAGTTCCTCCCAAATATTTCACACTTTCACACACACTATATATATATTTTTTTTTAACTTACTCTCTGTACATATTTTAACTGCAAAAAACAACAACAATCAAGCGTGTCTTCACTCAGGCTTTTGTGTTGATTCGGGGCGAATTCGCATGTGGCGTGCAAGCGGCCGAGGAGAAATGGAAGTCACACTGGGAGGGAAAAGTCAATAATTATGCGCTATTTGCATTATTACGATCTCTGGGGTTCGGATCTCTGCTCCTGTGGCAGCCGACAGCAGAGGAAGGAAGGATGCGTGTTTTGAACTGATTAACGCGGCCCGGCCCCTGTGTTGTAGAGAGTTGCGTGGAGTGGGCGTGAAGGCGATTAGAGGCTTGTTTTTAGGGCACTCGCCGAGAGAGACAAGAGACACTCTTTTAACACGAGGGGGAGGAGAAATCCTCCCACACGGAACAGAGCCAGTACTACGACACCGCTATCCTAAACAGAAGAGACAGGCACAAAACAAAGAGAATTGGGCTGGAACAGTGAGAAAAAAAAATCACCACTAGATAATTACACAAGCTACAGTAAAATCATAGTTTGTGTTATATCATGAAATGAGCGAACAGCTTCACATTTTCAAAGAGATGATAAACTAACAGGAAAAAGGAAATTACTGAGAGTAATAACAGAGACGGTCAGGTTTCTAAAAGTATTGACACCTGTGCATTGCAATGCATTGCCCAATTTTTTATATTGTATTGTCCTAATGCCCTTGACATTTTGATAAACTTTTATGCAAGAGAAAGTGAGCGAGAGTGAGCAAGAGAGAGAGAGAGAGCGAGAGAGAGAATAGGAGATGCGATGCGATGCGATGACGCTCTTCTGATCCTAGAACAAAGAGTGCTCCTGAACCCGATGTTTGAACGGGCTATCTCAGGAGGGATTTTTGCTCGTGTCAGCCTGGTCCTGTCAGGCAGGCTGAGTGTAAACATGAACAGATATGGCGAAAGATCAAACGAATACACAGTTTGATTTAAAGGTTGACATTGAGGAGCTTTATCACCCAAGTTGGCACAGCTGACCTAGAATGCTCTGTGTACTGAATATCACAAACTGTAATATTTGTCTATATATCCATTTGGCTATCAGTCCATACCGCTTATTCTTTGTACAGTAGGATGGGGTAACTAGAGCCTATCGCATGGAACCAAGGGTATAAGGCAGGGGACACAGTGGATGTGGTGCCAACTCAATGAAGGGCAAAGGCACACACGTACACATTTTAACATGTCCAATCACAGTACTGGCTATTTGGAAAAACCTTTCAGCTTACATTGCATGTATTTGAACTGTGGGAGGAGAAAATGCACTCACATTGCACATGCAAACTCCACACACAGAGGGGATTTCGGTATGTAGGTAGGTAGGTATAAACTAATTGTGATTGCATAGTACATCTGGTTAGTATATACACAGTAAATGCAGTAAATATTGTGCATCAAGGCTATGTAGTGAGTATTTGCAGTACAGTACCTACAGAACAGATAATGCCATGAAGTAAAAAAGGGACGTATGGATGTAATACAGAACCTTGGATTACGAGCATAATTCATTCCAGAGCGCTCCAGAAGGTATTCCAAAACACTCATAAATCATCATAACTCACAAAGCAAATTTTCCCATAAGAAATAATGGAAACTCAAATTATTCGTTCCACAGTCCAAAAAATAAATACATAAAAATAATTAATACAAAATATAAAGTAAAAATAAAACAAATTAACCTGCACTTTACCTTTAAAAAACGTTAAAAAAAATTCCGACAGATAAGTGTTTCCGTTTATGCGGGCAGGCGCTGTGCGTGTGTGTGTGTGTATGTGTGTGTGTGTTTGTGTATGTGTGTGGAGTACGAGAAGGAATTAGCCTCCCACTTCTCATCTTACACAGTAAACCTTTCTCCTCCCTTATTTGAATTTCACACAAACACACACACACAACACACAGACTAACGGAAAGACTAATGGAAAGATCCGTTAGTATGCGTGAGAAAAACCATTTGCTCAGTTGTGATCAAAACAAGAAGCGCATGTGTGACACATGATACTCGGTACTCGTAAACCAAGACTTGCTCGTTTTTTAAGTCAAAATTGATTAAAAATACTTTAAATACACAGTATATATATAGATATATAGAGAGGGAGGGAGAAAATCCAAATTATAAAAAAAGAGCAGTGCTGTATTATTACACAATGTATATAGAGATCAATTGTGTATATTTCACAACCCCAACTCTAAAACACTAAGCCATCAAGTCACCTTTGCCTGCACTTAATATCATAATTTTTATTGTTTTCTCATTCTGCACTGGGACATCATATTCATTCTTTGATTCTTCTTGATTTTCAAATCTTTTCACTCTTATTATGAAATAACCTTTTTACAACTTTAAAAAGGTTGAGTGTTTTCATTAGCAGTTGTTAAATGTGTTGGAACTGTTGTCTCATCTCCTCCAAAATGTGTGGGTTTTTTTTCTTTTTTTTCCCCGAAACCACACAACATTTGGCAGTTTTGTGCCCTGGTTTTTAGCACCCTGGCATTAAAAAAAAAAAAAAAAAGTAAGCCCCAATTTGAAGCTCTTTCGATTTCAGTCAAGACTTCCAAAAAAGAGCTGCCACTGTTAGGCCAAGCAGATGGAGCCTTTCAGCTCAATTATACACTGATGGCATGCAGAAGAAATAAAGCTGGAAGAAGGAGGGATGAGGAAGCGATTGAGGAAAGGCAGGATGTCTACAGAAGACAGAGAAAGCCTATTATATCAGCTTGCTTACTCTCAGTGGGTCTAGTAGTGCGAGTCCATTACTACAAACTGTCTGGGGTTCAGCAGCTGCTCTTTTCCTCAACAAATATTGTGTTATTTATCACTAGACCAGCAAGGCTTAGTTGAACTAGTCTGCAGTTTGCTGATCAAACATTCAAGACATCATGTACATTGCTGTAGAAACCTTATAAAACATTGCATCATTGCATCACTAAACATAGATTCTCTTTTCTGTTTTTTTTCTCAAAAATCCTAGAGTTTAGAAGTAGCAACGAGCACAGGAGGCAGAATATGTCAGAATATACGTTTCTCATTTCTGTAATTGCACTTGTTTTATTTTCTTTCTTTGGTTCCTTTTGTCGCTTTTTAGCTCCTCCCGAGCTGGGAAAGGGTGCAAGGAAAAAGAACAAGGACGCGATGGGGAAGCCTTGTTCACTGAAGCATCATTTCTGTTAAGCTAACTATATAATGGATCTTCATTTGCATAGCACAAATCAAACACTGAATTAAAAACGTAGATACAAGGGGGTTCTTAAAATTGTTATAGCTTAAAAAAAATAATGTAATGAAAATGAACGTTGATCGTGAGGTTAGCCGTTCTCTACATATCCTCCACCTAATGCACCACACATTTCTCTAAAGGATGGATGAGCTATATATATATATATATATATATATATATATATATATATACACACACACACACTACCGTTCAAAAGTTTGGGGTCACTTTCTAACTCCATGATTGTTCCTGATTTTTATTTCTTTCTACACTGTAAAGGCTGAAGGCGTCCAAAAAATGCATTAATCTCCTTTGAACAGTT
>JAOVVA010000052.1:18326937-18345343 GCA_028565275.1 Leiocassis micropogon | reverse complement strand
ATATGGCTTTTCTTGTACACATTTAGTTTTGTCCGGGCTATAAATTCACAAGAGCATATGCATTTATGTATTAAATGCTATACATTATGTATTTAATGGCATACATAATGTATGTATTGTGTACTCACATCATGCACTACAATAAAAAAGCGTCGTATTGACACTATCATATTGTCAATCTAGAAAACTTCCAAGTCAAATATCCCTACATAATATCCATACATATACTTACATAAAGATGCCAGACTTTAATTAATTTTTTGGTTATAGGCTGAAGGGCAGGGTAAAGGAGTCATCGCTTAGGGATTTGGGAGGCCCTTAATGATACATAAAGGCTAATCAGAGCCTTTGTTTTCAGAAATTATTGATCAGTTGCTGCAAAGTCACTGGTGTCCTGATCAACGCTTATGTATTTTTTTAAATTAAGCAATACTTCTTATTGCACAAAAAATCTTTCTATTATATGAACTAATGGGTTGCATCAGTATTATTTGTTCTTTATTGCAGTTTTATATAATAAACGTATGACAGTTAAAGCTCAGTATAACTGTGCTGTTTTATCGGTATTTTTCCAGAAATGTGCATTCAGATACATTTCAAAATCTGTCTCAGGTTTAAATAATTCATTTATCTTCATTTTCAATTCATGCTGGTCAGGGTATGGAGGATCTGGGCCAATCCCTTGATCACTAGGCAGGAGATACCCAGGACTTCACCCTGGATCAGGCATTAGTCCATCACAGGTTTTAAATAATATAGTGTTCAGAAATAAGAAATGGTTTAGTTGCGTTTTAAATAACTGATGGCCTTTCATAGTGGACTAAGTGAAGTTTTAGACCCTAAAGTATGAACACTGTTCAATACTTTCACACAGCTGTTGATCAATCAAAGTGTTTAGCTGTATTAAAATGTATGTTTGTTTTATGTATTTTGTTGTTGCCGTTCTATCGGTTGCTGATGTGACCACAGCAGATCCGCACATTTAACTTGGTACAGGGTTTCGCCCAGATGCCCTTCATGACACAAGCCTCTCATTTTAATCTAGGCTAGGGACTAGCGCTAAAGATCTCCAGTTCCTGGGTCCAGAGCCTGGCAAGGTCTCCGCATGGCAGGTGAGAAGACTATGACTGAGCCAGCTGTATTAACAATTATAAGATTATAAATGATGTTAAGATTGATATTGTAGAACTTTCCCCAGTCACAGCACAGGTGTGATGCACAGCTGTGATTTTGAAGAATACTCACTGATTATTAATCAGTGTATTTTTATCACTAAATAACATGCTACCTTTGTCAAAATTCAATTCCAATTACCGCTGCATTTTTACATTCATTATTTATTAAATACAAAATCAGGTATCTTAGCAGCCTACAGTGCAGTACGAATCTACTGTTGTATTCACTGGGTTGAAAGTTCCAAAGTACAAACTAGGTAGCTCAAACTGTATTAGTAGCCTTTGTAACATTTCTTTTGTTCTTCACTGTGTGAGCTATGCAGTTGTCCAGTCTCAAACTAAGCTTTTACCTTTATGGTTGTTAAATGATATATCATTATAGGGGAATCGCAATTAGATTTTTTTTTTCTCTCATACAATGATGTCTATAAAAGCCAGTCTTAGAGTACTCACCATTTGTTCTCGACTTTCTCATACATTATACTGCCACTCGAATATTGCAATATTGATTGCTTGCTGTTAGATGGCTTTGTCAGGGAAAATTTATGACTTTTCCAATGATGTTCCATTTGGAAAGCTATTTCCAAACTTCCTTCTAATATGCGTGTGGTCTCTTGGTCTTGACGTACAGGCCATGAGGGAGCGAACAGGGAAGCTTCGACTAGAAATGAGAATAAGGTGCTTCATTGTTTAGAGTCTGGTCAAGATCCATGGAGGTGATTAGCCTTGACGTTTCAGTCTAGCAGATTTAAGGCCGACATTAAAAAGTAATGCAATGTGTATTGGCGCAAAGAGGCACATAATTTCCTAAAAGTAATGGTATGATATTACTGATTCATGAAGAAACTTTTGAGCAAAAGCAACACAGGAACACAGTGAATGGGATCTATAAGGAAAATGTGTGTTATCGTGTATTGTTCTCCTAGGGGCCGAGTACAGACTCGGTTCGGCTTTTTGTTCAGAGTCTGCTGTGAGAGACAGATGTTGTTGTCACACAGGACATTTTAGCACTTTCATAGCACAGCCCTGTGAGAATAAATGCAAGCCAGAGGAGCTGGTGGAGTGGGCTACAGCACCCTTAATCTCACGCAGGACTGCTGCTAAGCAAGTTTAGTGGAGAAAAGCAGACTTGACAGCTCTGAATTTTGGAAAAGGTTTCAGGGCTTTGAGACAGACAGGGAAAACTGTACTTGGGTCTGTTCACAGCACAGATCGTTTGATGGTGGAATTTTCTAGTGCACTTGAGTCTTCGTGTAATACGTTCGACAGAATCTTCTTCATAAGTAGATTTCATTTTAGTAGAAAGTTTGAGTTTGTAAGAATTACTTCACATATGCAGTTATACCACTGGAAAGATTTAAACTGATTTTTACTTTAATTACTGCATGGAATGCAGGTTGTGTGCCATACTGCCCTATGGTCCATCCACATTGCATTTGTAAGTTTGCTTTTAATTTTGAAGATCTTTCTGATGCATTTTTTTTTTAATCTGATGCATTACCTGACCCTGTCATAAAAGTAATAATCCATATTGTCATTTTGACATTTCATAGTCAAATTTTGCCTATGAAATGTCAAAATGAGTGGGGCTTAGATTTCAACAGCTGGGAAACCTTTGCATTAAAAGCTGATGAAAGGCTGCTCGAAGTGACCCAACCTGATTTCTTTTTTTGTCTGAAGTCTGATGTTTTTAAAATCGGATTTGTATAACTTTCGTATGTGGTCCTACAGTAGATCAGATATACGATCTATTCAGTCATGTGACTTGAACGTGAATCGATAGGTCAGAATTTCTGTGACTTTTTACGTAGGGTGCTCAATGATATCAATCAACATCGGAAACATGGGGATTTCATAGCAGTGCTAGCAAGATCTAAAGCAAAGAGTCTGGCTTTCTTCCTTCATTTGGACAAATACAGCCGACTAACTGCTAGTTGTCCTCCAGAGCAAACGTTCAATATTTTTTTGATAAAATAACATCCATTGTTTGAAATGAATAAATGATCGCACAAAATCCTGTTGTGTTTTAAAGACGTATGGATGTGCGCATGCATGCAGTTTTGGAGGACAGATGCATATTAGAGTCAGATAAGAATCACTTGTTATTATGAATGTGAACCACCATGACATACAAATCTGATCTAAGGAAAAAAATCTGAATCGAATACTTGGCTTGTAATGTGAATGTAGCCACAATGACAACGTCGAATTGCTTCCATATGCATTCAAACACAGTTCTTTGTCACAGAATTGTTTTCATTCCATCCATTTGAGTTAGCAGTTTAAAAAGCTGCCTTCTCATTGACGAGCTCCTCATTTTGGTTTTAGGTTTCCACTTTCTTCCTAATTCTTATACTATTATCTCCTCATTATGAAAATGCCTCAAAAATAAGATGCATTTTCACAGAAAATGAAATATGATATACTTGTAAAATGCTCAGTCTGAAGAATTTGATACCGCTTTGAGACCAATGAATATGAGATCGTTTTATATGAAAATAAGTGTAATGTATTGTAATAATGGAATAATGGTGTTGGAATTAGTTAGAAAGTGCATTTCGTCTGCATCCTAATGCTGTGTTCAGAGGCTGATTATAATTAAAAGAATCATGCTCTCTGCTGTGGTCACTCTCAATTTCTTCATACTCAGAATTCCTACTAAGTATGCGTCAGGAAGGGCATCCGGCGTAAAACCTGTGCCAAGTTGTTGTGCGGACTGGGTATTCCGCTGTGGCGACCCCTTGCCGGAGCAGCCGAAAGACCAACAACAACATTACATTTATGTGAAATTGCCAGGCTTTAGAGGCTTTATGTTTTGAGAATGAAGAGATAATAGTGTGGGAACTTGTGACCATTTAAGGTAGCTTGGAAAATCTGAATGAGCCAAATTCATTTAAACTCATACCTATCTAACGTTAGCTATTTAAAGTTCCACTCATATGGATGTAGTAAAGACACTTGTATGATAAAGAAAAAATATGCACAATTTAGTAAGTACTTACATCATTTTATTTAGCTTCTTATACAGTTTTCCTGATGGTAAGCACTCGGCTCTGTTCCTTCCAATATGTCAGAGGCAGTACCACCTTAAACTGAGTGGGTGTGGCTAACTACAAGAGCACCTCTCGCTCTCAAATCAGTTGACCAAATCTAAGCCCCACCTCTTGTAAAAAAAAAAAAAAAGGTCCCGAAAGTTAAATAAAATAAAAGATTGACTTTCAAAGATTGAAAAGATTGATTGTAAAAAATTACACTGCATCTAAATATATATATATATATATATATATATATATAATGTGAGACCGAATCAGATGTAACATTTCTGAAAAAATTAATTTTGATCGATTTGATTATCATCGCAATATGTTTTTTTTTTATATATAGATATTTGTTGTGAATTTAATCATTGTATTCTATGAAAGGGGAGGCACTGTGGGTTTCCCCTCACAATCCAAAGACATGCAGAGCAGCTTAATTGGCGTTTCCAAATTTCCCACAGTGTGTGAGAGAGTGTGAGCATGATTGTACCCTGCAATGGATTGGCACCCTGTCCACAGTGGACCCTGTAAAGTGCCTTAAATCCTTTGGGGTAGGCTCCAGACCTGCTGAGACACATTACAGGATAAGCAGTATAGAGAATGCGTGGGATTGAGTGAGTGATTATTCTATAAAAGAGTAACAGGTTTCTTTTGACATGATTGGCATTAGAAGCAAACACGACTTGAACCCAGGATTGGATAGTATACTTAAAAATAAAATAAGGAATGGCGGCTGCAACGTCCTAGGGGCGGTGCAGTTAATTGAATTCCAATTTCAAATACAATTTTGGCTTCCGATGAGTATGAAAGCAAGATAATGAACATTACACGTTCAGCCTGCTGCATTCATTTTTTGCAGTGATGTATGCATTGTGTGTTAGAGATCCTTCACATACTTTTAATTCACGGCAGTGCGCTGGCAGTCACTCTCACCCAGGCTGTGGTAGTTATATCTGTGGTAATTATCTTCACTGTCAAAAACACCAGGTTGCTTTATTTACAGTGGAATAAATGCAAGATGTTTCCGAAGACAATAAGTTATCATGCTAAATAATAGTGATTGACCAAAATGATCATGATTATGATTTTTGCCATAATCTAATAACACAACTAGCATGTAATGGTTGTTGACATTACAATGTGTAAACCGAGGAATTTATAAATGTTTAGTAAAGGGAAAAAAAAAACATTTTATTTTAGTGTTAATAAATACAGTGCTAATCTCCAAGCAGAAGCTGTCGAAGACTTACTTAACTCTGGTGTTTATGTGAGAATTTGTTGTTTTGTTTTATAAATGTTTTAAATGGCGATGGCGTGACTGTGCGTCATGATGAATTTTCATATATTTACCAGTTTCAGGCCGCATCTGTTTGGTCCTTCTGCCTCGCATCCTCATCCATATTGACTTTCTATTTTCCACTTGTGAGAATAGACGGATAGGTCTGGTGTAAAAGCTCCTTAACTATACAGATTGAATTCCCAATCTGAATGACTCACATAAGCTTCTGACGTTGTGTTCAACCAGCCCCTGGTGATGTGAGCTTTGCTAGGCCTTGCTTTTTTACATCTTTTGATGTTCTGAAGGCAATAACAGAGCTTAAAGGCAGTTGGAGAGCAGATCTATCATAACGCACAGTAGTTATGAGTCTGTGTAGTTGTTATTTATCTGTACCGCTTTTGTGTTTTACATCCAGTGTCCTTGCCAACTTTAAGGTGAGATGCTGAGATATTGTTTTTTTTTTCTTTTCTTTTCTTTCTCCCAGCTTTTCTTGTCTACTGTGAAAGTGCCATATTTAGCACGCTCTCTAGGCGTACACTTCCTTGAACAAACTGATAATGCTCCTCTTTAGTAGGAAATCACATATTTGTGCTCCCTCACATCTGTACGTGCCTTTGTTAAAAAAAAAAAAAGAAACGTGCAGACGTGTATTTTACAGAGGTCTCCGAATTCTAAGGCCAGATAAACACCTGCCTTTTATTTACAGAGACGGTTGGACAAGGAGTAGAACACATCTGGGAGTTTTATTTTATGTGCAGGACTCAGCAGAGAAGGAGTAATGATTCAAGCCGTCATGAGGGCTATTCAGAAATTTCACATGCAACTCAAGGAGGGTTTACGTATTCTTAAAAATAAAGCACATACACAGTTTAAAGGTTTATATGTCGGAGAATAAATCTGTATGCCAACCAGCTTTGATCACGCATAATTTCTTTGTTGCTAGAGCCGTTTTGGCACCCACGATGTGGACAGAATATATTTAGAGTTGTTAAAATTCAGCACTGGGATTGGTTTTCATGCATATCCAACATGCGTTCTTTAAAAAGCCCACTGAGGCTGAGCTGTGGCACATTCAGACTGCAAACCTGCCCGCAGAAACTTCTATGGTTCATAGTCACCCATTTGTGATTTTATATTTTTATTAGGGCCCAAGCATCGTAGGTGCCTAAGAATCCTTGTGTCATTGTATTAGAGGCATTCAAGTCAAACCGGGACTTTTGTTTGTGCAGAATAACAAAATACAGTTAAGTGAGTAAAAAAAACAACAACTTTATTTTTCTATATAATCCCCTGCTATGCTAATGCCTTTATCCCAGAATTTCACTACTGCTTGGATACCATCAAGGTAGAAAGTGTCCTCAGTATGGCCAAGGCATGATCGGACTGCCTGCTTCACGTCTAAAACACTGGCTTTCCAGGAACTCCTTTAATGCCCCAAACATTCCATACAGTATGGAAACGGCTTGTACGGGGGATGCAGCAATAACTCTCAGCCGAGTTCCTGTAATATGCAAGTGTTGTTTGTGAGTGATTGTACAGTACGTGCAGTTCACACAGACGGATCCGTCTCTTCCGCAAGTTGGTGTCAAGTTGTCTGTCGATTTTCAAGGATCAGGCATTCCCCTTGCTGAATGCACACACACACACACACACACACACACACACACACACACAAACACACACACACACACACCCAAGCATACAGTACACGCCCAGCAATTTGGAAACGCCAGTCAGCCTACAGCGTGACTTTGGACACTGTTGGAGGAAATCCACTGAGCACGGAGAGAACATGCAAACCCCTTACATACAGAACGAGAGGCTTTGATTTTGAGATTTTAATCTCCAACCCCTGCTATTATTATTATTATTATTATTATTATTATTATTATTATTGAATCCCCAAACCTCAACTGTTATCATTGTTTATTATGACAAGAATTTTGGTGTAATCTGATTCTTTGTCTGTTGACTTTTCTTCATGCAAACATAATGACAATTTTTTTTTCCGATGCAAATTTTATCCAAACATGAAATTTGGATAACAGCAGAGTGAGACCAACTTGTAACTTCGAAATGGGAAATGAGGGCATTTTTCTGTAACAATCAAGTTCTTTTCTAAGTTGTTAGGGCTTCTGGAAACAGCAAGTAAGGCAAGATCTCGTCAACAACTGGACCTTCAGATCTTCTTGCAAACAAGTACTGATGGTTTCCATGGATTGTGGTGTTTTTCTGTCACTGAGGGTTGGAGCCAGATTGTGTTTGGGAGTAATAACAACAAACAAAATCAAGATAATTGACTTGTCAAGATTAAGATAATCCTGAGTCGGTATCTCTGATCAGAATAAAAGATTGAGGAGGTATGTATCATGCAAGATCTGGTGCCTGTATCTAATCTATCATGGAGAACTTCAGTTTCTCCTTATTTTGCCAGTGAGGTAGGTGACTGTCTGAAGGTCCATACTGCTGGAGTTTGTAATATATGTTCATACAGAGAAAGTGAAAGAGCAGGCTGACCCCTGCTGCTTTGTACAAGTCATCTTGGCATTTGATTCCACGTGCTCGGCCTAGCCTCGTGGGGAAAGGCAAGCTGCAGTGAGGTTGCCATGGCAAATGCAGCACCTCAGCGTACTTCTGAATTAGTGGCTCCTGTTTCTTAACCTTCTCGCATAATTAGGTGGTTTCTGAGCAGAAACTGCTCCTTCGCTAATGTGGGTGGCCTGCTGAGTTCAGGATCCATGGAGCATTGCTGTCGCAACCAGGCTGAAAGGCCACATCCCAGGAGAGAGAGACCGTCTGGAGTCTGGTGTGGATGCAAGTGTACACAGTGTGTATGTGTGTGTGTGTGTGTGTGTGTGTGTGTGTGTGTACGTACTGTAGCTACAGTGTGCTGATGCTGCGGTCTAAACCAGTCCAGCTTAAACTCCAAACAACAAGTAAAGGGCAAAACAGTCAACTTCAGTCAAACAAAAGGAAGTTTTCCGTTCAGATTTATCTAAGTTGTGAGTTTTTTGTTTACTGAGCTCACTCCGCGCCTCAGTGCCTGCCCGTGTAAGTGCAACGGGTGAGAATGAATTACGGCAGACTGGCTTAATTAAGCACAGTCAGCCACAGGCCGACCTTTCCCTGTAAGACAAACGCGCTCTCTTTGCATAGCTGTGCATAGGTATGGAAATGTGGAACGGGCTCTGCTACGTGTGACTTTCAGTACTTTTTTAGAGGACGTCGATGCGTACTGTAGGTCTGAGGTGAGAAATAATGCGTCCCTTACTTACAGCAGGTAACGAGTTTTGCGCAGTTGAACACAAGGTGAAACCTGATGAATAAATGAATGATGAATTTAATTTTGACGAAAAAATTAAAAATGGGCTTCTTACTTTTTTGTTAGCGCCTTATTGTGTTCGTTTTTTTTTTTTTTATTGGACAAGATTATGACCATGCAAAATATGTGATAAAAGGAATCTGTGTATTTATGGCTGGTTGGATGTTTTTCTCAGTGTTTAATATGAATTTTAATTCCAAGACACGTTCAAGTCAAACCTGGACTTATGATGAGATTGCATGTGAATTTACAGAACATTACGGTGATGAGACTCCTAGCTGCACTAAAATATTAGAATGGCGCAAGTGTTTTAAAGGAGACCGGATGTCCATGGATGTCCATCCCAGCTGAGATGACTCGGAGCCCACTGCAGTGATTAAGTGAATTTATTGGAAAGATTTAGAAAATGAAGTGGAAAGCAGAATCCTTGAAAATCGACAGATAACGTGTCACCAACTTGAAGAAGAGACACATCTGTCTGTGGGAACTGTACACACAATCGTCCATGAACACGACTTGCACGTTACAGGAACTCGGCTGAGAGTTATTGCCACAGTCAGTTCTGACCTCCTGCCAAGCCATTTTCACATATTTGGGGAATTAAAGGAGTTCCTGAGAGACCAGTGTGTCAATCATGGTTTTGGCATACTTGGAAACTTTCTACCTGGAAGGTATGCAAGCATTAGTGAAATGCTGGGGTATGTAGATATGTAGATCAGGCTTGATTTTACTCTCATAACTGTGTTCTCTTATTCTGCACAAAAGTACCAGTTTTACTTAAATGCCCTTTTGTATTTCTTAATTGGCAGCGATTTTTTAAATCAACACATGTTCATCAACCCAGTGATTTTTAAGTACGTTTCCCTTTTTAGCTCTCTTTTAACGTGACTAGACGAAGCATGGCTGATGGGACCATGATAGGCTGAGCTCATTGCAGTGGTCTTTCCTTAAGTGCTCATTTTTCAGCATGTGGGAGAACAACATCGGATGTTAATCACCACTTTATTGGGGCCACTGCCGGGATTCAGCTCCCCATGACAAAATGAAGTGAAAAGACAATGAGTCTTAAATGTGGAAGTTGAAAGCCCATGTTTTAAGAAACCCAGGACTGTTGTTCTGTTCAAGCAGAAGCAATAGACCCTCATAAAGTAGGCCACATCAGGTGATCCCCTGTGTTTAAAGGATTTTAGCAGTGTGCTGGCTGTGCTCGTATTTTGGGATCCATTATGTTGCGAATGACATTTTGTTTTTGTCTTTGTGCTGTGTTGCATGAAGAATGGTGGCGGTGTAATCATGCTGCATGTGAACATGAAACAAGCAGACTAATGAGCTAAACTTTCTTCCGAGTCAGACGAAGTTAAGGTACAATATTTGCTTTAGACTTAAAAAGTTGATTTAGAGCTGAATTACAGCAAGTCCCCTGAAGGGACATTGGATAATGTTGTCACATAATTGTAATTAGATTGCAACGCCATCCACCTGAAATTCACCATCAAGACTGTTATTTTTTTTTCTCACGGTAGTATTACTTTCATAAAAAATGCATATTGCAAATACAACCTCACAACAACAGAATATCAACATTTATTTAAAGCATTTATGTCGCTTAATGTTGCATGCAGCGCATCTATCTCATGTCTCTTGTACACAAGGAGCTCGTAAGTCTCTTGAGTGTTGTAGCATTATCCCTCTGAGTAACTTTCTTACAAAATGATGACAGAGAAGTGCAAAGTTGCTCCCAAATGCAGCAAAACCAGTGCTAATGTATATATTTTTATTAATAACTTTTGATTAGCTAAATTAATAATTTCAAACATTCAACAATGAGACAAGTTTGTGCTATTATTTGCTGTTAGCCTAGATTAATAAGTTTGCTTTCTACTGTTTATGAATAGTTGAATAGTTACATATCACAATTTAAATTGCAATTGCATTGTGTCCAAATAATCACTTATTTTTTGTATATATATATTTTTTATCAAATCGAGCAGCCCTAATTTTAACACTTTAAAACATTTCTATATCCAAAAAATGTTACAGTAAAACATCCTGCAAAATAAACAGCTTAAGCAAATTAATTAATTCAGATAGCCCTATACTATAACTCTATACCATAATTGCATAATTATGCTTATTATTGAATTTCTTTAAAATGAAGGTTTTTTGTCCAACCATATCTCAAGAGAGCATGTTATAATCACAGTATCGATGTCGTTCTTGTTTCATTGACGAGCGCCGCTTCACGTTGTGTTTTTCTCATGTAATGCATGTTCGCCTGCTACTTTCCTTCATATTCACTCCTCATTTCCAAATGTTACCTCATAAACTTTGCATCACCAAAGTCTCTCTGTCTTGGGAAATGATTGAAAAAGAAACACCCATCCCCGAATCGCTGTTTTCGAATCTGCTGGATGCGTTTCACGCCGTGAGCCCCAGCGCTCGTTTAAATCCTGCCTCTGGGACGGGGAGACAGACAGATATTATTCACGCATCAAAGCATTTGCATGCTTTTTTTGTGATGTAATGTGTTACATACGTGTTTTGTTTTAAGTTCTCTCTGGTGTGTTTCTTGTCTGTGTGTGGTGTGTGTCTGTGTGTGTGTGTGTGTGCAATTCTCAGGTCCTCCACTGCATTGCTCCTCTGGCTCCTCCTCCCCCGTCGCCTCTCCCTACCCGCCCCCTGCCCACGCAGCCAGTGAGAGTCAGGGAAGGTTGCTAGGTAACAGCGGGCCTCGGGCCGACCCCGACTCTGAGTCGGAGGATGAGTTTGGCCCTGCATCTTCGTTCTTAGTTAAGACCGGCTCAGGGAATGTGAGCGTGTGCGCCCCTGGCTCTGCGGTCGCCGACGGTGAGTGCTTCACACACAGGCTCTGGCAGTACCTGCTGTCTTTTTTTTATTTTTATTTTATTTAAGTACATTTGCATCCTAGTTTTGTTCCCTGCTCCTGTGGACACCTGTAAGATTGCATTGTTTGCTACACCATGGTCCTGGAGGCACAATGTTTTGTCCTGTTGTAAATGTATTTGGATGGAATGACAACAGACATTGAGTCAACTTGGCACTTTGTAGCTTAAGAAGCTCACCTCAGGCGAAAACACTTTGCTGTTTTAAGCTGTAGTTTAAGATGAGTCAACTGTCAATGTTTTTTCTTCTTCTTTTTTTTTTTAGCCTGGGGTTTTTGCTAGAGCCCGTAGGGGCATGTAGTCCATATTTTAAGAGACTACATGCTTTTAGAGTGAGATTTCACCACAAAGAGAAACCGAGCACTTTAAAGTAAGCTTACAGAAAGAACTACCTGTTACTCTTTTGCTTTATGAATATATTTAACCGTCTAAAAACATCCACGTTTTTCCTTAGGCATTTAATGTCCGATTTAAATTTCCATTACAGCAATTCACCCTTTATTTTAAAACCTATCAGTGCTAACATTGCTTTTGTCACACTGATTACTGTTATTTATTTATTGTGTTTCAACATCCATGCGGTTATTAGAGTTTTTTTGTTTGTTTTTTGTTTTTCGCACAGCAGCACATTAAATTTCATTTTGAGAACTTGATTAACTTGAAATTTCATTTCAACAACTAGCTTATTCCTCAAATTGCCAAAATGCATGATTCCTATTGTTGGATCAGCAAGTCTTGCTTCATTGCCCTTGTCATGGTAGATTTCATCCTGTGTCGTGAGCGCTGGCGTGGTCCACAACAGCTTCACGGTTGAAAGGTCTAGCAATTCACAGGCGCCTTGAAGTTCAGATCAATTCAATAGAGGTTTTTAGAGGTTATTTATTTATTTTCTATGGTAAATAATTAAGAGATGTAAAGAACTACCACGGAATATAAAATTAATACTTTGACTAAAGCAAGAAGCAAACTCTAAAGTTGTAAGGTGAGCATAAAGACAGTGGGGAATATGGCAGACATGGTTATTGCGTTATCGTGAACGTCTGCTTCTTTGAGATGTGATGTCATGCTAATTTTCAACGACAGCTTTCTTTCGCAGCCTCATTTAGCGTTACAATTTTTTATTACCGCTGAAAGAGTTGTGAAATTCCTTCTTGGCTCGTTAACTACTAAATTATGACTAAATTATATTAAGAATCTTCAATAATAAATAAACGCCTTCACAGCCCTAAGTCAGCCCTCAACAGTTTTGAAAAGTGAACATGGGGGGAAAAAAATCTAAAATACGTCAGAAATTGCCGGGAAAAAAAAGTTTGATAGAAATTCATTCATTCAAGACGAAGCGGCATCAAAAATCAAATCCTTTTGGTGATTCGAGAAGATTAGACTCAAGCAACTGATACAGAGTAAAGCAACCCATAGTGTCATGCACTGATTGCTCTAATTATCCGTCTGACGTGTGACTCAGTACTAATGAGCTGTTAATCAGAAAAAAAGATGATTTCAGTTGATAATACCGTAGTACTGATTTAGTTTCTGAAGTCTTTTAAATATATATATATATTATCTTGGTCTATATTCAAAAGCAGAAATATAAAATGATAAAACACAAATAGCTCTTTAATTATTTGAAGTTCTGACTTCCTGAAACTTGTGTTTTTGGTGATAAAGTTGGATATTATTAGGTCAAGTCCAATCAAATTCCTGTAATGCATCTGGTGAGCTTTAGGTTTGGCTTATACTGTAAGCAGTAATCTGAACTGATAGCCAAGGATGTGGAAATGACATGACAAGAAAATGATTCCTCTTAAAAAAAAAAAGAAAAAAAAAGTCAGAGACTATTATCTTCACAAATGTGGATCGCAAGTCAAGTTAAGCCTTGTTCAGTGCAAAATCTGTTAATAGACCTAGAGAATAAGCTTTTGCTTTGCACCATCTTCTGATACGATCTCCAATATGTTATTTTTTTGAAGGTAATCCTCTTCTTCCCATTTCAGAACATGGTTCCTGAGCAATTTCTCAAGCTAGCTAAAAGTAAGAGTTTTATTAAGTCATAGTGACCTGCCTTGGCATAATGATGTACAGCGCTATTTGCAACAAAGACAGTTTTTAGAAGGAAAAAAAAAATAGAGAGACTTTTACTGCTTTATTTCATTGTCGGTTTCATTTTTGATTTTGAAAGAAGCAAAAGAAAAAAAAAACTGTTTTAAAATTTCAATCTGCCATTTCTGATAATAAAAAAAAAATTGTTTATAGGTTCTCCTGATGAAATTTGATCAACAATAAAAGACTAATTCATGTTTATTTTTCTTCTAATAATATAATGAACAGAACAGAATGATCAAAGTGGAATGATCAAAAAAATGTACAAATACCGAATTTTGTGGACAAAATATTCCATTTAAAGGTAGTAGAGTTCTCGATATCGTTCAATGACTGACACTAATGTGAAATTGGCTTCCTCTGGGTGAAATGTAAAGAAATCAGAAAAGGTAAAGAAATCAGAAAACATGCCATATATATACGATCCACAGTAAGTCAATATCAGTATTGAATTGTATGAATTGTACACATATATGTGTATACTGTATATTAGTCGTTCGGCGAAAGAAAGCATGCACAGTAAGAAGTGAACATGAGACAGTGAATGGCTATAAGCATCTGCTCTCTCTCCCAAAGGCCCTTTGATGCAGCATAACAAAAAATGCTCTAAATAATAGATCGACTTTACCAGTTAACTACCCAAAGGCTCGCACTTGCATCAAGCTCTGGAGTATTCCAGCCATTTGTCAGCACATTAGATGCCTGTATGTGGTTTCTACTTTCTCCACAAACAACCCCTGGTCATCTAGCAAACAACTGTGATGAAGTGACTCCGCCGGTTTTAAAGCCGGGATTCGTCTCTTTCGCGCACAGCTGTGATTTGCATCTGTTATATAGGTTACCCTGAGGCTGACAGTGAGGGGTAGCACAAACACCAAGGAATCAGCCACTTTGCCCGTGAGCTATGTGAAGCACCATGCGGCTCTGTTCGACTGAAACAAAAGGCCGTGCAATAGCAGCTTTAGTATTCTGAAACTAAGTGTAACGTAATGGAAGACTTATTGTCAAGGATCAGTTGTGTCGCATTGCTCTGTTGTTGATATAGGAGCTGCCTGAAGCTGCAGTTTGAGATTTCCCCCGCCAATTCAGTCATCAGCAGTCTCGCTTAGTTCTCATTACCTGCGAGTAAATGACAAACAATAAATGAGAGATATTCTTCAGAGAGGACTTTGTCATTTCGTATTGCTTGGCTCCCGTTATTGACAAATCTGTGACAGGACAGGAAGCCAATTACATTATAAAAGGCATGTCACTGTTTATTCACTTACATCACCTAATGAGCTGCTAAAGCCACTCATATTACCTTCTTACACCGTGGCATTGAATATCACATATGGATTTTTTTTGTACTCATACCTCAGCCCTGCTGTGTCTCCATTGAAATTAATTTTGCATATTTTAATGTACAGGTGTCATCACATTCATTTTGAACTGCAATTATGAGCATTAATCATAGCTCAAGATAGCATGCTGAGTTAATTAGCTCAGTTAATATACATAGAAACTCTGGCCATATGGTTCTAAGCCATTCGAACCCAGTCATTCTTCTTCCTTCTCATGTCGTCACCACGACAGGAAATGAAACGATCGGTACATTATGTCCGCATTAGTACAGTTCACTGTTTTGACTGGCTTCCCTATGTAGGTTAACAGAGCAGAAGAATGAATTAAGTGAGAAAAGTGAGCGAGAGAGTATGCTGGGAACAGTACAGTGTGCATGTGCTGTAACACATGCGAGTCTACGTTCTTATGTCTCGTGAGCAACAATAATGGAGGAAGGAGCCAGAAGTGTGTTGCTCGACGCTGATATGATTTCGCGTCCATCTTTTGAAATCAGCCCCATTATGTAGTTACAGAAATGTGATCATGTGCTGAGATGTGAGCAAAAAAAAAAAAAAAAAAAAGCCTTAGCTCAGGGTTTCAGAGTGTGTTTTTTTTTCCTGCAGTATTTGCTATTTCTCTATATGAGAGAGAGAGAATTATATACGAGGGCACGGCAGAGATATCCTCGGAAGCTGGGTATTTAAGGGTAGAGCATCAGGGCATAGCGTAGATGTCTAATTCAATGATATTCCCACATCCATCAGGGTGACTGTGGTGTTCTAACTTTCTGCTTGTAGTAAGCCTTAAAAGTACTGGTCGTTCCTATTTGATGCATTTCCTGCTTCATTTTGTTTATGTACAACTCTCAGAGCTTATCCTGTGCTAAGAATCAGAAAGAAAGAAAGAAAGAAAGAAAAATCCCGTTGTGAATGCTTGCTAACCTGCGTTGGGGCCAATGATGTGAGCTCAGTGAAGCTTGAGCTTCTTTATTGAGCATGTGCTGCACTGTGGCCCCTAGGTTTGTGTATGGGCCCGGATCCCGGAGAGAGTGTTAAAGCAGGGTGTGGACCCCCTGCCGGGCTGCCGTTCTCCAGATCTAGGGCTCTGCTTTCAACCCCACCATACTGTTGTTTGCATCTTTTAGTATGAGGCAGCATGGGGTTTGGCCACAGTGGGCTGCTAATTGAGTATGGTTCTCCTCTGTAAAGGCCAATTCAACATGTCTTTGCAGCTGACTGGGCAGGAATGAGCGGCAGGGAACGAAGCCCGCCAGGTCGTCCTTCAGCCCTGCATTTAGATGAGCCGAGGTTCGTTCGGAACTCGCTTTATCACAGGCCTTCTCCCTGCCGCCAGAACGAATGGAGCAAATGGTGTTTAAAGAGGTCACCATGGAACAGGCTTTTCTGCAGGAGATACTTTGATATTAAAATATGGATAAAGAAATGGTGAGTTAATGAGCAGCACATGGCAAAGGAGGAAACTGTGGATTTGCGAAGGGGTTTTTCCTAGTTGGTATTCTGTTGATGGTGGTCTTTTCCTGAGATTTCACATTCTTAAAAGATTTACCGTTATACCCGAGTGCAACTGTAACAGTGGACCATCCATCTGATAGCGTGCTTGGGAACGAGCATACTTTATCCAAGTTTTAATGTAGTCAGACGTTTTAGAAGTTAACATGCAGGTAACAAAAAGCAGTAATCAAAGCCATCTGCGCATTTCAGCATCGAATCTATCTTCAGGACCTTTAAGGATACATGAGCAATGTCATGCATGTTAATCTGGGTGATTTTTTTTTTTTAGGCGACGGCGCTGTGAATGGTTTTGTTACACAATTACAATTAAAAGAAGGGTTGCGATTTCATTCACATTTTTTACAATATAAATACAGACAGCCGTCCCATTATTTCCACTGATGTGACAGATTCCATGTGCGGGTATCAAATTTTAGAGTCCTGCGCTCTGTTCCCAAGCACGCTCGCCTTCAGACAGAACCCTGTGAAGACAGCTTCTTTCCCCCTGTGTCTGCCTTTCTCCGTCTCTCCTAATGGTGAGAAACAGTAGTTTGACTGGTGAGCAGAACTCCGAACAGTAGCGTTGAATCCGAAAGTCCCCAAAGCTTTGAATTAGGCTCTGGGGAGACATTTTTGCTTGTGCGCTTCTCTGTATCTAACATCTGGTAGCCGAAACAATGTGTTCGAAGAAGAGCCATCTCCATCATTGCTGTGTTTGAGTAGACGAACACTATTAAGTTGGGGTTTGATGCTTCTGTGCTTAGCTGTAGGGGCTGCAGCACTGGATTGCTTTTAATGATCTGGCTGGCTGGCGACTGTCTTTTGATTAATTCTAAATCAAACCTCTCACAACTCAGCAGTTTGAGCGGGGGTTCGGGGCATGTCGTGCCTTGTCAGGTGTGACCATCGTTGGTGTGGGTTGTTATTTTTGAGCTTCAGGTCGATACAGACCGCTCGTGGAGGAGAGTTAGTCTTTCTTCTTGCCTCTGTATTAGCAGAGACGTGCAGATATGAGGCTGCGATGTGCAGATATGAGGCTGAAAATTGCTGCTAAACTTTGAGGTGGTTGAAGTATGAGCTTAGATAATCAAGCGCGGAAGATCTGTCTGAATGCCTGACCTCACTGCTTATCAATTATTTATATCCACAAATCAATTCGGCACAAGGTTTGAAGGTTTGTATCAGCCAGTGGTTAACTAACACTGCCAGCTGAAGCAACTTGATTTTCCTTTGAGATTGATTTCAGACCAGTTTAATGGGTCTTTGTCGCCTGCAACTATTGAACATTGAATAGGAGTCCCTTATCTATCTATCTATCTATCTATCTATCTATCTATCTATCTATCTATCTATCTATCTATCGACCCACACAATATACACAAAGCTATAAAAAGACATCTATACAAGCTAAATGAATAATGACTATATCACTACATTCCTAATGTTATAATGCATTACACATGCATGTTCTTATTTTTCAAAATTGCAAATGCACTGGAATTTATAGCACTGTTCATAAAACAATATGAATTGTTTGAATAGACCCAAGTGGAACTTTGTATAACATTTGATGCTTATACTTTTAAAAGAGTAATCCTGTTGATAGACCTTTAATTTATGAGAATAGTTTAAGTTCTGTGAGAATGTGACATTTTGTAACTTATGCTTATACATCTTAGCTTTGTGAATAATAATAATGATAATAATAATAATAATAATGATAATAATAATGATAATAATAATGATAATAATAAT
>JAOVVA010000052.1:18313634-18326837 GCA_028565275.1 Leiocassis micropogon | reverse complement strand
TATATATACATACACACACACATACACATATATGTATATATATAATTAGTATTATTGTTGCTATTATTTATTTTATTTTCATCATTGAATATAGGCAAGTCAAAAAAAATCAAAATCTTTTTTTTTTTTATACAAAATTATATACAGATGGTTTCTGTTTAGTTACTAACCTTGCCATGGTTTTTCTGAGTACATCACATCGGGTAAACAAGGAGCCAGTTCAACATACAAACAGTTTAAGTTCGTCTTCTGAAAGGAGACACTGTAATTGCTAGTGTGCTTCCCTCACACAGTAAATGTCGTGCTATAGTAAAATGGAGACGATCACCCATGGATCTGATTGCTCATGTCATAGCAAAACACACATAATCAGTATAACAGTATAAACAGTATAAATACCAGCAGTCAAATTATCCACAACATACACACATCGTTTCTTACATCACAGGTGCGGTAAATGGGTCACGCATCGATTCTATTCAAAACGGTTAGAAATTATGGCAAATCTTTCTGAATTAATCCGTGATTGTAGGAGTTGGAGTGTATGAGCCTCCTGTTCAATGACTGGACTGTCCTGATGTGTCTTGACTGTGCTGAAGGGAATAGACATGCTGATGTGGATCAGATATGAACATGCTATATCTTTACATGTAGAGAAATACATCTCAGACATACAATACTGTGCAAAAGTCTTAGGCACCATATTATATGCTGTACCAATTTTGTTATATATGTTTATCATGTCTGAATAATTATGTGCAAAATCATTCAGTATTTCCATATATAACTTAAAAATGTATAAATAAATAACATCACAGAAGAATATATGCATGGCTATAAAGAAAGAAATATGGTACAAGACAGGCCAGTTTTTAGATGGAAACAAAAAACACCTATTTTACTTATAGTACTGTGCAAAAGTCTTGGGCACATACAAAAATATGGCAGAAGCAAAAGATGCTTTTGAAAACATTTCTGCATAAAGGAAACTTCTATAAAGAGCAATAAAAAGTAATAAGATAAACAGTCAATATTTGGAGTGAAAACTCAGATTTGTGCAGTTTTATAAGTAAAACTGCTGTTAGGTTTTACTGAGCTTGCTGGAGAATATGAGTTCTTCTAGTAACTTTGTCACACTCGCTTCTTTCTATTTTTATGCAAATTCCAGGAGCGTACATTAGGTTTTTTTGTTTCCATCTGAAAACTGGTCTGTCTTGTGCTATATATTGTTTCTGTACAGCCATGCATATATTCTCCTGTAATGTTATTTATTTATTAATTTTTAAGTTATATATGGAAATACTGAATGATTTTGTACATAATTATGCAGACATGATAAACGTATATAACAAAATTGGTACAGCATATAATATGGTGCCTAAGACTTTTGCACAGTACTGTATTTCAGCACCATGTAAAGGCTACACAAATATTTCTCTAGGTATCTTCTCAATTACACGCTTTCCATTTTACCCACTTTTTAACTGCTTCTAAAACTTGCCATTTTTCTCAGAGCCGTTTCGCTCCTCCTGTAACAGCTGCCTGACACATTTGTTGTTTCATAATTATTAAACACTTTGACATCCTACAAACTGTCAGCTTGGATAATTAGGTGGAAATTACATTACATCTCAGGAGAATTTTTCTTCACCTTTATTCCTCTAGGCGAGGAGATTGTAGCAAACGAGATGGACTGGAGGAAATATGCACAAGCTTTTTTTGGGGGGAGATTTATTTTGAAGTTTGAAGCTGGGTCTGTCTCATTCTCCTTTTTTTTTTCCCTCTGCAGTTGCCTGGTTTGTCTAAATATTGATTATTCCTTCCACACGGTTTTAAGTGACTTTGGACTGCGGCTGATTTATTTTTGCTGAATCGGTGCTTCCTTTGTTGTGATTCTTATTGTCTCGAGAACTCGAATGTGCCTCAGCATTTGTGCTTTTCAATGAAAATAAAGCTCTTACTTTTGAACGCTGCATCAGCTGTTCTCATTTGCCGTCTGCTATTTTAAGAGACCCAAAGGCCATCTCAAGTGCAAAAGCCTGACCAATGTTTTATAGAGGAAAGGTTTACTCATAATCGACTCTTTTGTATGTATTGGTATAAACATCCTTGAGGACAGATTTAAAATGTATGGCCTCGAATTTTAATATTAGGTGCTTTTTCGTCACTAATTAAAACTAGATTGATTACAGCATTGGCATTGTTAAGAGGTCATAACAAATATTTTGTCTGTACACCATAACATATGCTGCAGAAATTTGGGCGTGAGATTTTTAAGTGATATGCCTGCCCGTAGTTGAACATATGTGTTCATTTATTCGCCAGCAGATAGACTCAGACTGAAATAATAGTGAATATCTGAACGTATTACACATTTATATTTAAAAAAGGACACGTATAAACAACTAGCATTCTGGTGCAGAAGGAAGTAACAGCCACTTTCCTTCATCACTTTCGTTCTGTTTTGGTGCCTGTTTCGTCAGGGTCATCGTCAGCTTGGCTCAGAGATGCATCAGGCTCTGAGTAATCGAGAGCGTAGGATTGTGCGAACGTGAGTCTTTATGGATCCATCTGTCACTGCTCTCTGACAAACGATCCAAGCCTGCGCCTGAAATGAAGGGGAATAAAAAAGCAACTGGGTTTCTGTCGGTGACATATCCCATAATGATTCTCGAAAAAAAAAAATGTGCTCACCACATGGCATAAAGCGTACATCTCCTCATTTCAGGAAGGTGATTTATCAGAACGTTAATTAATTAAAGCTGGGGTCATGTTCTCGTAAAATATTTGGTATTCTCCTCATAATCAGGCAGCCTCTATAGATATCTACTGAGAGGGAAAACTCCAGACACCACCTAAAGTCTGTAAATCTATAATCTGCATCTGTAAAAAACACAACACGTGACCACCAATGCCCATCTTTGCATGACCAAGAGGTTACCTTAATTGCCTGACAATCTTGTTACCTGTCCAAGTAGCAGGTTCTACATCATGTAATATGTAAACATTTATATTAATGTTAGAACGTTAATTAACTTCCACCACAATTGCTATGCGTTTAATTATGTCTCTTTATCTGTGTCTCTCTCTGTCTTTCTGTCTGAATGAAGAGAGTATAAGTATGAAAAAATATACAGGACTGTGCAAAAGTCTTGAGGCCCCCCATTTCCTCATATTGAATTATATCACATGATGTAGATTTAATTAAAGAAATGGGAATAATGTTTTACTGTGACAGCCTGCAAAGTGCCCTTAGATGCAGTTTAAAAATCGGCTTGTTTATGTAACAACCTCAGCAGCAACCTCATTTCCCCTCTCGTCTGTTCCAACCACTCAGCATTCAGCATCACCAGTATACCAATCACTAGCCTGATCATCCACACCTATATTTTACTGGTTCATGCGTTTAGTTAGACGTTTTTTTATACTGTATGCTTGAGCGATATATAGGTCACTGTATGGGTTAACAAACAAAAAACATTCCTCTGGAACTGGTCAGGTACAGGGACTGGACTGAAAATGGGAGACAAAATAGTCCTTCAGGAAGCTTGAACTATTCAACAAGACTACATAAAAAAGACAAGAAAGTCTGGCTCTTTGGAAACAAAATATGTAGACATTAGTACCTCAAGACGTTCACACAGTACTGTATTTGAAATTTTTTTTGGAAACTGTGACCCCTATGGAGAAACCGTTGCCAGTTTTTTGATGCACCATTTAGTAGATCTCAAAAATCAATCAGTTAAAGTTTTTTAGGTAACAACAATTCATCAGCCTCCCATAAGCATTAGACCTTTTGGTTTCAGACAGGACTGGCAGGACTGTGAAAAAGTCATATGTTCTGTTGTTTTATAATTATTACATCTTTGAAGTAATTTCCAATTAACCATATATTAGCATTTATGAAAACATTTTTCATTCAATATTTTTTTAATGTTGATTGGGCTTGGATTATAAAATGGCATGAAGAATTGACAGCTTCCATCCTGGTCTACACTATCTAATGTGTTAGTTCCCCAAGCCTCATGACATGCTAGTGACAGCAGGATAGAAAAACAAAAGTTGCAACTCTGACAAGCCTCCTGATGGCAGACTCTGACCTGTCGGACATCACTCCATAATAGGAGGAAGACCGGCTGACTCTGGTAATTCAGCATACCTGATAATGACAGCTTGTCAGCAGTGCAGGTAACTAATGCTGGATGGAAGGTTCCACCTGCCAGCTGAGACACGATGGTGGGAAGTCAACCAGAGATAATGTTACTCGCGTAGTTTTAGCCATGCATGCCTGTAACACTGGCTGCAAATCTGATGCTATGCCATAACAAGCCTCAACTTTTACTCTAATACGTTGTTTTGCAAATACTTTAACATGACCACATGTACCACAATGTGCGTTAATAAAGCATGCATTGTGGGGGGGGGGTTGTTTAAACAGATTAAGCAAATATTCTCAGCTTTAAATGCTCCTACAATGGAGCATGTGGTATCTGTGTACACAGCATGAAGGCTAAAATCTGAAGTTTTTTCTCCACATTTGCATGTATATACTTATCTGTAGGTGGGTCTTCTCTGTGATACAGTTATAAAAGTTAAGAAAAATAAGTTTTTGAAGTTGTCAGTAAAATTACCTTTTAAAAAATTCTTTTGGCCACCATTAGTGACGAAAGACACATGAACAAATGTTTTTAATTATGTAAGTAAAATAAATAAGAGTAAGAGTAAAAGTAATGTTCCATTCCATCCAGAGATTGCAAGTTTGATTCCCAGGTAGCTGGGAGTCTAGAGAATAGTATGGCAGCAGAATCTCTCTTTGAGAATGGCATGCTCGCTTTTCCACATCAATCATAGCAACACTAGCCAATCATTGGCATCAGTGAGCTCATTCAAGCGGAAGGGGTGGATAGCACTTCCCTTTGAGTGTGTTACTGTACACCAATCCTTAATGATGCGGTTCGAAAAGATGAGGTCAGTGGCTTTTGGTGCACCAGAGGAACCATTGTTAGCCTACACCCTTCCGTTTCGGTAGCTATCGTTGATCGGGAGTGCCCTAACAAGACGGGTGGAAATTGGACACGACTAAGTTAGAGAGAAATTGGCTTTGTGCACACTGAATCTGTCTTGTTGTTGTTGTTGTTGATAATGTTTATAGGGAAAGGTTTTATAGAGCCAGTGCACCAATTTTAGAATTTTGTAGATAAGGTTTCCCCAATGGAAACAAAACCAAAGTACATACACCTACACAATTTTCCATCTAGCACCCTAAACATCTAGTGTTTTTTTTTTTTTTTTGCTTCTGGTGTAACCCATAAATGTTGTACAACAGACGTTTTCCTATTCAGAAAATGTTCAGAAAGTAGAAATCCAGGAGGAACTAGAGCCCTCGAGAATACATTTTTCACTAAGAGCGTAGAGATTTTGATGTGATGCTTGCAGGTTATAATGCATTAATTTAACCTTACTCCTCTTCTTGTTCCCTTTCTCTCCATCTCTCTCTCCTTTCCTCCACTTCAGAGGGCTCTTACCAGAATCATTCGCGCCTGAGAACGCCTCCACTCCCCCTCTCCCACTCGCACTCCCCCAGTCAGCACCATGGCACGTCTGTGGGCTCGCTGAGCCGGAGTAACTACACGCCGCGCAGTAACGTCAGTCCGGCACCCACCGACAGCACGGCCGCACCCGAGGGACCCTCCAGTGCCCCAGACTCTGGAAGTGCGCAGGACAACTGGCTTCTCAACAGTAACATCCCCCTGGAGACCAGGTAGGACAGAGGAAATGTCTAATGTTAAAATACAATAATATTAAGGTTCTTCATCAGCCAGATGATCTCCGTGATGCATTATAAACCTGCATGTTATGAACTTTGCCCTAAATTCAACTCCCTATAGTTTAGGTGATTATCCTGAATCAGTTCTGTCGTTCGGATTCTAATGAGCATAATTATACGGATGGAAGTATGAAAGACAGCATTTTCTGTAATCATAATTATAAGTTACCTAGCGTATAATTATAGTTTGTGTACTTTTAGAGAAAGTTGTTCATGTGCGGTAAGACCTATAAGCCGCGGTACAGTTCAGGCAATGAGGCATTTCACAGCGTCAATCACACTAAAGGTTGTTTGGCGCACTTTTCCCTAATGAGGTCTAGGTGGAACAGTGGCTCAGCAGGTCACCTGTAAAATGGTCCATACTCAAAACTTAGGTCATTGCTCCAAAAGGCCACAATTAATATGTGTCCTGTGAATTCAACAATGCCATAAATGCCATGAGAAACGATGACAACAAGGGATAGGACCATCGGCGCATGCAGGCTTGTATGTAGTTAGGCAGATTTGCCAGATTACACCGTAGAGATGCATTACATGACGGTTATGACAATGCAGTTGTTATTGTATATTTTATATTATCTGCCCATATGTTAGTCTTGCATCTCTGAATCAGTTTGTACCTGGCTGAGAGCATGAGTGGAGGTAAACATAAGCTGCCTCTGCTTTTAGAGCCAAGGGGTCAATTTAACAGTTGAATCATGTTTATTCCTGTACATAATAATGCATAATGTTTGCTTGGTACAATGTCCAGGCTAGGCATAGTGCTGTGTAGGTGTTTAGTTCTACATAAAAGAATGGGTTAAAAACACATTATACAAAATGATAGTTTTGCAATTTTTTGTACAGCATTATAATAAATGACTTGTTTCTTTGCATATCCATGCTTTGTCTGATGTGCACTGCTGTACCACTGTAGTGCGGATGCACTGTTTGTTGCTCCAGCAGGATGACCTTCAGTGAACCGCTGCTCACATGGCTGTCATTGCCACCAGGGCAGCGAGCCACCATGCATCCAAACCATCCCACAAAAGAAAAGCACTGTTTTCCTCTCTGCTTAAAATTTATAGAGCTTGATGGGCTTAAGCATAACACATACTGTAGGTTAGTGGATAATGGATAGGTAATTGCACCCAGGCACCTGTAGGGCAGCTTTCGCTCTCCCCTACTAGCCCTGGGTCCTTGTTTATCTCCGATCAGCCTTTGCTCATGCTGCTTAAGGAGGGTCTTATGAAACCGATCAGTCAAGTGCATTGAATGCTAAAGACTGTCTACATCATTCTGGCTGCTCTTAATGCATAGCAAATATCAGAGCTGTCAGGTTAGGACTGAAGAGAGCTGGTGTTCGGATTACCCTTTCACACACTACAGAGCTCCTTGCTCCCTAGAAACGGCTTTGTCCCACGCTATGTGAGCCATTTTCAAAGTTGGTGCAAATGTTCTTTCAATATTTCCATAGGGACAAGTAAAATTCTAGAAACCAAATAATGATGATGTTTTTTGTTCACTTGTGGCGCATTCCAGTAAAGAAAATCTGTCCATGCTTGAAAAAATTAGCTGACCAAGCGATCACCTGCTACACTTAATGCTGACGTTGTGTTAATTGATCACTTTATCCATAACAAATCAGTCACGTGGATTAGCAATGTCTCCGCCTTTCTATACAAGAAACCCCAAACCCTAAGGAATAGTTCAATCAATCAATCAATCAATAAATTAACTGATTAGTGTCGTGTTTATGTATTTAATAATGGCCTTAAATGGCATTCCATATATACCATGCACTTAAGTACAGATTCTGGTGTAAAATAAAGCTAAAAAATAAAGCTATGTTCATATCAGATCAGACTTGCAACCCAGGCCATGCCATGACGGTTCACATTCATAATTACAAGTGACTTTTATCTGACTCTTATGTTGATGCGTCAGTCCTATGAAACAACACACTTGTGACATATAGGTTTAAACACGTCATATTTGTGTGACCGCACATTAATTTCAAACAAGTAAAGAGATTTTAGCTCTGGAGGATGACAAGCAGTCAGTCAGTTGTTGAGGTCCAGACGAAAGGAAGAAAGCCAGATGCCTTACTTTAGCTGTTTTATTAGCTATTGCTAGCACTGCTATGAATCCCCTGGTGCTGACTGATGACTACAACGAGCACCACGTGCATGCGCAAAGGCAAAAAGTCGCATGAAATCCCGTTCTCATTCAAGGCTCAAGATATATACCCGATCTAGGACCACATACGAAACTGGCTCAGGGTCCGGTCTGGAAAACATCAGAATTTTGCATTCAGACAGCCATAAAAAATCTGATCTGCATTACCTTAGGGTAAAAAAATCTGAATTGAGTCTCATCAGGCTTGTAATGTGAACATTTTAGTCTGATTTAGATTTAGTCTCATCTGATTTAGATTCTAATCTGATTTCGATTTTTTAGATTTAGTCTATTCAACTTCCCCATGAAAATAATGCGATGAGAACTTCTTTACAGAATATTCAATCACACCACCCCAGTGCGCATTCACTTCCTATAACAGCATGGTCTGTCATGTGTCATTCTTTACATATCGCCTAACTGGCTTGGAATATGTGCGATTTCGCTAACTTTCAGATTAAGCTTCACGATATTTCGCTTTAATATGTCATTCTTATTACAAAAAAGATTATTTTTGACAAGCACATATGCTATAGATCTGTTTGCCTGCACATCATTGTTTTGACTCTTCTTCATCTTTACAAAATCGTTGCTGTGGCGGTCCACTCAACAGGAAAACGAGTGTTAATTTCGGTTTGCGGAGGGACACTTAACGACATAATGACTGATTAGGCGCTACGGATTTTCCCAAAGTTTAATCTGTAGCAGGTATTCCCAGATGAGAAGAGAACAGATGGTCATGCCAGCCAGTATGCGGGAGAAAGGAGGTGTTTGAAAAGTGAATAAATCAGCATTATCAACCCCTCCCTCATCCAATACTTGGTTATAAAAAGCCTTCATGACAGATGATAGAGCCATTTGGAAAGGTTCACAGGGGCTGGGAAACATGGGGTTTTAGTTATTAGCCTGAAAACAGTGCCGTCCCTTAGTTCAAAGGGACGAATGGAGACAGAGACTCCCAGGATGTTGTGGCTTAGCTTGGTTTTCCTTTGTCCTCCCTTTTTCTGTTCTTCCTGTCCACCTACACTCAATTTGCCAAGCCCCTTCCTAGTTTGACTCCTTTTCATTAAAAATGCCTCTCTTGCTGGCCGAACAAATGAACAATAAAAAATAAGGAAGAGAGCAAGGAGCCTTAAACAGGAAGTGAATAGGAGGGAAACAAGTCTTTTTCTCTTGTTGAACTGAAGGTGTGGAGTCTGTGGTCTGCATGCTTGCTGGTTCATTCTTCCATTGCATTACCTCAGCATTCCCTTATGGAACAGTGGTTTGATGCAGACATGACCCGGCGTTCCTCAGACATTCCTCCCAGAAAAAAAGAAAGATTTCCTCCTGACTGTTGTAAAAGAACATGTTACTCTTCGCCATTTCAACGTATAATGTAGAATTTCCAACAAACGGTAATATGTGAATTACTGACTGAGTAAATTTACTTTGTAAAAGCTAAAGAATTATATAACACCTTGTTCTCTTTTAACCCCAACCACAAAGGAACCAGAATACTCTAATGTTTATCAGAGAGGAGCAGGACTCTTGCAGAGAAGGGCAAGGGTCATACAATACAAGGTACATGCTTGGGTGGGGGAAACACTGTTTAGTAATGGAAATACTGTATGAAGGCTTCACAGCAAGCGACAGAATCCTAGTTTAGTTCCATAAGGGGCGTTAGTTTTGATTTCTTCATTTGTCAGTTTTTGTTTTTCCCACGTTTCACTTCTGAAGTCACAGGATGATCACATCTGTGTTTCCTTCTCGCATGCATGTATGTCCCTCACTCTCACTCCATCTATCCATCTCTGTACCTGTGTGTAGAAACATAGCAAAGCAGACAATCGTAGACAGTTTACAGGACAACCTTATAGAGATGGACATACTGGCTACGGCTCGCCGCGACACTGACGGGTATGTCGCATGCTCCGACCGCGGCCGCTGTAACTAGTAGGATCTGCTTTGCCATGCTTCCTAGCGATACATGCATGCATAGATCTTGTCTTTCCACTCTATCCTTTTGTTCAGATGTGAAACCGTACCTTCCAGCAATAATATTTTTTTTGGCATGCACAGAACTAACCGTGATCAATATTAGCAGGTAAAATTGCAATTGTTATTTTTTTTTTAGCACATTAGCCTGGACAAGGTTGCATAAGATTCATATGTAATTCATCTCTGAGCAGCTCTTACTCAGTCAGTAAAGCGGTTTCAATTGTCTTAAAAATCTCTTCTCATTTTTAAAAGCCGCAGCGCTCACTCGGACCATCCTTTAACAAGAGTGTGTCATGATCTTCAAGGACAAATGAGCTGCCCTTACCATTTGTGCCCTACTATATATATATATATATATATCCAGCAGCCTCTTGGCACTCCGAAGACACACCCTCTGGAGGTGAATTAGAAGTCACAGCACGAGTCCATATTAACAAGGATCCTCCGTGGTCACTCGGGCTGTAAATTAAATTACATATCGATTCACTTTTCCAGTGCAGCAAACCCTGGTTGCAGGAAAGTTAAAAGCGGCCAAAGCAACCAAAAAGTCAAAGTGACAGCTTCACTGACTGTGCAGAGGTGCTCGGTATTGTCTAACACAGTGGGGGAAAACACTTAACACTTAAGCCTGGCCTGAATCTTTTGAATACTCTGGTGTTTATACATTACTTTGATTTTGTCTGTTCTTTAAAATCCCTATATGGACATCATATAGAAACATATGTAATGGTTTCTAAATCATATATAGTACCATATGTTACCGCTTATTTACGAATTGGGAAAGAATTGGGATTCACCAATTAGACTCATGTGACATAATTTGCTATAACAACTAATGAACCATTGAGAGAATATATATTTATTACTATGTAAAAAAAATTTAAATATAGAAATGTAAACAAACAAACAATGTTAACGCCTACAAACCTTACTTTTAATTTATTAAAGTACATTATTTAACTGTTGGTGTTATTAGTATGATTCCCGAGAGTAAATGATTAGTATGAGTATGATTCCAGAACGTAAAATATTTTAGAAATACACTCTTTGTGTATTTGGGTAGCATCTGGTCCATTAAAGTTAGAATAGAGTTATCCCAATCATAACAGGCATGTCTGGATGTACTGTAGCTTAAACAACAGCTTTCTGCACACAACAACTGTAACTCATTTCTATAGTACACAAAGTATTCATGCTGCCAGCAGTATAATAGTACAGTACATACAGTATATAATACCTACAGTATGGTGCAAAAGTCTTGAGCCACCACTTAATTCTTTATATGAAATTATGTAAATTAAATTAAATTTAATTAAAAATTAAATTGGTTGTTTATTTAACAACCTCAGCAACAACCTCATTTCCCCTCTCGTTGTTCCAACCACCCAGCGTTCAACATCACCAGTACAGTAAACTAATTAAACACCAGTCTGAGAATCTGTCATCATCTGCACCTGTTTCTCACTGGTTCATGTCTTAAGTTAACTATTTTTATGCTTAAATGATTTATGAATGATGTAAATGAATAAAACTTCTCAGGTAGAGGGACTGGATTGAACATGAGAGCCAAAAACCTGCCAAAATAGAAAGCCTTCACTATTTTTCAACACTACATTAAAAGTACAAGACAAGTCTGGTTCTTTGGTATCAAAATATGAAGAAATCAGTGGGTGGCTCCAGATTTTTGCACAGTACTGTATATCTTGAAGAAATCCACGTTATTGGTTTGTGTATGTACCGTACTGTTATTTCAACATGAACTTTCCTTACTTACAAATGAAAAGGTTTCTGTATATAATATGGTGTTTGCACAACACAAGATGACTTACAGTAAGTGTATAATAATATAACTAATATATAACTGTATATTTGTAACCTGTTTGTTTGTTTTAATTCAGACTTTAACATTTAATTGAACTTGAATTCAGTCACTCATTTAGTTTAACTGTTGAAAGCAGAAACACCAATGAGTATTCAAAGTCAGCAAACGCTGTTCAGGCCAACCCTTAAGGTAACACATCGACATACGCTTCTTGACCTTTTTTTTGTGAACTTGTGCAATACAGTCTTACTGCGCTCTTCTAGACACTTTCTATTCAAGCCTGGTGGGAACTCACCGCTGTACTGCACAACGTCGCCCGCTTACCCTCTGACCTCCAGCACGGTGTACTCGCCCCCGCCACGACCGTTGCCTCGCAGCACATTCACCCGACCCGCCTTCAGCCTCAAGAAGCCCTACAAGTACTGCAACTGGAAATGTGCCGCCCTGAGCGCCATCCTCATCTCCATCACGCTGGTGTTCCTGCTGGCGTACTTCATCGGTAAGTTCATACCTCTTCTTCTATTCAGCTTTTTATCCTAGATCCTAGAAATATCCGCCGGTCTATTAATGAGGACTGTTCCAACTTGAGAAGCACACTTCCTTTAAATATTTTAATACACAGGCATGCCAGAGAACATTATGCTGAATGTATTTCATCTTATTAAAGCGGGGATTTTTTTTTTCTTTTTTTTTTTCAGTCATGAAAAATTTGAAGGTCTCCCAATGACTTTTTTCAGTCAGACGTTACAAATACAGTTCAGACCCTACCCTAATTAAGATTTTTCCTTTTAATAAATAACACTTTTCTGTGAAACTATTAAGCTTCGTATATGGCGAATAGACTATGCTTTTGAATTCTCTAGTCCTTGTCAAACTCCCTCTTTGTCTTATCCCAGATCCTGTTATGCAGTAGTGAAATGTTTTGCACACAGTCCCTTGTGGTCCTCTATGAGACTGGCTGTTACAATCCATGCATGCGAAAAAGAAATAAGATGCCTTATTTCCAATTACACCACAGATGCAGATTTTTGCCATCGTTCGACCTGAGAGTATGTTTTACATTCAGAGCTCTGACAAAAGGACTTCATCATATGGCTTGCATTAACATGTGTATCTGTTTAACATATAAATTATTTCATTGTTAAATGCAATCTTAGGAGAGGGGATCTGAAATAAGATTTTATGAAGAAGAAAAATGGGCAAAGCAAGTGCAAGGGCACATCAGTAGAGTGATGGTGGAATATCTTTCAGAACAATTTCCTATCGTCAAAGAGAAAATAGCTTCTGCTGCTTCATCACTGAGAATAAATATGCATCGGAGAAGAATGATGATTTAAAAAAAAAAACATAATCTGCTTCCCCCCTCTGGCTTAATGATACGAAAGTCATGAAAACATGTCAATAAACTATATATATA
>JAOVVA010000052.1:18296808-18313611 GCA_028565275.1 Leiocassis micropogon | reverse complement strand
GATCTTACAAGATGGCATTTTGATGATGTGTTTGGAAACAAGAATGCAAATGTATATTCAGCTGTTAATAGCCGATTTACTGCATAAAATATGAATCAGTAAACAGCGACAGGCTGAAGCCGAGCATTAAAGTCTATGGCCAACTTCGGGTTTGACCTCACCAGGAGCTCTGAGGAGCCCAACAGGCTGATGGGTCTTAATTACTTCTTGTAATTACTCAACCCAAAAAATCAAGACCATCTCCCCATGCACCCTTGAGTAAACATGTAGGGAACCTTAGCTCGCCCTGAGAATCGAGAAATTCCAATCAAGAACAAGGGGCCACGTTTAATTAAAAGCTGATGAGAAAATATAGTTAATTTCAAGTGCAATTAATTATGGAGGTCTGTAATTGGAAAGTCTAACTGTGTTGTCTAATGAACCCAATTAAATCTTCTGACAGATGTTTAGATTTCTGTGTGTGTGTGTGTGTGTGTGTGTGTGTGTGTGTGGTGTTTGTGTGGGTGTTTTTTTTCCTTTGTATTTTTTATTGTAGTTCACATGAAAGAATTTGTTTTAAAAAAGAGGAGTGTGTGGTTTTAAAAAGTCAGGAGGCATGTGCCATTTTCTCAGTGGTACCATTAAGAAGGTCGTTATGTTTGGCGCATCTGAAGGTCATCAGCTTCCCTCTGTGTTCATTTCTGCTCACGCTGGGCTCTCTTTCTTTCTTAATGCCGAAAGTGGCTCAGTTTGAACTCCCACACACTCAAATTCATATTTCAGCTATGTTCTTAGTTCCAGTTCTAGTCATAGTAACCCTGCATCAGTCTTTATTTGATTGCATTTGATTGCATTGCTAATTTATAGATTAATTAACCATTCGGGAGATAAAACCAGCTGTTTATAATATTTAGTTGCCACTGTAGATACAGTATATTACCAGTGTAGAGTTATTATTGCACCTATTGGTCAAAATGAGAATTACAACAACCACTAAGAGAGGCAGTATTAGGGCATGAATCACTGTGCTCTATCTTCGTTTTATGCGTGATTTGCTTATGAATTAAGAGAAGGGCGTCAGGCATAACACCGTGATTTTACCTCATTTGTGTTAGCAGTGGTGCTGTGAACACCAATATAAATCTTTTTTTTTTTAAATCCACTTGTTATCTCAGTTATTGGTCCTTTACGTTTCTATTTGTCAGTAGACTGAAAAATATAGTCAACTGCATATCAGTTTAATCGAGGACACCGTGTACAGGATTTTGCCTCCCCTGCAGAGGCAATGACCAACAGCTACTGTCACATCTCTTACTGTCTCTATCAGGTTCTGTGCATGTCATTGTGCGTGTGACACAGACCCCCCACAAATCTCATCATTAGTAATCAATGAATTAATGAGAGGGGAAAATCTTCTGCTTCCCCCCCAGTCAGTGGATTTAATTACCTCTAGATAATTACCTCTATCCTTGCAAGGGTGTTCCAGTAATCTTGTCTCTCTTCTCTTGCACTTTATTTCACCTTTTCTGGCTTTTACATCAGCTACCAGTGTGTTGATGGCAGAGCAGTCCAGTAGGGCAAGACTTCACAAAAAAAGCGACACAAGCTTTGCACACTTTTCTCTCCTTCGGGAAAAGCGTCAGAGTCATTAGGACGCTAATGAGAGGACAGAGAACTACCTGCTTTTGACACATCATCAATTCAAGTATCTAAAAAGGAGTTTATGCGTATACTTGCTAATGCACACCCGTTCATTATGCGGGGGACAAGTGATAATTGGTGGTGGTGTATTCCCATACTAGGTCACATCTCATACTAGGCCCTCATGGCACACTGTATATTTTTCCTTCTTATGCATGACCTTGTTTTCAGGTTTCTGGAGAAACTTGTGATTCTGGTTATACCAATCCCGTTTAGTGCAAGTTGAGCTGCATTGATGGCACAAACAGTCTTGTAATGGGTCTCACACCAGACCTTCAGAGCCGTTGTTTCACTTCCTAGTTAAACATGTGCTGCCCTGCCCATGTGCCATGCCAAAAAAATATGAAAAAAAGTAAAACACAAATCCAGACAAAAGCTTAAATGTGAATCCCATGTACCCCCAGCAGCCACCTGTCCTTGCAACAGACATGCAGATTTTGGATGTCAGACTTCCTCCATTAGAACTAGCCAAGAAAGTTTTGACTAACAAAAGGACACATTTCATTTATAATCCACTTTTCTGGATTCTGACAATCTCTGCACCATGCAAGATACCAGGAACTGCCTGGGGTAAATAATAATAGTGCAGGGGTATGCTTAGAAGGGTTGTTTTGGCAAGTTATTTTCCATTAACAGTGAAGAGACTGAGAGTGGATGAGTGACAGACCCTACATTGGAGTGATTGCTTGGATGTTTGGCATGACACACACAGGCTTCAGATGCTGTTTGATGTCCAGGACAGTCCTCAAGCACTGACTCAGAGGAAGAAAATGGACTGGAAATGAAGAGATGGAAATGGAGGGGGTGGGGGTGGGGAGGCATGCATGATGCACCACCCAAAGTTGACAAATGGTGCCATCTGTCTCAGTGTGCTCACACCCGCCTCTGCCGTAGTTAGTTTCAGCCAATGCAGAGGGACCTGATTGTTTGCATTTATCTTGTCTCACAAGATAATTTTTGTGCTCATCCGTGTTTACTTCAACACACACAAAAAAAGATGCACAGAAATCTGGGCTTGTCGGCAGGAATGCTGAGATGTGGTGGAATACAATCAGCGAAAGGCACTCAGCAATTTTCCAAATAGCTATTGATTCAATAAAACAGAGCTGAGAGACTTTCCAGACTCTATGGCAAGCTATATCAAAGGCCTCATTATTTTTGGAGACCAGATTTACTTGCAGCTTGCAAATGGGAAGATGTAAAGCAGAAGGTAGAAGACTAATATGGCTGTAATTAATGGATGAGAGAAAGTAAAGGGCAAAGCTGTGCTTTCTTTTTTTATTTATCATCAAAAGTTTGATCTGCACTCTGTCTGTTTGAAGCCAAAGCAAGCATGGTGATTGATTTTACAGCATCTTTAGAGGAATGACTTGGTGTCACACAAATGGTTTGATGATAGGGCAGTGATGGCTCAATCGGTTAAGGCTGTGGAAATACTGGGCAACTGATCTGAAGGGGGGGATCAGGGGTTCAAACCTGAGTAACACCAGGCTTCCACTGTTGAGCAAAGCCCTTAACCTTATCTGCTCCAAACGGTGCTATATCCTGGCTGACCCTGTACTCTGACCCCAGCTTTCTACCTAGGATAGGCGAAAAATCATTTCAGTGTGTTGTTACGGAATATGTGACAAATAATTAAATCTTAATCTTAAAATTAAGTGTTACTTACAGTACTAGGCACAAGTCTTCAGTCTCCCCTCATTTGATCATATGAAATAAAATAAAATAATTTAGATTAAATTAAGAAATTGGAAGAATTGTTTTATCGTGACTGGTTGCAAACTGCCTAAAAATACAATTTAAAAAAACTCAGCAGCAATCTCATTTCCCCTCTCGTCTGTTCTAACCACTTAGCATTCAGAATCATCAGTATATTAACCATGGGCCTAATCATCTGTCATCATCTGCACCTGTTTCTCACTGTTAAATATTACAAAAAGGTCTGATTATTTGGAAGCAAAATTTGAAGCACAAGACTCAAGACATAGCTGAATATATCTTTTAAAAGTCAATGTTTTTTTTTTTTGAGTTCTTCTTGTGTAGCCAGTGTTATCACCACTTACTAACACATGTTTCATTTGGAGTAATTATTGATGACATTTTGCTAATACTAGCTAACATTTGCCTTCTGGCCATTAATGGATAAAAATTATCCAACATGCATAAGATTCTGGTCACTTTGCACTTATTATTAGCCTGGTTACACAATAAATTATTCATTATTATGTTCTGACCTCGAGTACAAGCACTGGTCAATTACATACTGTAGGTGTATAATTTAGAATAATGGGCACTCTAAAATAGGGTCAGATCGGAATGTTCTTGCATTTGCTTTATTGTAAAAAACAACAAGAAATATCTAAATAAATAGCCTGAAACAATAATGTCATAATGTGTACGGAGTGCCGTGCAATTATACACTTTAACTGTGTTATGTTTTAAAGCAAAGCCTTGAGTCAGAAGCATGTACTCCTTACTTGTACTTTTATATCTTCGAAACTGCAGAACACAACACAAATTAAGATTGAGTTCAGTGCTTTAAGAATTACACCAGCTAAGCTTTTCCTCCAAATGGTGTGACATGAAAATAAATCAATTGCTTTAGACCCCCTTTCACCTTATTTCAAGATAAGATATTTGCTGTCGAGTGAAACCAGTACTTGCTCTTTATTTTCATTGATGTTAAGTGAAATGGAAAGTTATTTTTGCTGATGCACATTGTTGAGCGTGAGATGGTGCAGTACAGGAATGTGCTTGGATGCCTTGTAGTCTTGTACCAATTATGTGCTGATGAATGAAAATAGGTTTTGAAATTCAGGTGTTACGAAAGAATGCACTAGCACTTACAGTTGTGGTCAGAGGTTTACATGATGACAGATCAACATGAATGGCATGGTAATATTGGGCTTGCAATGGATTTTTTTTTTTAGCTGGTCTACGTTCTAGGGAAGGAATGATTGTACAGCATACACATTTAATAGAGAAAACCCCCCAAGCCCCATCGACAAGCTTGTATTGGGCAGACATTTGATCACTCAATTTGCCAAAAATTGGTGGTATTCAATTAAATTTGGTTGTTGACTTAGATTTTAAGCACAGCTCACAAATTTTTGATAAAGCAAAGGCATAAAAAGCTTAATCAATTCCCAGCCAGTGTTTATGTATTTTGTGGTCGTTGGAGCACTGTTAGTTAGAGCATTTGATTTTGTCCAAATTCCATCTGACTAATGATCTGAAGTGGACAAGCTTATATTGGGCTTTAGGATTTTGTGGTATCTCTCCTCCCTTATTTCATGCACATATAAACCCAATCCATGATGCTACCACCACCATGCTTAACATTTGTACAGGGTTGGAGTTGCTTCTCCTAATATATGTCTGATCAGTGCTTTCCTCTAGAAGGCTTTTTATTTGTCTTAGTGCACAGCGCCAGACTTTAGTCAAGCTTTAAGGTGTAAGTTTTGGAGTAGGGACTTCTTACTTCTTTCTTGGACAGTGTTTAATTCCATGGTGATGTAAAACATGCTTGACTGTAGGAAGTGGTGGTGCCCCAGCAGCTTCCAGCTTATAGCAGGTGTCTGATGCCTTGGTGGTTTCTAGGCGCTTACCCAACATCCAAATCAATCTCCTCTTAGCTGGGGGTGACAGCTAGGGTCTCCCTCCAGACCCTGCCGAAGTGGCAATAAGTTTTACTTATGTACAATCATTTGAAATGATTTTGGAATCTGTAGATGTTTAGAAATGTATCTAAGACACATCTCTGACATCTCACTGGACTTTTCCATTGTACTGTGCATTGGTCAGTCCAGTCACTCTCTCACTCATCTTCTATACTGCTTTATCCTGTATTCAGGGTCGCGGGGACCTGGAGCTAATCCCAGGAGGCTTAGGGCACGAGGCAGGGTGCCAATGCATTGCAGGGCACACACACATACACACACTCTTTCACACACTACGGGCAATTTGCGAACACAATTAGCCTAACCTGCATATCTTTGGACTGTGGGAGGAAACCGGAGTACCCGGAGGAAACCCACCAAGCACAGGGAGAACGTGCAAACTCCATGCACACAGAGACGGGAATCGAGTCTGGCCGGGAATCGAACCCGGACCCTGGGGGTGCAAGGCTACACTACACCACTGTGCCACCCTCGGTCCAATCATACAAAGCATTTTTATGTTGAAACACAGATGCTACTAGCTGTAGTTGAACATCACAACTAATAGTTGTGAGGTTTTAGGATTGGCACATTATTAGACATTTCAGGACTTCCCATGCTTCCCATGCTCCTAAGTTAAGAATCTAATTGTCTATGAATATTTTTGAACCTGTTTTGATATTAGAAAATTAATTAAACCATATGCTCCAGACCCTTGTTTTTTGTTCTATTAAAAATGTATGAAATGAACTCTGTGTTTATCCTTCTAAAATGAACTGACTTGGTTATATGTACCAATGTAGGTATACATATAAAGGTTAATGTTTTGTTGTTTGTAATGCTGACCAAATGGTTCTGGGATGTGATATTTCCCAGTAAAGCTGGTCACGTCTTTGCTCTTTCTGGTGATCCATCATGATCCGTCACTGTTCTTTAGTCTTCTGCTTCCTGGCTGTTCATCCCAGAGGTCATTCCTTTTGTTGATTGCAGGCTCCTCTGTTCTCTTCCTGCTGACTTGATCATTTCCTTGTCTCTCCTGCTCTGGGGAATGTGTGAAGAGGGGGGGTTATTAGTAAGGTAATTGGGATGAGAAGAATAGTGTTACCCCAGGGATCCTCTGCTGGTAGTTACAACACTCTTTTTTGCCCTGAAGGGTTAGAAGGTTGTGGGGGTTTACGGCTCTTTTGGCTTTTACCCATGCTTTGTCAGCGGGAAAACTCTATTACGCATTCATCCTCATTCCTGTGATTCGGCAAGAATTTATCCTTCACAAAAAGTATTTCCTCATAATGAAAGAGAATTGCTTGCCAAAGCACGACGTTAGGAAAAGCCCATTTTGCTGTGTTATGTTCTACAGAACAATATGTCAATATATCACTACTCTGTACTGTAACAACTTTTTATTGCAATATAGTGTATGTAACTGAACAAGTTTTTAGTCTTTGCACTAAAGAGTATATGCAAACAACTACTCTAGCAAACAGAATTTCAGATGCTAATAACAGCTGATTAGAACCTGGCTGTAGATTTAATTTTTTATCAGCTTCAGCACTGTATGAAAGCTCTCTCAGGACCTACACTTGAATCTAATTCTAGACACGTGTTGTTGCCTTGCAGCCATGCACCTGTTTGGTTTGAACTGGCACTTACAGCCCATGCAAGGGCAGTTATACCGGCTGGCAGAAGACAACACCAGCAGCCAGTCCATACCTACAGACCTGGGCCTGCCTCCTCTTGGAAATACAGGGCTGGAGCTTCCAGACCGCAGGGGTCGAGAAGAAGGTAGGTACAAAAATATATGAATGAATGGTGACGTAGAAAATATGTATGGATAAATATTATTTTATGAGCAAATCCTGCTGAACATTCCAGTTTTTACTGCATTTCTGATAATTAAATGGTTATCTATTATGATTGATTAATTGCATAGAAACAGTATTGTACATGTATGCAAAGGCCTTTGTAGTAGTAAATTATGCAAATGGTGAGTTGAAGTAATAAAAAGTATGTAGATTTGTAAGGGGGATTTATCATTTTAACAACATTTTTCTTGTCATAGCTTCACTGATTCCAAGAATAAACCAAATGATAATTTCTAGAAGGTGGCACGGTGGTTAGCATTGTTGCCCTGCACCTCCAGGGTCCAGTTTCGATTCCCACCTTGGGGGCTGTGTGCATGGAGTTTGCATGTTCTCCCTGTGCTTGGTGGGTTTCCTCCAGGTACTCCGGTTTCCTCCAACAGTCCAAAGAAATGCAGATGAAGCTAATTAGCTTAGTGTTTCCAAAATTGCCCATAGTGAATGCACCCTGCAATGGATTGGCACCCTGTCCAGGGTGGACCCGACCTCATGTCCTAAGGATCCTGGACACTCCGTGACCCTATATGCGGGATAAAGTGGTATAGAAGATGAGTGAATATTTCTAGGTGCAGTTAACTTACTTTCTTTCATTTCTTTTCATTTAGGGAAATAATATGTGTGCTGTTTTACAATTAAAATACTTGGCTGTGGATTGAATTTTTACCCATTCACTGCTTAGCACTGTGGCCTTGCATCAAGTTGATTGCATGTTGTCCCTGTGTTTGGTGGGTTTTCTTTGTGTACTCCGAGTACTCTGGTTTCCTTCCACAGTCCAAAGACATGCAGAGTAGACTAATTGGCATTTGCAAGTTCAAAGTAGTATGAATCCTTGTGCCCTGTTATGGATTGGAATCCCTTCCAGAGGGTATACCACTTAGTGCCCAGAATCCCATGGCTTAAGCTCCAGTCATTATGCAAACCTGAACAGGCTAATCGGTATAGAGAATAAGGGAGTAAATCATTCCATTGTTTGTGTTCCTGAATATTCCAGTGATATCAAGTGAGTACTTATTAGTTTGTATCTCAAATCAAATCAATCCAATAATAAAGTCCAAGTTAAATATTTTTTGTTAATAAAACATCTAGAAACAGAATCTTCTTTGGCTCCAATAATTAGCCAAATTCTTACTGCACACATTTACATAATGTTTGTATGGTTGGATTATGCTGATAAAACTGCACTGAAAAGTCTATGTCATGAAACAGGTTTGAGAATCAGTTATATAAAGTCTGAAGAACTACTTTCATTTGGCTGACCATACTTGGCGGCATCCAAAAACTTTCTTCACAGCTAGCTTTCCTGGTGTCCTTCAGCCGGTACAAATCCAGTCACGCATTCCAAAATATCCAGCTAATTTCCTAGACGATCCCCACTGATGCAGATAATCAGTGGCCAACATAATAATGTCTTAGTTTAGATTTTTCAAAGACTTCATCAGATCAAGGATTATTTGTCTTCCAGCTCCATGCTGTGACTGGGTTTGGCAGCTTCCTGCAAGATCTGCATTATAATCCAGTGAATGTTGCCAGACAAGTTTAGGGGTATTATTTATTCCTGGGGGACGTCATGGCACTGCTTTATGGGAGCAGGTACCCAGGGACTTAGAACTTGTATTGTGTCCAAAGAAGGCATGCCTTCCCTTCATCATGTATACTAGATTTCAGTTTCCTTGGCAGCTGAAGAAAGCGCGTGCTAACTCCTGTGGTATGCCGATGAGCTGCACAGTAGGGAAAGTTTTACTTTTCTGTGCTCTCAAAACAGAACAGAGCCCAGATTTAGCTGTTTGATTTGCCGAAAGGTGGAGATCACGGCCATTACCATATAGATGAGTCACAGAGTCATCCGTTTTCATTTAGCGGTCCATGGAGAGACAGAGATAAAGATAGAGCGAGGAGGGAGAGAGAGACACATCAGGCCACTGCTAGACTGTCCCTATGTGAGTGACGGCTGTAGCTGAAGGGAAATCAATAGGCAGTGGTTTGTAATTTTGCCTTACAGAGCACAGTTGTCACCAGAAACACATCCAATCTGTCCTGTGTCATCCCAATGCTATGCACGATTATTTTCTGATTAAATCTCACTGTTGCTGATGTACAAGTACAGGATATAAACGCCTGCTGCATCCTGATTTGCTGTTATTTAAATAATAAGCCTTAGAGATGTATGGGGTAGTACAGTGGTCAAAACGCTGGCCTGATCAGTCGGTCACAGGTTCAATTCCCAGGCCCACTTCGCTGCCACTGTTAGGCCCTCAAGCAAGGCCCTTAACCCTCACCTGTTCAGATGTATAATGAGATAAATGTAAGTCTGGCTGGATAAGGGCACCTGCCAAATGCTGTAAATGTAAGAAAAAAATGCCATTAATTTTGCAATTTATAGAAAAAATGCAATTTATAGTGTGACATTGGAGCTACTACAATTTTAAAGTGGTCTAGTGGAGTATTATATAATGCAGAATTATTGCAAATGATGGTTTTTTTGAGGGGCTGCCATCTGGTGTGGTGTGTGGAGTCGCCTGTGGAGCTGACTGCCTCAATGTCCTTCGGGTTCATTTTGCAGGCATGTCTGTTTTTGGCGCCATCATTGCAGAAATTGGCCCATGTACACGACCAAGCAGATGTTGGCATTTTCCACTGAGGCCCATAAAGGAAGGTGTGGTATGGCAAGCGTGCTTTGCTCCCTCATAGAACAGGGTTCAACGAGAACGAGACAAGGATGTCAGTAGGATTACCAGTGACACTCTGGTCACTCAGTTAGTTCCCTTGACCACCGATGCCCCCTTCCCCTAGCATTTCAAGAAATATGTTATCTAAATTACAAAGGAGGCATTTTTGTTGCTTTGTATCACAGGCAAAATGGATGGCTTGTTTCCGGACGACAGCTTTATAGACACGGGCGAGATAGACGTGGGGCGTAAGGTCATGCAGCAAATACCGCCCGGGATCTTCTGGAGGTCTCAGGTCTTCATCGACCACCCCATGTACCTCAAGTTCAACGTGTCCCTTAGTAAAGATGCCTTGGTGGGGATCTATGGAAGAAGAGGCCTTCCTCCTTCACACACACAGGTGGGCTATTCAAACAAGGCACTTATTTGCCGTAATCCCTTTCGGTTCGGTGGGAGGATCAATATGAATCCCCTATGTGAGAATGCTAAATTTGTATAAATGTCAGAGATTTTTGTCTTTCTAATGAGCATGTAAATCGATGCTGGTTTATTGTACTATTGTCTATTACTCAAAGGTTACTTTTGCAGTATGCTGTATGAGCACTGTATGCATGTTTTTTTTTTTTTGTTCCTTTTTTTTTTTTTCATTTTGTGGTACAGTAAACACCGAAAAATTGTAAAATCAAACAGGCACCTAATTTTGCTATCGAGCACCCTGAATGTCGACCTGGCTTTATTGATTCGTATCATAGTTCCAGTGTTATTATATTACTGGAAATTACTCTAATACCTAAATTGATTTTTTTCAAACAATTGGATAAGGGGAATACAGTATATACACGATTTACACTTAACTGTGTGTATTTAATAACCAGTAGTGAATCAGAACAATAACCCAATAACAGTTGATTTTTTTTTTTTAGCTTTCTGTTCAGGTTCTTTCTCATGAGGAGGCAGTCCTTTGATTGCCTTAGAGTTTTGTGTTTGTGTATACATAGGGAAGCTTGTGTGTCATTCTAATACTTGTCTGCGGTCTCCTTGTCTCCGTCTCTGTCTCCAGTTCGACTTTGTGGAGCTTTTGGATGGACGGCGTCTCCTGGCTCAAGGGGTTCAAAGCCTGGACGGGCCGCCAGCTCTGACTCAATCACGAAGCCTGGTGCTCCTTGGCAGCCATGACACCGGTTTCATCCAGTACATGGACTCAGGCATCTGGCACCTGGCAGTGTATAATGATGGCAAGGAGACGGAGCAGGTGTCTTTCCTTACCACAGCTATAGGTGAGTAACACAAGAATGTTTCTAGAGGGTCGTTAGGCATGTGTAGTAGCTGGTAGGAATGTGGAAAAATGTGCTCCTACTTGCTTCGTGGCTGAGTGAATGAATGCACAGTTCATTATGTCGAGATGATGCTTATTTTCTCCGTGTAGTCTGTTGTGCAAGGTTTGAATATGTTAAAGGCTAAGTCAGCTAATTTAAGCTCGTATGGCTATAATAAATGGAACCTTAAAATCCCTCAGTCAGCATGATGTGTTTCTTGCTGGGTTCATTACGTTCATTCATTTGATAGATAATGTTTTAGGCAATGCAGCGTACATTCGAAACGGGCTCTTACATGCCAAGGCTCTCACATGCCAAGATAGCCCTAATATTTCTTCCTATACAATATTATTACAATATTATAACATATAATCTTGAGCTTTTTTTTTTTTTTTTTAAATATCATGTGACTTTAGTTTTTATAACGCTCTGTTTTACTATGAAGAACCCAGTGGCTGTGACGGTGGTAAAATGTTAATCACCGCTTAACAACTGCAGAATAATCATTTCATTTTATCCGAAATCATGCAACCCTAGAAACCCAGCTGTATAGACGGAGCAGATCATTTAGTAAGAGATGCATTAATGACAAGAGACAGTTCAAGCTTTTAAATGTGGACGAGATGTTGTGGATGAGAATCATTAGCTCAGACATTTATTTCATGGTCACGATTTCCATCTCACTCCATTTCTTCATTTACAGCATGGAAAGACACTTTCCCCATTCATAGTCCTCCTCCAAATATTAAAATTCCCCCTTCGGATAAAGCAGCTAGAAAAATGCACTCCAGTACTTATTAAACCAACCTGGTACTCTTCAGCTCTGATCAGTGTGATCTCTAGCAGACTGAGACTCTACACAGCAATCAAGGGGGATAACAAAGACAAAGAGCTCCACATCGCCTTGCTTCTTCTTCTCATGATGGCTCCTGGGCCTTCCATTAGCATTCGAGTGTCTTTACCATGACAGGTTTTGCCCTTTTTTTTTTCTTTGCATAACCCATTTGAATACAATGCTGCCCAGATTCAAAGCGTCTGATTGCTCAACCCCACTCCTGCCCCCTGCCTGAGCCATTATGGCTTGTTGTAAACATCTAGTTTGCATTCGCGTCTTGCTGCTAAAAGAATAAAGCTCTCTTTTTAATACTTCTTTTTTATGTCCGTACACGGCACAGTGACCATGCAGCCCAGCTGCCGACATCTGGCCTCCTCCAGTGTAGGCTGTTTGTTGGTTTTTGTCCTCTCTCTCGTGTTCGCTAAAAGCGTCTTTGATTGGCGTGAGCAGAGAGACAGGGCGGAGGGAGCGTGAGGTGTCGGCTTTCGCAAAGGTGGCAGCTGGGAGCTGTTCTCACATGCTCTTTAATTAAAAGCTCCTGAGCCATAGTCCATCTGTGACAGACGAGGGGTGGTGCGGTGGGGTGATTAGAAGGAGGAGCTCAGCAGATCGATTGAAGAAGCATGTCCTCAGTTGAAGAGCCACAGCAGCCATGACCCACCCGGAGACAGACATCAATGTGGTCCCGTGATATTTGATACCGTGTGGAAGGTCGATCTGATGAGGGTAGAGAGGGGTGGAGGTGGAGGGCTATCGGAGTGAAATGCTTTCTGCTCCAGGGAGGGATGATGTCTAACGGGAGGGCGTCTGAAAAATCACCTGAGGTCCAGGGCGCAATCTCAAAGGACTGTAGAGAATATATAGAGCAGGGGGCACTGGATAGAATTTGATTTGAAGTCAAAAGTTGATCAGGCTTTTTTTTCTGAGAGAGAGTGCTAGAGATGGGAGTAGAGATAAAGTGGGTCAGCCGACGATGTCCTTCAGAATAAAGCTAGCTGTTCTATTTTTTTTTTTTTTTTAAGTAGAAAAGGCCTTAGATGATCCTCAAGCATTTCGGGATTAGAAGGTCTTTCACATTTACTAATTTAAGAGATGGTCCTGTTGAAGTCTTGATAAAGTCATGATAAAGTCAGGAAGGAGACATGACTTAGAAGACATAACCTAAATATACAAACTCTGGTCATAAAACGATAGATGAAGATGGTTTTGTTAGACGTAATTAGACATTCTTTTATTCTTTGAGCAATTCAGCAGCAGATATTTATGGAATTTCTTTTTGTCCTCTAAATGCAGCGGCCTATAATGTGGCTTCAGTGTTTCACTTCAGAATAAAAATAAATGAACATCTCTGCTGGAAACCTCATATTCTGTATTCAGAAATAGTTATTTCTAAACTCATCTATAAAGGTTTATCAAAATAACCGAAGAAGCCCATTTCCCTCTCTTTCTCTTTCATCATCATCGCTCTTCATTCATTACTAGGCTGAGGCGCTCGATCCTTTCCACTTTTCAATTGACTGTCCTTGGTTCTCTCACACACCTTTACCCTGAAAAAAGAAAGTGTTTAGTTTTTTCAATACAGCCTGTTTAAATCCATGCCCATCCATTGTTAATGGCTAGACCATACTATGTTAAGGTCAGACCTGTAATATGTTTCATGGTTCCGTAGTTCAGGGTTTATGTGATGGATTACAGTGCTTACTATCCGTGTTGGCATGTGCTGTGTATGTATTTTAATGGATTCGTTTCTAATGCGATTTTTTTTTTATCCAGTGACACAACACGCTTCTTGTACAGACCACAGTGCTGATTTCCCATCACTGAATTTTATTAATACATATCTTATGCATTTTTTTTTTCTTTTCAAAGAATAATGCAATAGAGCAATTCCATGCAAAGGTCGAACTTGCCATGAAAAAGAAAAGCAGGCATAATTTATAGGGTAAATTGACTAAATGTTTACTCATAAATGAAACAGTAAGGTCCAGTGCTGAGCATCAGGAAGCACAAAGAGGCAGAAAAATGACAAAATTAAGTCATTAAAAAAACCACAGGGTAAAGAAGCAGGAAAAATGTCAGCAATAAACATTGATTTCTGTTAGATTTTTTTGTTTTTAAATGTTTTATTATGGTAAAATTCTCTATTCAAGCATGTTCTTTATATAGTTAGTAGAGAGCTGATTTACATGTTGCATCCATAATGTGAAAATGTCACATCCACAACCTTAACACCACTTTATCTTACATCATTTATTAACAAAAAATTTCACAAATTTTAAATCTACACTTTGTGTTCATTTACAGTACATGTAATGCTTTCTACAGTTGTCTTTAAAATGTAAAGCGTTTATAGAAAACTTGTAATCTTAAAATCTTTTTCTGTTTACACATGTCACATCCATAACACTGATAAAATGCTAGAAATTTAACTGTTTATTTTTTTTAGCTGTACAAAATACATTAAAAGTTATGCACATTAGCTTGTCCGTACTCTAAGGTTTTTTGTTTACTGATTTACAGTAAGTCCAAATTTCACTTCCGTAGGACTGGAGTCACCCAGTACAGTAAGATGTCCACTTGTTTGAAGAATCGCTGTAAAAAACTGTAGCACCATTTTGATAATATGTCAGTAACCGAGGTTCGTGATTGGTCATTTGTAGTGTCTGTCAAATAATTGCTTTCTAGGAAAGCAAAGTGGCGATGTTAAATAAAGTAAACTACCAACAGTGATAGCCAGCCTTCTGGCTGGTGAGACTATTATGGAGTCTGAGAACCATTTAGTCTACTTATTTCTTCTGAATAAAACATGAAGGCGCTACATTGTTTCAGATCTTTGAAGCAGATGAACATAGCCGTGTGGGTAAGTGGAGTATGCAAGGCATGATCGCTTAAAAGTACGTATCTCTCTTGATTCAGCTTGGTTTTGGCAGATTAGCAACCAAAGCTTACCCCGTACACCTTTCTACTGAATACAGATCGAGACGATACTTGCCCGAGGAGTCAAATGTGCATAATTGTATTTCTTGGATACATTTCAAATGGCAAAGCTGTGAAGCTTTCGGCTTTCTCATCTCTGTATGCATCTTATTAAACACTCACAAGCATTAAACTCCCCAGTGTCACAGGTCTCTGAAAGCAGCTAAAGCCTTCTAGTGAGTGAGAACTCAGTCATGGAGGCCATCAAACACTTCAGCAAAGTTTTGATGGGACACACCGGGGGATAGGCAACCTTATCACCTCTTCTTCTTGCATCATTGCGCTGAAACAGTGGCTGATGAATGTATAAAATACACTCCTTCAATCCACATTGGAGTTGCCTGCTTTCTGTTTTCTCCAGTCATAGCTCTTTTTCTTCTCCTTCTGCATCCTTCATGCTAAGTGACTCTCCTGAGGAACGAAAGAGGACTGTGAGAAGGTTCACGTATCCCCTCCTTTATTTGGCAAAAAAAAAAAAAAAAGCAGTTGTTCAGGTCGATTATGGCTTAAGGAGTGCCAGCAGCCCTGGGGGCCCAGAGAGGGGACATATTATTCCTTGCATTTTGTGTTTAATTCACTGCCTCATCTGATTTTGAATTCCAGCCACTACCGGGATTGTAAAGAGCCCTGTTTTGTAAAAGACTAACGCAACATGGAGAACGTATAGAGTCAACCTCCAGATCACAGGGGATATGTTGTGATGCCAATGGAATCACATGAAATGCATGAATACTTTTGTGTGTGTGTGTGTGTGTGTGTGTGTGTCTGTGTCGCAAAACACTTTTTTTTTCACATTAAGGCCTTAAAGGCATTTGAGGCACTTCAAAAAAAAAATTTTTCACTGGTTGAATTTTACAATGTACAGTGTATACAGTTTATAACTATTCTTATAACCAATAAAATGAACGTTTCACTCAAACGCTGGCATTTTTAACCTGCTTATTATGGGCTTTATTCTTTAATAACAATTGTGACTATATTCTTGTCAGGATATCATTCAGTTTATGTTCCTTTAAATACTATTCTTCGCTGATGCATCAATCAGTCATAACATGACAATGCAAAACATTATGTCTAGGATTGTGTAGGTTCCTCTTGTGCCACCTGGGCAGCTCTGACCCTTTGGGGCATGGTTCAGCAAGACCTCTTGTGGTGTGTTGTGTCTGACACCTGGACACTAGCAGTGGGTGCTGTGGGTTGAAGGGTAGGGCCTTCATGGATAGCTCTGGTTTGTCCCGTGCATTTCGTAAATGCTTGATCAGACTGAGATAGCCTTCGTCTGCTTGACCCCATGCATGGCAGACTGTAGTGCATTAGTTGTTCTGACACCTTTCTACTGTAGCTTACATCGACTTTTTTTTGGCAATTAGCAATTTTATGTTGGATCGGGTCGGACAGGTTGGTGTTTGGGTCCTCACTATAGGTCTTGTTTAGCCATGATCCTGTCACCAGTTTACTGGTGTATAATTGATAATCAATGTTCACGTGGGAATTTATATTTAGGCATTTGGCAGACGTCCTTATTAAGAGCGACTTACTTTTGAATTTCATTATACATCTGAGCAGTTAAGAGTTAAGGGGCTTGCACAAGGGCCTAACAGGGACAACGTGGGATTTGAACCTGGGACCACTGAGTTACCCCTGACCCCTGAACGTTACGTTTAAAAAAATATTTTGCCCCCACAAAATATAATAATGATGATAATAATAAATAATAATGATAGTGGTTAATGATATTATTTTTGCATATTTTTTAAATTACTCTACTGTACATTCAAAAATGTACTTTACGCTGTACTTTTTATATGTGAT
>JAOVVA010000052.1:18232437-18296708 GCA_028565275.1 Leiocassis micropogon | reverse complement strand
ATATACAAATATACTGTATTTACCTTCTATGTTGAAAAAAGGCTACACGTTTAAAGGGTTGTTAACAATGGGTTTTTGTCTCAAGAGGATGAAAACATCTAATCGGTTTGAGTTTATTTTAAAAGAATCTGCTCTTGTTAAACTAGACATTGCATTAAAAAAAAAAAAAAAAGTTTCTCCGCAGACAGGAACGAACTTATTTATAAACAGCTTATTGATGGATGTAGTGAGCCGCTCTGACAGGCACTGTTGTGTGTGATTTGGTTTTAGACTCAATAGATGACTGTCCCAGTAACTGTTTTGGTAATGGAGACTGCATCGCTGGAACCTGCCACTGTTTTCTGGGCTTCAGAGGACCAGACTGTAGCAGGGGTAAGATCTCTCTCTCTCTCTCTCTCTCTCTCTCTCTAGTCATTCTGTCTTTTGTCTTTCCGTCTACTTCTCTACTTGTCACTTTTTTTATTTGCTCTGTTTCCAGAAAATGAAATAATAAATAATATATAAAACTCTCTGCTTATATACCCGTCTGGTTCTGCAGTGTCTAATTTAATATATTGTATGCACAACCTGCATACAATAACCAGTAAAATATCTTTCTGGATGTTGGAAAAGGTGGTTTATTAGCTTCTGTTTTAAAAAGATTGAGGTTAGTATTCAATCAGTCAACTTTAAATTAGTGCTGCACAATTAATCGCATAAAAATCTAAATTGTGATATGGACCGGTGCTATTATTTAATTCAATAAATATTGAAAAAAAAATCCCCTTAATAAGATCATATGTGCCCCAATTTACTGTTAGCCTAGATAAATATGTCCGAACACAAAATGGTACATTAAGTAGATTAGATAGAGGCAGTCCGGTGGCGTACTAGTTAGCACTGCCACCTTGCACCTCCGGGCTCTGGGTTCGATTCCCCACTTGGGGTCTGTGCGCATGGAGTGCTTGGTGGGTTTCCTCCCACAGTCCAAAGACATGCAAATTAGGTTAACTGCCATTCCTAAATTGACCATAGTGTGTGAATGGAGGTGAGTGTGTGTATGTGTGCCCTGTGATGGATTGGCACCACATCCAGGTTGTACCCCACCTAATAGTATAGGTGGTATAGTCTGGTACCAAGCAGTATTTTTTTGTAATAGTAAGCTATTAACTGATGATATTCTTTTGTGAATTTATTTTTTTGAAATTATATTTGTTGATGATTTTGCATACTGTAGTCACTACCAGCAATTAAATTAGCTTGTGTTTGTTCTTCTTATAGTGTCCTGTCCAGTTCTTTGCAGTGGGAACGGTCAGTACCTGAAAGGACGCTGTATGTGTCACAGCGGTTGGAAAGGCTCCGAGTGTGATGTTCCCACCAACCAGTGCATAGATGTGACCTGCAGTGGACATGGGACCTGCATAGTGGGGACCTGTATTTGCAATCCAGGTTACAAAGGAGAGAACTGTGAGGAGGGTAAGAGCGTCCTTATCATTAACATGATCTGCTTTGTCTTTCATTGTCTTTGTCAATATTTTTTTTTTCCTGTTCCTGGACTGTAAATCTTCACTCTGTAAGAAGATCAGGTTCAGCTTAGAACCGTATTGAAAGGGATTCCGGTAGCGAATTGCTGTCAAGAGCATCATTTTATGTTCATGTCATTCACTTGTTAGTTCTCAAGAGAATTCACCCCCTCACAGCACCCAGCATGAAGCTTACCTGATTGCAGCAGCCTGCAGAGCAGCACACTGTGGTTAGGAAAAGTGTTCCTCTCTTTCCACCAGTCAGATGAAACATTTTTTCAATGCCAACCACACAGCTATAATTTAGAGGAATCTGCTGGCCTCCAGTATGCTCGCTGAGCTTTGTCAGGACCAGCCCGCACCCTGTTCCTGAATATTTTAGTCCCCGCAGTTTTTGGAGCCAAGCCCAGTAGTGATCTTTTTCTGATAAGCTGGTGAAGCTTCTTTGGCCTCAATTCTCTTTCATATATTATGGATGTTTTGGAGGACTTCATGACATTCCATTAAGCAGCAAAACAATCCCTTTTCTTCTGTGAAATCCAATAAGTTTTGCACAGAGGCAAATTGTGACTTTAATCTTTTAATGGCATCCCAGTGGCACAGCAGAGGGGCCTAGAGCAAGGCACTGGGAGATAAGATTGAGCTTGCCCATTGTGTTTGGCACCTTTCATTTCAAGATGAAAAATAGAGCAGTTGATTTTGATAAATGCGGGGTTTAACACCTCTGATCCCAACCGCACAGTCTATTTTGGGTCTCACAGTCTGCAGGCGAAGGGAGAGAATAGGGCTGCTGGCCCTTTAAGGGCCCTACCTTTCTTTTCTGCGACCTTCAGGCAGAGATGATTAATTGCCAAGAGAGAAGCTCCTGTCAGTTAGCCTATGATCTCAGTCTTGCACCCAAGCCATCTGCTAAGAGGCCATAGCTCCTGTTTGTCTATAAAGGCCTTCCTTGTCCTTTTATGTTGTGAGAAAGCAACGCCGCCATGCTGCAGGCCTGTCCCCATCCCCCTATGAATTTCCCCTACATCTCCATCTGTGAGATCCAATCTCTTGTTGTTGTTGTTTTTGTTATCATTTTTCTAATTTTTTTTTCTCTCTCATGGTTCTTGTCCCCTCGTTAACCGAGGCCACATACACCAGCTTTCTTGAGGTCTCTCGTATTCATTAAATAACCATTAGCCATCATTAGCATGCAATTGAACAGACTTTCTGCCTTTTTTCTTTTCTGCCAGAGGTTGAGGGATGGAACGATCAAGCGTCATAAGTCAGGCAGGGGAATATAGTCGGAAAAAGAGCAGCAAATGTGTGAGGATGCGAGTGTGTTTTTTTCTGTTCTTTTCTTTGAACACAAGGCCTGAGCCATGCGACAGACTCCTTGTTTGCATTCCATCCTGCATTTGGTTTTTTGGGTTCAGCGGGGAGCAAGAGGGGGAGCATGTCCAGTGCTGCTTTTCAATTTATCCCAGCATGCATTGGCTGCAGCCTCCTTCCTTGGCAAAGGGAGGAAATCTCATTACTGAGAGAAAGAGAGAGAGAGAGAGAGAGAGATAGAGAGATCTACTCCACCTGGTGGCATGAGGAATGTCTATGGTGGTGGCTATTTTATTCCCTAGTATTAAAATCTCTTTCCTGTCCAGAAATAAGAAATACTTTATGGGAATATAGAGAGGTCCTTATGCAAGAGACTCCCAGAGGAAAAGCATGGAAAATGGACCATGTGCATTATTCCAAAAGCATAGAAAATGTCATTTTAAGACTTGAAATCGTATTTGTCAAAGACAAACAGTAACCCTAGCTCTCTTTTTCTCTTTTGAGCTTTCTCCCTATGTCTTAGTGTTCCTGTTCCACACTGAGATGTATGTTTATTCTAGCTTGGGCAGTTTCTTTCTGACTCAAAAGTTTATTATTCTTCACAGTGGACTGTCTGGACCCCACATGCTCAGGACGTGGTGTGTGTGTACGTGGCGAGTGCCACTGCTTTGTGGGCTGGGGAGGCTCTGGGTGTGAGAGTTCACGGGCATCCTGCATGGACCAGTGCTCGGGTCACGGAGCCTTCCTGGCAGAGACAGGCACCTGCAACTGTGACCCCAACTGGACTGGGCACGACTGCTCAACAGGTCGGTACTTTTGCAGATTAAAAACAACCTCAGGCTACTTCATTCATCTAAAGTGGTGAAAGGCGACTGGGGCCTAGAGTGTTGATAAAGTTAACTAATGTAATCCACTGGAACCCAGGCCAGTTCAGAGTCTCTGAAGCAATGGTTACATTTCTGTTACACTACTGCTCTAAGCATTGCCTAACCCACACCATGTTTTAAACTCTTCAGCAAATTATTTTATATCGGACATTTAAAGTCTTGCAAATTTTTATTGCTATGGTTTACATCACCTCTTTGTCCTTAGTCAGAGCCTGTTAGAAAGAAAAAGAAAGTAAACCAAAGAGCATGATACTGCTGCCTGATTAAATCGCCCATTTTAAAGACATCTACAAGTATGCTGCTTAACTTTATATTCCCAATTGAAAAAAAAATATATATGGTTGTAGTTTGATTTAATGGTGCATCAACGTGTGATGCAAACATGAAACCCAGGGAAAGAAACGTGATAGAATCTCACTTATGTTGTTAATGAATAGCTATCCAGATGTGAGAGATTTATCATAGAGATTTTTTTTTAACCAGTGCCACCTTATGAAACTGATATTCATATTCATAAGTCTGTCTCAAGAGAGTATAAAGATGATTTTTAATTGACTACATGTTCAAAAAGTGATGGAGACAAAAGCAGGCATATTAAAACGTGATGAGAACATGACGCATTATTTAGCCCATTATTTAGTACTAGTCGACAATTAAAGTCAAATTGTACTGTATGTTTTCTTGCTTGGTTAGAACAAACTTAGTAAGATTAAGATTTTTACCTGATATGTAAAAAATATGGTTTGAACCTGTTCTGAATTCTTTCATATTACACTTAATGAAAAATTGTACATTAAGTTACAACGTGCCCTTGTAAAACAAAAAGCAGCAGGCTGTCCCTAATCGTACGTGATTACCTGTTGCCATGGGAGCAGTCACTTCCTTCCTTTATTCCTAGGGGTGTTGGAATTTAATTGCATACAAAAGATAATTTGTCTGTTGGTTCACCAATTGTGTTATTCTGAGAAATCTCAAAAGCAACTTTTAGGCCTGTTATTTTACACAAATAATTGCTTCTGTGTTTTAAGGAAGGGTTTTTCTAAAACTCTCAGATGCTCAGAGAGAGAGACAGTGATTCATTGCTGTTACATAAAGAGTCACGTTTTAATGCTTTATTTTGATGGTGCAAATCATTTTGATTATTCTCTCCCCTTGTTTTAGCTAAGATTTCTACTCTGTGCTTTGCTAGGATGCTACAACATGATCATTTCTCGTATTCGTTTATTATAATTAATTGTCAGCTAATTAATTACAAGCAGAAAGTTGGATATTCAAGTATCCGGTTGTCTACCTGGAACTGAAATGATGACTTTCTATCAAAGTTTGATTTCTACTTTTTGTGTGGATGCTAAAGACTGGTAAAGTGTCTGTCAGTATTAGGAGAGGTAGGAGTTGACTTGGAAACAATGTACAGTATACAGTGTTTCGAACCCCCAACCACCAAACAGCTGTGTGGTCATAAGAGAACCATTTGTTATTGAAACTAGTTAGAAAAAAGTCTTCAAGTTGATTGGACTTTGGAGCAAAGGTTAAAGGTGGTATGATCTGGTGAATCCAGATTGACCCTAGTTCAGAGTGATGGGTGCGTAAGAAGGGAAGCGCACAAAGTGATGCACCCATCATGCATAGTGCCCACTGTACAAGCGTCTGGAGGCAGTGTTATGATCTGGTGTTTGCTCCAGGCGATCAGATCTAGGCTCAGCAGCATTATGTGGCAATAAGATAAAGTCAGCTGATAACCTGAATGTACTGAATGACCAGGTTAAGACTTTATAACCTACACATTTGCTTACTTCCATGATGGCGCAGGCCAAATTGTGAAGAAATGGCTGTGGGAGCATGAAGAAATATTTTCACATATGGATCGGCCACCATATCGCATGCTGTAATCAAAGGTAAAGGCAGTTGCTTGCTGCCTCATCCATGTCGAGAAGATGTTAGAACAGATGTGGGTTCTGTACGCTTGTCTTCCTGACACTTTGCCACTTCAGTTTCTTTATAGAGATACTTTAGTAAGAGTCCCTCTTTGCAAGCAATACTTACTGCCAGCAAGAGAGTGCAAACTGACTCTTTTAAGGTTTGGTCTAAACAATCTATAAACCACCAAGGCCTTCTGTTTGGTTATGTTTTATTTATTTATTGTTCCCTGACATGATTTCATGAAATAATCCAATCTTAGCAATTTAGGTATGAAAGCCCTATTTAATCTTTCCTGTGTTTTTTTTTATTTATTTTATTTTTTTTTACAGAAATCCAATTTATTTTGGACCTTGGCTTTTAGTAAAACACATCTCTGATGGGCTTAAAGAGATGATGCAAGTAAAAATCAGTCTTCTTTTTTAAAGTGTCGAAACACAACGATCTGTGACTGTGAATTTCCCCCACTAATGCCAAGCTGACAGTCTGACCTATTAGGTAATCCAGGGGATTTGCTGGAAAATAGGCATTTTAAAGGCTGGCTTCCCAAGCAGAAGGGCTGGGGCCGTAAATTATGATTAGCTTGCAGTTTTTGGCTCCCGGCCCTGTTTGGTTTTAGTGCTTGTGAAGCGCGCCAGAGTTAAAATGGAGGAGTGTCTGCTTGTCGAGAATGTGTAGCTCAGGCCAGAGAACTCAGGCACTAAGCCAAGTCTTTGTACAAAGCCAAAGTGCATTTTACCTGTGTTAGCAGTGAGGAGAGATGATTAATTATCTAAGTGTCATGATCGCAGATGTGAAGGATGAAAAAGCTTTTTTTTTTTTTACCAAAAAAAAAGTGTGGTAATCTAAATAAAACAGGCAGATATGATGAGCAAGAGGGCAGCTAAAGGGTTGATGATGTGCAAACACACTAATCTTAGACAAACCCAAAGAGAAAAGTATTAAAAAATATGAAAACCGGGACAGCCCGATAGAAAGTAACAAGGCCATGTAAAGTTACAGACAATAAACAGCTTCACATGACCTTTTACATGGTTTATAAAGGAGTTCTCAATGAGTTGCTGATGTAATTCATCAGAATTCAGCTGACATTGAACATGGATGGGTAGAGAGAGCATTTTACTTGTTTTCCATTCATTTGGCAATAAATAGGAACAATGAGAATTATTTCCGAATGAGGTCAGTTTTCTTAATTGTCCCTTTCATATCATTGGTGCGGGTACAGGAAGCAGGTTAATTTGAATCATATAAAAATAAAATTCCAGTAAAAATTCTTCCTTAAAGGGATAGTTTGTTTTTTTCATGTTTGTCTTAAATGAAAATTTATGGTTCATATAAGTCCATTACAATATGTCTTTGTTGTTATAAATTTTTCTAGTCTGGAAATCTGGAAAAATAAAGGAGTTAAATTTGTACTTAATACCCCATAACTTTCAAAGATACCAATATCATTTATCTCAGTGGAACTGCAGAAGCTTCATTTCAGTCACAGCTTAACTTGCATGCATTTTAGCCCGGAATGAGGGTTGTGGAATTTGGCCCTGATTATTTCCATTGTACTCACATGTGGGTGACAAAATTCATGGTCGGTGCGCAGAGCAGGAACTGTAATGTACAGTTAAACCTTGGATTGCGAGCATGATTCCAGTTCCGGTTGTGTACTTGTATATCAGAGCAAATTTCCTCATAAGAAATAAAAGAAACTCTGATGATTTGTTCTCAAAAATATTCATATAAAGAATATTAATACAAAATATAAATGAAAAAAATAAACAAATTAACCTGCATTTTACTTTTAAAAAGAACTGGTGATAGATAAGAGAAGAAGCAGGAGGAGGGGGGCTACTGTGTAGGACGACTTTCACACACAGCGCGACAGAAAGATGAACCTTGGGCTCAGTTGTGATCACGTGATGCTCAGCAGATCAAGCGTATACGTACTATAGTACTTGTATATCAACATGTTTAACACGTTAAAATTGATGAAAAAACATTGACAGAGACCAAGTTACTCGCAATCCAAGGTTCCACTGTACTTCAGTTTTCTTTTAAGCCAGGCTTAAAGTATAACTTGAAATATGGCTTTATTATATTCGCAAATATCGAAAAAATATCGACTGGCCAATATTGAGACGTTTGAGACTTCCATTATATCTGCATTGCTGTATAGTTAATGACCCTTAAAAGATCAAAAGATGAAGATCTGTGTCAGTTAGTTGTCCTCCGTTGTTACAGTAACATCTCTATAGTATAAATCAAATGTCTGTACATGAGAGCAGAATAGAAATGAAAAAAAAGAGCAGTAAAAACATTGCCCAGCTTGTTATATGATGCATTTGCTGTGTGTATGGGGTTGTTGGCCAGGATGCAGCACGGAGTGTCCTAGACGTTTTTGAGCAGCTTTGAATAAATTGTATTAATTAATGGTATCTAAGTGAAACATGATACATACAATTAAGGTCATGTACATTTTTTTTGTCCGTTAAGGTTTAACCTATTGAAACATTATATTTTGGTCAGTGGTTAAAAAAACCTAACTTGACCCACATACTGTATCTTTTTAATCAAGGCACTGCACGGTATATACCTGCCTCATGAATACATAACCTTATAATACCTAGTTTCTGGTGCCCTGTGGCAGACAATGAAGTATGTTAGCTAATCAAAGAGAAATGCACGGTGTGCCTCAACACTTTCACATGGAAGAACACTGTCTAATTCACAGTGTGACCTCGTTTTCAATTTCAATAGCTTAGCAATTTTTCTATTTTTTTATTTTGAAACCTAGTTGACTGTGACAAAGTCCTCTAGTCTATGATCTTGTCTAGCAGAGTCTGGAGAAAGTTTACCATCTCACTAGCTACACCGGTGAGGTGTTACACTTCTTTATTGCCTTGTCTCTGTCACTTTAACCCACCTGGCTGCCTCTTTGTCCCCTGAGCTCCAGGAGGCAGAAGAGGGCATTTGATTTGTAAACAATCAGATGGCAGATTTTTTAAAATGCAGGTTCTGTTAGCGCGTGTTGAACATTCCCCATCTGGCCCTGCTCTCCTCCACTGACTCGCTGACTCGCCTACAGTGCATGCTTTTTTTCTGTTTTTTTTTTTTTTTTTAATTATTTTTTATTGTGAAACACAGTCCTGTGACACCTCAAAAGTCACAGTCAGCCTTGTAGCCTTCAGATCATGGCAAAGCAGGATGTAATAAGGGCTGACGTGTTGCTATTTCTATAGAAAGTCAAACTTAGATTCCTGCTTTTCCTGTTTTGCCACAAAAAGATTCATTTACAAAAAAAAAACAAAAAAACAAGAGGCAGTGGGAAAATCAGTGGGAAAGTTCCCGCGTCCCTCCTTCTATTTGAGACAGACTTATTAGATTTGTATTGTCCGAAAGGGGATGCTCTCCTCTCTTATGAGGCGCGAGAATTCCTTTTCAAGAGCCATCAAACAAGCCAGTGGAGCATAGCCATCTGATCTCTGACAATAACTTCTGGATTTGTCTTCTATTACCCCCCACTGACCTGTGTCTTTCCTGTCCCCTTTCCCTTTCTCACCCCCTCTCATATTCACTCTAACAGAGCTTTGTGCATCGGACTGTGGTGGCCACGGCATCTGCGTAGCAGGCGGCTGCCGCTGTGAGGAAGGTTGGATGGGCGCCCTGTGCGATCAGAGGGCATGCCACCCCCGCTGCAGCGAACATGGCACCTGCAAGGATGGCAAGTGTGAATGCAGCCCGGGTTGGAATGGAGAGCACTGCACTGTCGGTAGGGTGAATGGGTGGAGATGTGTTAACGTCTGTTTCTGGATGTGTGTGTGTATGTTTGTGTGTGCGTGAGAGAGAGAAAGAGAGGGTTGGGTCATATTGGCGGGGGGGCACTAGAAAGGGAGAAGCATGCGTAATTCAATTTGTGTAACTCGGCATAGCATGAAGAGGTTTGCTCAAGGATCTGAAGCTTGACTTCATGCATTTTAATGTGAAAATATGCTAAGGTGTCTTTTCATTTCCGCTCATCCTTTGCCTCATCCCTCTTTTTTATCCACCCACATTGCCGTCGCCTTTTGATTTGCTGATGTGAAATACAAACATTTGCATCGTCTCCAGGAGCAAAGTCACTGGCAAGACATTCTTTTTAGCGGGGCTCTTGACCGAGAAAAAAAAATCAAATCAAGATCTTTTATTTACTCCAAAAGCTCCGGGATTCAAAATACCTATTATACGCCACCTCTTATATTAGCTATATATTTATAATTTGATTAACCCTGCCAGAGAATTAATCAGCTCAGGACATATTTGTTTTTTTTATTACCTCAGAGTTGACTCATGAGGAAAACTCGACATCAGGAAAAAGAAAGTAACTCTACATCTGGCTTCCCTTCAACCCTGATTTAAAAAAAAAAAAACGCATGCACTGTCTTTTTCTTCACATGCTGGGGTTGTAGGAAGCTTGAGACCTGTCGCGAAGCCAGTTGATATTTAAGGGCTAGTTTCAACTAAACGCTGCTATCACTGCTAATTAAGCTAAAAACAACAGTTTGCATAACATCATTCTCCTTGTCATTATAGACATCTTGTTACACATTAACTGTCTTTTAGTAAGAAAAACTCCATTTTTAGCAATATTTCATAGGGATTAGCCAACATCTAAAGTAGGAAGTTCATGACAGGAAGTGAATAATTGATCAATCTATTGTGTGTAGAGACTACGTTACTATTTAGATATTTATTGAGAGTGCATTTTTCCTCCGAGCCTCAGACAGTAAAAGAAAAAGTGATGCTAGCATGAGCTATATTTTACAGTCTTAAAGCAACACCAAAATACCTAACGTTTTTCTATTAAATATTAAATATTAAACGTTAAGTCTTTCCTTAATGTTTCTCACTGTTCCCATTTGAACCTGGTGGGTGGTATCTGGCTTGTATCTTGGATGATACAAGCCAAAGATGATCTCAAACTCTTCTCGAAGAATTAGTACATACACTGATCAGCCATAACATTAACAACACATACCATTAACATTGATTATCATTTAGACACAGTAAACTGCTCACAGAATCATGGGCACTCAAGACTCATTCATACCTGTGGGGACCAAAGGCCAGGCCGTCTGGTCTGATCAAACAGAAAAGCTAATGCAGCACAGATCACTGGAAAAAGCAAAGGCTGGCCACCATAGAAGGGTATCAGAGGACCCCAGTCGTCCATGAGAGCCTAACAGACAAAGTGGCCAAGGACCAACCGGCCCTCTGACTCCCATGGAATGCCCTGAACGAACAACTCACGGCACCCAAAAGATCTGCTGCCAATGTCCTGGTGCCAGACACCACAGCAGACACCAGAGGTCATGTGTAGCCATGCCTCAAGGGGACAGAGCTGCCCCAGTGGCACATTGGGAACATGCATAATATTGAGCTTAATATTTTGCCTTGTACTGATATGGCTGATCAGTGTACATTATATGCAATGACTTATAAGCATTACCAGTAATTTCCCTAGTTATACTTTGGTAAATTATATATTTTGGAAACTTTCCAGTATAGAATTTAATGTATTTTAAATGCTTTCAACTCATCTTAGATAATGCATTAAAGATAAACTTATAGTACTGACTATAAAAGCGACAGATGGCAATTTCCTCCAAACATAATTAAGTGCAATGGACCTTAGGTAGATATGCACGATGTTTAGATGATTACGTAACTACGAATGATGAAATTTACTGTTTTTCTTTCTCGGCCCAGTCTGAGGTCTGCTCGCTTTGTGTTTGCTGAGCGGCCTCTCATTGTCCCAGTTGACCTTAAGAATCCTGAATGGGCCAGTAGACTGAGCTGTTCTGGGAGACTGCCTTTCCCAGTGTGCCTGTCTAAACACCATTGTGGTTCGTCCCGTGTCTCATCTGTTTACTCTTTTGATTGTGTCTCTCTCTATCTCTTTTCCCATTCTGAGAAGTGTCCCTGCCACCTTTGCTCACTAGAAATGGGTGACACAGTTCTTTGCTGCTGCCATAGTGCTTACCAGCCCCTGATTTCTGTCTGTTTGTCAGTCAGCGGCCCTGAAAAAGGAATGGCCGGGGACCTGATAATTCGAACAGCGGGAAAGAAAATCTAAATAAGCAGAGAGTGATGTATTGACTATATTTAGTTTGAGGTATTCTAAAGCTTTACAAGGCAAAATGACCTCTTAGAGGGAGGGCTAGGGAAGCTTCAAGGTTTTCTCCAGGCTTTGAGTGCAAGTATTCAATGTTTAATATCATCTCAATGAAATATTAATATGCCTTTTATATACTGCATGCCATGGTGAGATGCATCATTTCCAAAAAAAAAACTGAATCGGAGTATTACATAAGGAGCTTAACTATAATAGAAAGACTAAGAGGGAAAAAAATTCCGTTATTTATAGTAAATATGAAAAATTTCATAATTTCTTGAATCAGCTGTCAGAATCAGCTTGTTATAGTGTAGGTCAAAACATATTTATTTGAAATCCTTTCCTTCTTGTTTTTTTAATTTTATTATTATAATTTGATATGAACAGTCAAGCTAGCTTTTTTATTTGTGTTATTTTTAAAATCAGATGCCATAATAATGCTTATCCATGCCAGAGCTGAGTGGACAGGAACTGCTTCTCAAGAGCTTTACGTCCATCTCTCTCTCTCTCTCTCACTCTCTCTCTCTTTCTCTTTTACTGTGTTCCTGATCTTGCTGTGTGTCTCCGCCTATGCTGTATGTGTGTGTATATATCTCTGTATGTGTGTGCGTTTGTTTTTTGTATGCGTGTGCAGCCCTTAATGCATGCTGTCGGTTCCTGTCACTAAAGGCACGCACACCTGCTCTTGCTCTTGCTGTCCGTGTCTCATTCTGGAAGCAGCACTGTTCAGATCCTCCCCTTACATGTCCTTGTCTTTTATCTCCCAAGCTCACTATCTGGATAAGGTAGTGAAAGGTATGGCATTCCTACGTTCCTTTCTTCCCTCATTTCTCCCGTCCTTCCCTCCATCTCATCCCCTCTCTCATCCAGCAGATGCACAGCTCACTGTTCATTTCCAGCATTCAGACACGCCTCCAATCTCCTCTTCTCGCCCCTACTGCTCCCTCATCGCTCTCACTCCTCTCTTTTTGTTTCTTGTGCGTCTGTTCCTTTTGTCAGTCTTTTTGCACATATTATAGGCGGCATCTCAGACCACTCGCTAACCATGTTGATATATATATAATTATAGCTGTGATTTAAAAAAAAAAAGAAAAGAAAAAAAAGAACCTATGTGCTGAATGACGGTGGCTAAATTTCTCATTTGTGTTTAAGTCAGTTTTTCTCAGCTCATTCTATAACAGGAACATAATATATATATATATATATTATAATAGGAATTATAATAGCTCTAGGGTCACCAGTTCACTCCTGACCTTTTCTCCTGACTTTCTGTGTGGAGATGTTGACACTCCACAGTGTTAAAGATAAATTTTTGATGGAATTATCGCTGCCAGCACCGATTATGGGGATCCAAGCACTATCCCATTCAGTAGCTTTTTACAGATATATTCAGCAGCTTCAATTCTAAATGCCTAAATAAACCAGTATTTGAAAAATGATCCATCCCACATGGAGTGAAAGCAGTGAACACTGCAATTCTAGGTAAGTGAAGTGTTTTTGTCATCACAGATGGATCAAAATTAGTTCATATCGGGCACATACACTGAGCTTCACGGCTTCTCCTGTGTGTCAGATACAGTTAGGGGAAAGAGCACAAATTAACACTCATACACTTTTCTGTGTATGTTTTAGTTAAAAAGCTGTGCATATCCGTTGGTATTAGGGGATAATGAGCTAAAATAAATAAATAAATAAAAAGCTTAACTTTACAGTACAGTACAGACAAAAACTTGAGCTCTTTAGAGGGTTTCCTTCAGAGGGTTTCCTATGAATAATTGCCGGACTTATGGAAGGCTACTCTATTGTTATGGAAAAAATTATGTTTGTTAAAGTTGCAGCTTCTAGTCTATGTTCCCATTTTTAAGCAGAATTTCATCAGGGAAGAAAAACAACATGAATAAGGAAAATAACAAAAGTTCCAGAGATCCAATTGTGTGTCCTTGCTAAGCTTAATTATTCTAAAGTTCATGCACTTATCAGGTCATAACGATCTGCTTTGAACTAATGGAATGTCTAGCCAGGCTTTTCCTTATGAATGTTTCATATTTTTATCTGCTAGTAATTTGCCTCACAAAGCACATTGTGGCCCAATTTTCTGTCCTCAGTGTAAATATTTTAATACATAAAATAGATTTACTATATTTAATATCTGACATAAATTTTTTATAAAGCTGTTTTAACTTTGACCGTAGGCATTATAAGGCGTGTTTACATGGATTCCACTAATATTGGGTATAATAGCTTAATCAGATTAAAAATACATCATGTAAACACTTCGATCGGAATGACCTTTCCTGATCAGGAGCAATCAGAATAAAATGCATTTTCAATTGCAATGAGATGGGTGGTGTAAACCTCTGATAATCTACACAGTAGATAAATATTAGCCATGTAAACGCTTGGTCCTGATTGATGGAATAAACATGTTCTTTCTGTGGGTGTCTGCCCCACGTGGGGAGGCATTAGGTAATGTGATGAGTTTCAGGGAGGGAAATTTATGACGTAAATTTATTTATTTCAAAGGAAAGAGCAACATTTGGCTTGCAAATCATACAAGGCAGCGTGTAATCAATCTGAGATGAGTCTTAATAAATAGAGATAGAATTCTTAATATAAGATAAGATAAGACAAAATAAGATAGATCTTTATTAATCCCAATAGAAATTGCAGTTCTGCAGCAGCACAGGATAATAGTTACAGACAGCTAAAACATACACAAGTATTTGGGGGACACAAAAAAAAGGTACAGTAAAAAAAAAATAAATAATAATCATAACGCAAGGGCAGGATTTATCAGACAAGATGCAAAGTCTAACCTAATCTCAAAGTTGGAGAAAAATACTTCCACTCCTTTTTCTGTTAAATTTCTGGCAAGGTAAATGCTTTACTGTGGGCAGGAACTTGTTTAAAAACATTCTGATTAAATGCTTTGTGCACGTACACTCACATCTTATTGGATTAGCATCAAAGAGTAAACAGTTCAGTTGGAATGTCTAATCAGAATGATGTCAATCAGACTGAAGAAATCATGTCCATGTAAACCTACAGTAACTATTGTTTAGCATGGTGTATATTTGCAACGCCAGATTCTTTGAACTGACAGAAATAAACATTTGCTGGACAAGACAAAAAGACTCTGATTCACCAACTATGGCTGATTACGTCACGTTAATAAATCTAGAGTCTTATCTAGAGTAGAGTTCCTACAGTCTTAGTCTCACTGCTGTATCTGAACAAACTCACCTAATGCTTCACAGACTTCACACAGATTCTGTCTAAAACTGTAACATCCTGTGTGCGTGTGTGAGAGAGAGAAGAGGTGAGGTGCTGATGAAGCTATGTTGCAGCGCCGCTAATTAAAGAGTGCTCGGCATCATAGGCGGTGGAACGGAGGTTGAAACTGATGAAGCGACATTGCAGTCTCACTAATTAAATAGGGTCTGGATTTGAGGAGATTGAGGTGTAGCTTCTTTCCTACAGTATATTCCCTCACTCTTTCTCTCTTTTTCAAACTAGACTTCTCTCACTTTTTTATTTAATTTTAATTTTTTTTTTTTTACTGATCTGTGTCTTTTATTTCTGTCCTCTGCCATTCTTCCTGCTTTTCCAGACCACCTGCATAGCTAGCAGGAGTTGGCCAGGCCATTTTTCAGGCCCGCTCGACTCCAATGCCGCTTGAGTCTGACTAGCTAACACTCCACAGGGGCTTGTCTCTAAAAGGCCTGCCAATTAAACTGAACCAGTGCCAACAGAGAGCCGATCTTTATTTATTTATCCCTATAAAAAGCTTTCAGAAGTGACTAATCCGCCACCTTCTCTGTGCAATCTACGTAGAGTTCTTCGTCTTCTGGGATGGCAGAAATGGAAGCATTCTCTGAGTAAACTGTCTAAAATGGGATGTTTGGCCAGAAAATATATTCACACAAATGTTTTTACACAATTTTTTATTTTTTGGAGTTTTAAACTAAATTTACGGGTATTAATGATATATCTCTCGTAACAAAGTAATACTAAATTGATATTTTAAATGTTAGGGCCAGGATTGCCACCCAAAGCCCAAATCCCAGCTACTGGATGCAGTGTCAGTCCCAAGCTTGGATAAAATTGGGAGGGTTGCACCAGGAAGTGGAACCGGTATTAAACATGTGTCGAGTTGTTGTGCAGACCGGATGGTCTCTCGATGGAGCAGCCGAAAGACAAACAACATAAACAAGCTGGTTTTAAATGTGAAATAAATAGATGGATAGTTAGACAGATAGACAGACAGACCGACAGATAGATAGTCAGTCCATGAAGGCACCACCTCATACCCTGCCCGCCATGTTCCAGTGCCAGGTACCACAGCACACCCCCAGAGGCCTGCCCTGGTTCCACAAGGATAACACAAAGGCTTAATGGTTTGCAATGTAATGTAATTGCTGATTGGTGTATATACTCCTCACATATACATAATGCAAGATAAACCAGAAATTTCGGCCACCCAAAATGTCTTAATTTGTGCATTTTTTCCCCCACTGACCACAAATCTACTCTGTCAGCTCTCTGAGGTTTACTTCTTTAGTTTTTACACATGAGCTGACAAGCAATGAAGGGTCCGTTCATAAGAAATCCTAAAGCAGAAGAAATACCCAGAGCTTTACTTTCCGTCTTCAGCTGAAGGCTGAAGGCTAACGGTGACAAAGCAACTCATAGAAATATGAACACTATTGTTAGAGGAGACAGTATCATGAGTCAGACAACTACCTCCCTGTAGACAGTGTGCTACTTTTTATCAATAAACATGGCCATGAACCACCTATTTTCTCAGAAAGAGGGCATTTGTCTGACATTTAAAATCAACAACCATCTTTACTTATAGCAGTTTTAAAAGAACTCCCTGATAACCTTTAAAGATGTAATACCTTCAACTTTTTTTTTTTCTCAGTCCGAGTGAATATAACTTGCTCATTCAACAGTTTTTAAACTTTTTTTTTCTTTCATGCTTCTGAAAAAGCACTTACCTTGTACAGCTGATGAAGGACACTTGGAAACTTTTATGACACTCAACTTTTACCGCATCTTCAACTTAAAGTTGGAAAGAAAAAAAAAACATTGAAAACAAAGCAATTTTAAGATTCTGAAGCTTGCAGACAGAAATGTTTACCAATCATATTTGACTCACAGAGCATCTAAGATTGCAACACTTTACTTCTACTACTTCCCGCCTAAACTACAGGAGCAAAGAAAAAGGCAAAGTGCTTTCTTTTTGGCCAAACTGTAATACAACAAATATGTCTTCTATAACACACTACTGTAGTTATTGTGCTGCTTTTAAATGTAAAAGATATTGTTATCATTTCGGAGAAAATAAAAAGCAAAGCTTCTAATCATGGTTTTTCACACACGGGATTTTGGTGCTTTTTTATGCGCGGGATCACACTGCTCATCGTTATATATAATTCAGAAAGTTCTGCATGCACAGCGCTCCCTTATCACAAGCGCGACTGCACAAAGCTCCAATGATCGCGTTCCATGCTTCTTAACATGCAGCCGTTTCTTTTTAAAAAGCACCGAAGCATCTCATTTTTTCTTCTTCTTATCAGACAACATCCACCTTTTTCTATTCTAAACCCACAATCCTGCTCTCTTTTTCTTTACCCGCGTTGTGAGGCTGTCGCACTGGTGGCTGTCGCCAGCAAAACAGGCCAAGATGTACAGTATTTATGTCGCAGATATTTGTTCAAGAGCTGCACTGCGCTTCCTCGGAGCATGCAGCATTTTATAGCATCAGGCATTTCATCATTATTTACGTCCGAAAAAAAAGAAAAGGAGATCAGCGATAGGGAAGTGTGCAGGAGAAGCAGCAGGACAGTTCTAGGCTCTTTTAGCCTACAGCCGAATCAGACGCTGCTCTTCACAGCTTCATACACCCATCAACATTCCACATCTCAGTATGCCGCAGCCATGCTTGATAATTTTAGCCTAAAAATAAACATTGATGCGAGGACAAAATATAACCATGTTAGGTTAGCTAAAGTCTAACTCTACATTAAGGTTCGAGGAACTTTAAGTTATAAGTGTAAGAATGTCAGGTTTTTAAGGAACGCTTACAAATTATTTATACATGTTCTCACTTTGCAAAGTTGCTGCAAAGTTTCATTAATTTCTTTTTTGAGAATGATAATAATTTTAATTATTATAATAATTTCAAAGCAAACCATTATTAAATTAGATGTTTATAATGTTACAGTCCAACCTTTATAGAACAGCTTGTAAACTGTCCTGAATTTATCTTAGCTAGGACTGTAGATGATATAAAAAAAAAAGCAATAAACTATAACAGGATGTTCATTATGGTGGTTTTATTCTACATAAGGTTGTTCTTAGGCATTAATAAAATCATATGAAAAAGTTAACTTAAATATTTTATGCAATATTATTATTATTATTATTATTATTATTATTATTATTATTATTATTATTATTATTCATAGATTATCCAGCACAAAAAAATTGCCTGTTAACAGTGAGGTTCTGTTGCTAAGCAACATAATGCACAAATGTAGGCTATTTGATGAACAACATAATGGTTTTATTGGATTAAACCATGGTGCATTAATACAGAATTCACTTACTTGTGATGCGGTCAGAAGTGCATGCATTTCAAGCATTTTAAATGAGCTCTTCTGATTTTAGAACTGAAGCTATACATTGTATAATCCATGATTTAAAAAAAAATGCATCTCTGCTTCAGAAGTTTTTTTTTTATTACGGATTTCAGTTAGATGCTGCAAAACATATTGTCTTCCATTACCTGTTCCCTCCCTCACGTTCGCTCTTTATCTCTTTTCCTAGCAGTAGAGTGCTAGATCTATTCTGCAGCACTAATGAGAGTATATTGATTTGGAGAAACTCGGCAATCGGCGTCTGCTTCAAAAGGATATGAGGAACTTAACAAACGGTGTATCAAAATTAATCACCCAGAGTCAAAGGCAATTATTTCCGACTCATTATTCAACTTGCTTCTGTCCGAAGAATTTTAAAACGCGAGATATAATCTTACACGTATTATCAGTTTGCTACATAACTCTGAACTTCACCTCTTTTTTAATCTCTCTCTCTTTAGCATATGTTTCGGAATCATGTATGGGTAATGAGTTTGTTTTCAGTCTGGGATCTCCACCATTAACACGGTCATTGTGCTTGTGTGTGTGCACAGAGGGTTGTCCGGGTCTGTGTAACGGCAACGGCAGGTGCACGCTGGGTAATAGCGGCTGGTATTGCGTGTGCCAGCTGGGCTGGAGAGGAACAGGCTGTGACACCTCCATGGAGACATCCTGCAGTGACGCCAAAGACAATGACGGAGGTAAACAAATACAAGTGTGCAATAGTCAGTTAGCCAGTCTAATCTTTTTCTTTATCGTTCAGTTTATTCATCTCCGCCATGTAAATCTCCTGAAACAGAAGCGCTTTTAACATGCCATCCTGGTTTTGTCTTCTACTTAAGCCTGAACACCTGCACTGTCTGTTAATCAGGTGGCTCTTTAAATAACCACAAATGTGTACGAACCTGTCTTCGGATGCGTTCGGTGGAGAAGAGTAAAGCCACGTCGAGTGAGAATTAGATGCTCAGAGCTCCTTAAGCTGAAATCGCAGGCATACAAAACCTCACAGAGCCTGTGCCTTCCAATCCCAGCATGCGCTAGCTTCAGGGTAGGCTTCCCACAAAGCCAAGAAATAAGCCGCAGCCTGCGCCGCTGACAAAACCTTCCAAAACCTACGAACACACAGGCTCCAGGGATATACGCCGTCGCCGGGGAACACTCCTGGCCGTGATCTGCAAACACACTGCCCCACCACTCACTGTTCTGCTTTATGCAACCGTTTTATATCTCCTTTTTAGTCTGGGGTTTTTTAACAATTGCTCTGCATTTAGACTCGAGGCTGAACATATGTTGTCAGAGGATGATCTGTGCCGGAGCAACACTGAATCCGAGCTAATGTGCAAATTACACCCTCCCTCATTTACCCTACTGTTCAATATAAGGCCAAAGCACTTGGCACATTAAGGCATTCAGATGTACATAAGTGTCTACTCAGCAGCAAAACACTCTCGAATGTGTGCAGTAAGAAGTTATGAATTGGTTAGTCTGTGACAGCAGAGGCAAGCGTTAAAGAGGCAACCGTGTGATGTCTGCCAGGAGACGTGTTATTTTTGTCTCTCTGTCCATCTGGCCAGAGTGCTTCCTGAGAGCTACAAACAAGAAAAAAAGAGAGCAAGGGAGCCATGACCTATTTTAGAGCGCTACGGCGTCCCTCTCCTGGTCAGGAGTCTTGAATTATTCGGGCTGAATTACGGGAAGGTGGAGAGGTGTAGAAAAGACGTGTTAAAGCATAAAAAAGGTGGGAAATCAAAAAGGCAAGGAGTAATTGAAGCTGTTAAAAAGTTTCAGGTTATAATTTTTAATTATAGGGGTTAAAACAGATTTGATTCTGACAGTGGTAGTCCAGTTTCAAACCAACATTGCTTTTTGATTTGCCAGCTCCGTCACTCAAATGACTGATATTTTTTAAAGTACGAAATGCAACCATTATTTGTACCGATTTATTACAATTTCAATAAAATAAAAAATATATAGAGCATTACATCTAGTTTTCAGTTAGGAATAGCAGCAGCTACCTTTAGTTCAGCAGTTGTTGAAACTACTGGAAATTAATTCCATTCCCTATAAAGAAAATTTAATATTTTTTAATATTCTGAAATTTTTTAACTACCGGACAATCTCGTGCAGTCTCTCTGCAGAAGAAGAGTTGTCTAAATGCCGCGAACAAAAAAACCTTGCTAGTTGAACACCTGACGGATTTATCTGCTTCCTTCAGACGGCCTGCTAGACTGCATGGACCCAGACTGCTGTGTGCAAACATCGTGTCACATCACATCTCTATGTGTGGGCTCTCCGGATCCGTTGGACATCATCCAGGAGACACAGATGTCTTCAGGCCCAAGCAACCTGCACTCCTTTTACCAGCGTGTGCGCTTCCTGGTGGGCCGAGACAGCACACATGTCGTTCCTGGGCCCAACCCCTTCGAAGCTAGGTGAGTGGCGTATGGGTTCTAATGCAGATTAATCCTTTAGGTGCCACTGGAGCATTGATTAGCATTATCAACAATAAACATGATGTTGATCGTAAAATAGATGCTTAAGCTCCTGTTGTATACTGTACATTGCATTTTTTTTTCTTCTATTGTTTTTTTTTCCATTGGATTCTGATCATTTTGAACTTAATCACTGTCTTCAAACAGAAATAAGCTTGCAAAAGCATTATACCTAATTGTCCTCATGTGACCTCATGGTTTTACAAGGATATATAGACAATGTGGTTGGGGAAAATGTCAAGTCCTCATATGAGGACATCAAGTACAGACAGCAATAATATGAATAAATAGCACGCAGGAAAAGAATGAGTGAATGCACCAAAGTCAAGCACTTGACTCACACAAACTTTTATTAAGCAGAACACAATAAAAATTCTGACTAAAATGCCTACAGGGATGGACTGATTCTATCTTGGGGATTCTATCCGCTAAAGATCTCAGTACGTATGTTGCGTGTTATTTTTAGACTATTTGGCTGAGCAGATCACAAAAGTACAGCTACAACTTCCACAAAAGCAACCAGGGCACAGGATCCCATCCATATTCCTTTAGATTGGGGAGAGGCAGGGGGAAAAAAAAAACATGCCGTCATTGTGTCCCATCTGGCTTCTCAGAGTGTCACTGCCTTTGTCTTGTTACCTGTACATTTTTAAACTCTAGAGGGATTCTTCAGCGACGTGTTTGCATCTGACACACGTACAAATCTCTCTCTCAGCACTCACCCTCTCCTAATGCTTTTCCTAAGCTCATTTAAGACCAACACAATAGGCAAAGACATAAGGAAGAAAAGAACGTGCAGCAACTCTGAGAACTCACAGACCACCCTCTCACTTATCATTCATCAAAACTGTGGTAGAAACATCAGTGCTGGAAATGTGGGGGGATAAAAAGGAGCGCCTAAAAAAGAGCATCTAAAGAGGAAACATCTTTTGAGGATGGCTCTATGGATCAAGCCTAGCAGAACACTAATGTTTTGATCCTGTCTTCTTGAGGCTTTGGTTTAATATGCCAAAGAGGTTTTGGATTCCTATTTTCAGCCTCCTGAAGTGGATATGCGATGTTTTGAGAAGCTTTCAATCATTTGCCCTAAATGCCATAATTTGCCTTCCGGAGCATTGCAACTTTGTAGTTAGGCTTAAAGCCAAGCGGCTTCGGCTTTGTACAGCAGCATCTTCAGTTTGTCCAATCTCCCTCGTTTCTGATCCATTTCTAATGGTGCTTTGATCACTTCAAAGTCAAGGCCACTAGCCTAATTCTTCCCCACTGTGCCCACTTCGAATTTCTTAGGCTTTTCTCAGCTAAGCCCCTCGTAAAACTTTTACGAAGTCATCGCACCCTCAGTGCGCCAATGTCGAGACGTCTGGTGCGTATCGGCTTTCTCAAACTGGAGATCATGGCGCAGCATGAGCAAGAAGGCAGTGTCTGATAGAGGAGTCTGTGGACATGAAAATGCATTACTGCATGGACTGCTCTGTGAATACCAGCTAATTCCTAGAAGTCACATTTAGAAAGGATTTTTGGAGTGTTTCCGTTTATTATTGTGCCACCTGCCTGCAGAGCATGGGCGATGGACGTCATTGGCATCAATCATCTGTCATCATCACACTTTTCTTCTCTCCACAACTCCTCCAACACATTCTTTTTTTCAACATAAACAAAAGAGAGAGGGTCAAATCTCCTAATTAACCATTCATGGGGATTTGACCAAACTTGCCCAGGTCGTTTTTAGATAAAATTTTTCCAATATACTGTAGCATATACTGGTTTTGGAATGTGGTTAAACTGTAATACCAAATATTCCCTTTTGTTGTTGTGGACTACAGCTGAATGCATGTTTGGAGCGAAGTATGGCTATGATGACGCTATGATTAGCTACCTCGATGAACTTATTCACCTCAGTATCTACAGTTCATGTATCACTAGTCAATGTAGAGTCGTGGACAACTGTCTTGTAGAGTCGATGTTTAATACTGTAAATGTGCACTAACTATTTTATTGTGTCGCCTGCCTGCGAAACATAGGCAACACACAGGGATCACTATCCGTCATCTTGCGTCATCCGCGTCATCGTCATCCATCGTCATCCATCGTCATCCATTGTCTTCCATCTGCAACTTCTTCTAAACCGACCATGGAAATTTGACCGAACCTTCACAGAGCCTTTATTAGGAGGCGTAAATGTGCATTATCTATTTCGTTTTCAGAAGTAGCTGTTCAGTGAGCAGGTGACACATGTCTTTCTTGGATGACTGAAATGAGAAGAAAGTCCTTTTAATAACAAAAAAGACAGGAGAAATAAATAAAGCAGCTACTAAGCTATCAAGAAAAGCTAAGCTTTAACCTAAAAATATCAGCTGTTATATATTATTTAACACAGTTCATTTTGCTGAGACAGAGCTGAGACAGCTTGGCAGAGCTCAGATGGGACGCTCCGAAACGGGATGTGCCAGCAGGAAACGTTCCCCTCTTCGTCACCTGATCGGCCCCTTTGTATCGATCCTCTCCCCCCTTTTTCCATGTCAGAGTCCTCTTTCCTGATGCGTCCTGCTACTAAAAAGCTTCTGAGGCGCCGCACGCAAAAGCCACCAAGCTTTTAATGGGACACTTAATACACCAGGCTACATCATTCGAGAGCGTGTGGCTGAACAGGAGACACTGCATATTGTTTTTTTTCCTCTTCTCCTGGTATTTGCAATATTTTTTGTTGTTTTATACAGTATGTATGCACGTGCGCACAAACATGACACAGGATCTCTGACAGCGCTGCATCAACTGAAAAAAAGAGGTTTTTCATCTCAGTTAGGGAGACATATCTGTCTCTTTTTGATGTTGGAGATAAGGGAGATAAAGAATGCTCCTCTTCCACATAGCTGATTTAGAGAGCACGCAAAAGGAGAAATGCTTAGACATGTTAATACACTTCTAATGAGGGCTGGAGCATGCTTTATGTGTTCATTGTCCTAAATGATAAAAGTAACTGGCTAATTTAATCATTTTCAACAGGAGTCAACTGGAGGACCTTTGTCTTGATGCAAACCCAGAGAGGTATTTCAGCGGGGAAAAAATAGTGTAGCTGAGCTGATAAATTTACTTTTATAACACGGACCGTTGTGTCTCGTGTAGCAAAGTCCCTGTTGTGAATTATCCAATCACATGGCTATGTAAATTATTTAGCTTAAGGCGGCTCATCAGACTAGACATTAGCTAGAGGGCTAGAGACATTTTTTAGTCTTCAGAGATTTTTTTTGTAATTTTATTTTCCTGCTCTGATCTGATTATAGAACTGACAACAGTTTATTATTATTTTTTTATTTTATTTTTTTAACAGGTACACGGTGTGAACAGAAGGCAAATGGACAATGACGCATGCAAATTCACAACAGATGTAACTCCGTAGTCTTTGTTCTTAGTTGATGTTGGTGCCACAACAAGATAAAAATGCTTCCAGCGTCTTAATTACAGCTGTAAACTTATCACAACAACGGTTAAGCTTTAAAAGCTTTAAAAGCTTTAAAAAACTTATCACCTTTCGGTCATGTCAGTCCTCTGTCTATACCTTCAAGTTGTTGTATTTTAGTTTAATACAGTGGAGACGGAGGATAAATTGTGTCTGTTTACACAGCGTATTTTTTTAAGCAGTAATCTAACAAAGAAAGACTTGATAATACCTCTTTCAGCAACAGCCAACGTCTGCGATCAAGGCCGACCCAACACGCAGTTTATTTTCTTTTGAAATAATGAGACTTTCAGCACATCTCCCCATGTGTTGTTTTACCGCACTTCAACTCCGGTTGAAATGTGTTATTATTTTGCCCATTAGTGCCAGTGAAAAGTCCAACTGCTTTCAGTTTTCCTGCAGAGCGCAGCAGAGATAGAGCCACACTAGATCTGTTGTTGTGACGTGTCCTTTTGAACCCGTAAACCTCCCCATAAATAAACCCTCCAGGTTCCTGCGGTTCGGGAACTTTGCTGAGTGTTTCTGTAGTTTTGAATTCTGCTGTGATCACTCATCTCTCTCTCTCTCTCTCTGTTTCTCTCTCCCATTCTTTGCTCTGTATCTCTGTTAATATCTATATTGAAATCATTCAGTATTAACAGTATCGGTTCTACATTCATCCTGCTCAGACATGCGCTGCCAGGCTTGAAGATAGTTCCACTTCTGTTGACCTTCATAATAAAAGTCCACTAAAACATGAATAATTGGCTGTGACACAATTGCACCCCTTCCTTCCTTCTTTTTTTTTCTTTTTTTTTCCTTCTCATTATCACAGCACACGTATTGCACGGGCTTTTCAACTGCTTGTGGTAATATTGTTTATAAAGAAGCAAAGCTAAATCAAGGACTGTTGAAGGAGAAAAGCGGCCGAAATTAGCATAAAGCCGTGCTCCATGGGACCAGGATATTGTTAGGTGAATGATTTTGCCTGCAGTAAGGACACAACGAGGGCGGCCTCTCATGCACCAGTGTTAATTGTTTCCGCTATGTGGCAAATATTTAAGAGGTAACGCTTCCACAGGCTGATAGCGCCTGATTTATTTATTTTTTTGCTTGTGCTTGGGCAAAGCCCTTTAATAGCCCCAGTAAAAAAAAAAACGAAAAGTGCTGGATATAATACAGGAATAAAAGTCTTCTTGATGTACTGTACAGTACAGTACAGTGTGTTTACTTCCTAAACATCTTATGAAGTCTCCCATAAGCTCTACTTCATGTGACATTGAACTTGGTAATGCTTGTACCCTGGCGTTAAGCCTCTTGTTGCAAGTTCAGAACTATTAGAAGTGTTTGATTGATTTTTAATATCGATTCGTAAGCCCCGTCTTGGCCAAGGTGACAGATAACATCTCTCGACTGCAAGATCATTTCCAACCCAAGTAGAGTAGCTGAAATCGCCAATTCGTCGCTGCACTGTTGTCCTCTCTCCTCTAAGCAGTTTTAATGAGGATGAAAGTGTAAAGCATTCTCTATGAACACCCTTTTCTTCTTCTCATTATCTCTTTCTCCTTCAAGGCAGGGAACCCCACTGTGGTCTCTTCTGAGCTCTCAGCTGGGTTGAATTCATTATTTATGCAATTAGAAATGGGGTAACATGAGGTGCACACTCCCACTATGTGTCTGCATGGCTGCATGATGTTATAAGGCAGAAATCTAGATTGACTCTCCCATCTCTCCGCAGTCACGCCTGCGTCATTCGAGGCCAAGTGGTGACGTCCGATGGAACTCCACTGGTGGGAGTGAACATCAGCTTTATCAACAATCCTGCCTATGGCTACACCATCACCAGGCAGGATGGCAGGTAGGATGCTCTTTGTAAACATCCACAAAATGTTTATCCCCAGCGTGTTGTTACCGCCTCATCGAGGTGACCTAGATAAGCTCTTTTTTTTATTTATTTTTATTTTATAGCAGCACAATTGTATCTTATAACAGGCCCTATATATCATATTATCATTACAGTTACTTTCAGTGGAAATAGACATAAAACCGGTTTATGTGCTTGGCAATGCTTTTGATACCGTAGATGTGTGCAGAAGTGTGAGTTCAAATAAAGATCATTTTCTAAAGCAGTACGATCAACTTTTAAAAATTTGTCAGTTTTACCCATTACCCTTTTTACCCTTACACGAGGCAGAGAAGGAGTAATGTTTTTGGGTTATCTGTCTGACCCACCAAGTGTCCATCTTTCCGCCCGTCCACACACCCGTGTTTTCATCCAGGATTCTTGCTTAAGCTATTTTTAAAGCACTAGTGATTAAATGTTTTCAGGGTTTATATGGCAAATCCTGTAAACATTCAGCAGATGACCTGATTCGATTTTGAAGTTGATCCAAACAGGATCAAGGTCACAGCAAAGTCACCTGTTGGTGTTTTGTTTAACAGTATCCTTTTAGAATTTATCCTTCTCCACCAATAATAATCTTGCAATCTAGCAAATTATACTTGTGATATATTTAAAGAATTTGTATAATGAGTGGAATTTTGTAGAGTGACATTGTTCGTATCTCAATAGTTGTTGCTTAATTAATTGGATTTCTTTGTGCTTGCGTCTCCTGTCCTCATTTTCATACTCAAACAAAACCCCTTTTTCTTTTCTGCTTGCTTTTCCACCCACCCAATAACTCATTTGCATTCTGTCTTCTTGTGCTTTCTGCAGTTTACATGGCTATCCCACTTTCTTCCTCTTGTTTAAGTTTTTTAACCTTTTTTTTTGTGAGTTTAAAAAAAAGAATAAAATTAATTTTATTTATTAATTTGGTGTTTTATGCATCTTTTATGCAACAGTTATCCCAAATCCCACTCTAACTCCTGATCAAGGGCACTACTTTGTGTGTGCAACAAGAGATTGAGTTTACTAATTTTCCATTTTATGCTTTTTGGGATTTAACCCCAGAACCAGAGGGTTAGCTAAAATTTCAAAGCGGAATAAGTTAATTAAATCTTGTAGGTTCCTCAGGACTGTCCACCACCTCTGTTGTTTATTCTTCTTATGTTTGGCTACATAGTACCAGTAAGAATTTAAAACTACTTTCAACCCTCTTCACTACACTAACTCTTGTGTCTACTGTACAACCGCATTTCGCCATATTTGATTAATTCAATTGACATTTCAGTAAACTATATGCTTTAAGGTGTAGGTTCAGCCTTAGGTTTCAGTCTTGCTCCAGGTTGTGCATAAGGAAGTAAAGAATCTGATGTGTACTACTATCATCCACCATCATTCGTCAGTGCAAAGAGGCATCTCTGCAGAACCTGCATGCTAATCTACTCTCATACAAGCATTCAAGGGTTCTAGCCAAGCCGCTGACATAAAAGTATTCCAGGAATATGGTGTTGATGGAAACACCAAGGGCTGATACAGAACAGTACCCTGTTAAGGGATCTTCCATCATAATTTCATATTAGCAAAGTTTATGTTCATTTTGTCTTGAATTTAGGTGCTTTATTAATTTTTATATACACAAAAGACACATTTGTTAATTTTTTTTTAGTACTGCTCCATCCTCAAACACACCTTAAAGCTGTGTTGGAGATATCTGCAGAGGAGTGAGGCAGTGATGTCTGTAATGAAATGCACCGTCCAGTCACTGATCTGAACCCGAGTGAGTTTCTTTGGAAGGTTTTGGATGAAAGAGGCAGAAAGGGATGTGTCTGAAAAGTCCCTTTAGGAGACATGCTAAAGCATCTCTGAGAAATGTCTGCGGAAAATTCTCAAAGCACCTGGTTAGTTTCTAAAGGTAGTGTATAATGAGGTATTGTAATGGAAGCTAGCAGTTTAGAAAGTTTAAATACAAACAAATTCAGCCACTCTCTTCAGCATTTCCTCTGAAGCTACAGAAGGCTAGAACTACTTCATTATTGTGCAAAAGTTGGAGATTTTTGAATTGGCATTACTGAAAGGAACCGATAAACACCTCCTTGCCCTGATTGGTTGGATGGTGGTCCAGACTATTACAAACCTGTTTGTATAAAAGTTTTACCTCAGAGTAGACATTTCATTGCAGGTGACATATAATATGAAAAATCTAATATATTTTTTAAAATATATATAAACAAATCACTATGTGCCTTTTCATGGACGATTATATTCAACTAATAATTGAAATATTAAATACTCCCAAGGGTAATAAAAATGCATCATGTGAACACCTCAGTTGGAACAGTCTGCACAGAACTGGCTCGAACAAAATACATTTTCAATTTGAAAGAAGGGGTGGCATAAACTCTGTTCATCATCATCTCACTCTCATCATCTATACCGGTTTATCCTATATTCAGGGTCGCGGGTGGCCTGGAACGTATCCCAGGAGGCTTAGGGCACGAGGCGGGGTACACCCTGGACAGGTTGCCAATCCATCTCAGGGAATACACACACACTCACTCACACACTCATTCACAGACTACAGGCAATTTGGGAACGCCACTTAGCCTAATCTGAATGTCTTTGGACTGTGGAAGGAAACCGGAGTACCCGGAGGAAACCCACCAAGCACGGGGAGAACATGTCAACGACATGTACTCATACTGTACATGCGCGCACACACAGACACACACACACACAGAAAGAAAAGCTCTCTCTTGAACCATTTCCATCACCCCATGCTGAAACACACCTTTTAATCCCAGCATCGCTCTCTTTCGATCCTTCCTGTTTCACTGAGCGCGCCTCTACTCTGATCTGTTTCTTTATCCTCTTTCATGCCATTCTTTACTCTCACTTGAGATGTTGTCTTCCTGCTACCTCTCTAAATCTTTACATCCTCTCCTTACTGCCTTCAGCTGATAATTTCCTCCCTGCTCCACTTATTGCTTTCCCTACATCCCACACATTTTTTCTCTTCCTCTCTCTCTCTACTCTGTCTTACTCCTCCTCTGTCCCTTTTACACTCTGTCTTTACTCTGCGTCTCCTTTCCCCATCACTTCCTGACTGTAAACACACTCTCACTGTTCTGTTTTTCCTTCTTCTTTCCTCTTCACTCTCTCTGTCTCTCTCTCTCTCTCTCTCTCTCTCTCTCTCACACACACACACACACACACACACTCTGTCTCCCCCATGTAAATACTGCCTCTCTCCCACTGCTTTGTAGTCAAGCCTAGCGAAACATGCTCAGCATGGCGTGAAATCACAAATGCACCTGTTCAGCCACTTAAAAATGGAGGAAGGCTGCCTTCACTCATCTTTATGATGTGTTCTTCATTGTCTAAGCACCTCTGCTTTCTTCAGTTCTCTTACCTGCAAACCTCTACTGAAACAAGGCTGACACCAACCAAAGCAATTCATTCATTATAATTAATCCATCATGTGTCTCTGGTGAGGGGAGTGACAAAAAAAAAAACCCAAAAAAACAGCTAAACGAGCTTACTTGAAGCCTTGAAGAATCAATCTCTTTCATATTTCTGGTGTAACATTCATCTGCTCTAGCCTGAAATCACAAACACATGTTTAGCTACAATTTTTAAGGTCTCGTGAAAAGAATAGATTTCACATATTTAAACTGCCTATAGTATAGTACATCTACAATCTAGTATAGTACATCTACAAAAAAAAAAAGTCATACAAATTCCCTTATGCAAAAAGATATATTATGTTTCAGCCCATATAATATTTACTCTTAAAAAAAGTACAATTACAGTAGCATGTATGAATATAACTGGTTGAGATGGGGGAAAAATTCCTGTTATTATAGTAGATTCACATATTGCCACACTGACTTCAAAATCTATTTTTTAAAAACTATTTTTACATTTATACTTAATAAGGATGAGCCGTTTGATTTGCCAGTTACCAGAATTGTGACATCTTGGTGGTGTCAACCGTCACAGTTTCTTTACAATCCTGCAGGTGGCGCACTCTAAACTATTTATAAATCATCCCATTTGGAAGGAATGAATAATTTGCTAAGTTTGTTTAGAAATAATAATTCTGAGGGATGACAGTCCCAAGAGATGACTCTTGTATTTGAAGTTAGTTTGTAATGTTTAAATGCTGCGCTTAGTGAGAAAATTAATGTTATAAGGAACAGGCTACATTTACTTACCCATTACACCTTTTTTTGGAGGTTTAAAATTGTAATCAAATCCGGGGAAAATGTAATATTGAATCTGGATATTTTTAAAATCGTGATACTAACAGACTCACAATTTTAATTGGATCAGCACCGAGGGATTGTGATAATATCGTATCTGATGGCAGCTGGTGATTTCCATCCCTAATTTTTAGTGTTATTGGCAAATAGCTGCACTGTACATTAATATCACCACAATCGGATAACATTGATTAACAATCATCTATGCCTACCAGGGCCAAAGTCTAGCCTGTTTCATATCACAACTATATGGAAAAAAATTTAATGTTGGCTATGATAGAAAGGTATCGGAACACTCAGTGTATCACAGCCTGCTGCTAATGGGGTTTAGTAGGCAAAGAGTTCGAGTTTATTGATTCGGCCACCAAATTCCCCAGATATCAATCGTACTGCCAGGTGTATTTTTATACTTAATTTCGTTCACAAAGCAAAAGTCAACACAGGTCATGAAAGTGCTTTGGTGAGATTGTACTAGAGAAGCTCTTGACTATAAAGTGTTAAATAATGTTAAAAACAGTCTATGAAGTTGCTCTGCATCCTGTTTATATCTCACAATACAATCCATGTTTAGAACCCAGAAGTATAAAGAGAGTCTAATTGTGATCGATGCCTCTTGTGTAGCTTTAGGGATACTCCGCAGGGTGTGAGAAAGTCTTTGATTTTTGAAGTACATGTAGTCATGTGTATGCCCTGAAGGCAACATGAAAGCAATCAGTCAGTCATAGCACCGATGAGCAAACTGCAGGCAGTGTATCCAGGCCGAGCTGAACCAATTATTCATGTTAGTGGTCTAATCCAGTTAACCCCTTTGGGTTCACCCGCTTCCCAAATGAAATCCTAAACAGAGAGAGTGATGGTGTGCAGAATTATAGCGTGTGTCACTTCTTCAGCCTGAGGTTCTTCTCGTGATTAATAACAGGCCCCATTGATCGGCACGGCAGCCCGTAGGTGTGCAATTTATGTGCATGTGTCCGGCTGGGCTTTGTGTGTGTGACCGGCTGTGACTGCAGATCGCCACAGGCAGCATGAAAGCATGCATGTGACCATTCTGTCATACACACTCTTTCTCTCACAGTCCAAACACTGAGTTCCATTTTATCAAGGGCACCATGGCAAGGGCAGAGCAGACCTTTGTTTACAGATGCAGCCAATGAGCACTATGTATCAGAACAGTCTGCAGGGATGTGTAGGTGAATTAATGCCCAGGCAGCATGAGGGTATGGCTTCACAGTCACTCTCTAAACTCGAGGCCTGGAGATTCACAGCCACACTGTCCCAGCACACTCCCCAGGGTCTCCACATCACCTTCTGTTAATGGCTTATTAAGAGCAGCAGTTGTGCAATGCAGGTGTTCGGTAGGTGCTTAGGAACAATGTGCATTTCTTATTTTGTGTGGGTGGGTGTTGATGTGTGCTGTTTTTACTATCTGTTATAATAAGTAAATGTTTTTGTTTTTTTCATAGAGTACCTGTATGTTTTTTTTTTTTGTATTTCATACTTGCTTAAAAGTGAAGAACATTATAAATCTGGCATATGAACAGACAAATTGATTGGAGATTTTTTTTAAATGATTGATCATTTTGTTTTCCTTACCAATCCGGAGACCAGGGCTTGTCACATGGCATTTCAGGGTTCTGATGCGAACCTAGAGAAGTAGACCACCAGACCACACTGCATACATAATTAAAAAAAAAACAAATCTGCCATAAACATAAAGTTAAAGAGTAAAACTTGCTGTAGTTCAGTTTAACCAATCACATGTATTCATGTAAATGATTTTTATTATGCTTATCAGATCATAGACAAGCTACCGTACATGGTTAGAGACATTTGCTTACACAGGGAGACTTTTGCTGATTTTCAGGGTTGAATTGATGGCACGGCTTTATTAAAGAATTTTTATTCTTTTTTCCCCAACCTTGACTGTATAGACAGTTTGACACATAATTACGAGGAGTGTTCAAGTCTAACCGAGACTTTTGATTGTGCGGAATAACAGAATACAGTTTTGAGAGTTAAAACTCCATTTATTTCCCTATATAATCTCTGCTACACTAATGCACCAGTCTTTAACTAGTTTTTTAAAAACCATGATGATCAGACTGCCTGCTTTACATCTGAAATGCTGGCCTCCTAGGAACTCCTTTAATGGCCCAAGCATGTGGATTGGAGTGAGGTCAGGACCGTATGGGGGATGTGGCAGTTTTTGTCAATGATTGTATGCACAGTTCCAACAGACAGATGCGTCTGGTTTGACTTGTTTGTGTGAAAAAGAAATGTGTTTGATCTGTTTGGCATCTGTAGCACTAGTCAAAATTGGTACTCTGAAGCACAAATACAAACATAACTACTTCAACTGTTGCTTAATCCTAGCCATAAACTATTATTGAATATTTAGGCATTAAAAGATAGTTGCTGGCACTATTTAATCAGATGCTTGTGCAGACCTTTGTAAGCAAGCGATTTCATCCAAATTTTGGTAGAATAGATTATGTTGTTTCTTTTTATCTCCTGCTGTTTCATGGACGGGTCATTATCATTGACTTTCAGTCGCCGCTCCCGGGATTTACGTCTGGAGGGTGATTGTTGTGAACGGTATCGAGGTTTTCCTCCCCTCTTTCAAGATTAGAACAATGTTTAAATATCTCTATGATCTTTTGTCTAAAACTGATTTAGAAACTGAATGCTAATACTCGTGTTTCTCTATGTTTCTCTGTGCTATGATAGCAGTGACGGAGCTAAAATCATTTTATTTCCCAATAAAAAATAAAAAAACTAAACAGTTTTCAGCACCCTTTCAAAAGATTATATTAATTTAGATTTAAAAGCTCAATCTTTCAAAGAGCCAGAAGCTTATTGTTTTTACGGCATACTGCGAAGCCCGTAGATTAAAAAACATGCTCCCTAAATTGCTGGAGCTGAGTTTTTTCAGCAATAATTAATGCATAATTAATTACAATCACAATTAAATCCCCTTAGGGTGCCTATGATAGAGTTAGAATATGTTGTTTAGCGAAAGCTGCATAGTAATAATAAAAAAACAAAAAAAAAACGATTTGGGTTATTGTAATGTGATTGCATGGTGAGTCATAGAATTAGCATGTATTATAACGTTTTAGATGTTTGATTAATGGACTGCACATTGAATAAGAAATATTTCTAATTACACTGCACACTGCTATCTATTGGCCTAGTGTTGTATTGTAACCGGCGCATGGTCTGAGTGAACTGCATTATGAAAAAGAAGCATGTCAGAATCCACTAGGGATAAAACCATTACAGATACCTACATGCAGTAAAGAAAGAAATGATTGCTGTTGACAAAGTGAGTGCACATTGTCTTTTTGTTCATCTGCTGTGATGGAAGCTATCCAGGCTCTCAGTGGAACGTCAGACTGACAGTCTCACTAAAGCACAGTAATCTTCTGGCTCTGTTTCAGCTTCGACCTGCTCTCCAGCGGGGGCGTGGCTGTAGCACTGCGCTTCGAGCGCGCGCCGTTCATCATGCAGGAGCACACGCTGTGGTTGCCGTGGTCACGCTTCTTCGTCATGGACACCGTGGTCATGCGGCACGAAGTGAACGACATCCCCAGCTGTGACCTCAGCAGTTTCACACGGCCGAGTCCCATAGTACTGCCCGCTCCTCTCACTGCCTTCGCCTCGACCTGTCGGGACAGAGGCATCGTCGTGCCTGAGATCCAGGTGAGTGTTCATGAAGAACGTGAAACTCTGCATATACATATTATAGGTGTTATGAATAAATAAAGATCTCCACTGTGTGATTAAACAAACTGGGAATTTGAGTAAAGCAGTAAGATTTACCGATATACTTAAATCTACTACATGCTTATTAAAAATTCATCTGCATATTCAATCAAAAACCTGATCTAAAAAAATGAACCCACCTTAACTTAACTCAACTTAACATCATCACAGCTTATGTTTCATTAGATGATTTCAGGAAGAAGAAAAAAACTAAGTGAGAAAACAACCACATCATCTTGGTTATGAATGAAAAACAGAATTCCTAGAAGTTTTACTGTCTAACAAATTCCTTACAGTTACATCACATGTTGAGAAATGACCACATTATTAGGTTGTAAATTTATTTATAGAAAACTACAGTTAGATTACTGCATAATGGCATATGTGAACACGACACCCATTTTATAAAATCTGTACATCTGTAGCGTTCATGATGAAGCGTTTCCTCAGCCTGTGGGATTCCGCTCCTTATTTTTAAAATGTTCCTGTTCGTCAAGACAGGAAGTCGCAGGACTCAAAGCAGCTCAACTTTTTCAAAGATGCTTTCAAAGCATCTATATCTAGAATGTATTTGAACGCTTCAGAGACATATCAGACAACCTGTGGGTTCAGCAAAACCTGGAGGTATATCCGGGCTGGAATTCTCACAGGGGTAGAATATAAATAAAACCACCTAGTAGCACCTAGAAAGGATCAAATGTAAAACTAATACCAGACATATAGGCTGCTTTTGACTGCTTCATTTCACACTCAGGAAGCAGCGTTTTTTTTTTTGCTTTTATTTGCATTCTTCTCTTCTGCTTTGCGTTTAATCTTTGTCATTTCTTAAATACAGAGTGATTTCTTTAGCGCTTCACATGCAGAAATGTTTATATTCAGAAGTCGGTGTACTTGAAAGCGCATTTGTGTTGCACTCTGGGAAAACCCTTCGCTAGCTGACATGTTGACATTTTCTACTATATATAGCTGTGTAAAGGCTTACAGGCAAAATCCGCCTTCATTCATAGCCCACAGCCGAGTTTGTCAAACTGGCTCCTTATTTACCCAGTGTGGTCTTTGTAGAAAGATTTTTTAAAAAGTAAATAAAAGGTTTCTGCAGGGCTGCAGTAGAAAAGCGTAGCCCCCTAATGTGAAGACATCACAAGTTCAAATCCTGGCGATGCTGTAGCCGTCCACGGCCAGGAGTCCCAGGGAGGCAGAGCTGGCCTTGAGAGGGTTGGCATTCTCTCTCTTCCCTCTGGCAGTTACTCAGCAACACTAGCCAATTGTGGGCAATTTGTTAGCTCAGGTATACAGAAGAGGGCAGATAGCACTTTATTGTCTTTTTGTTTTATATGTTATATGTTTTATATGTTAACTGTCACTTGAGAATGAGCAGCTTGTAATTAAATCAATTTTAAATGAATGTTCTCGCTATGATAAAGCAATCTGATCTCCGTGATCACCGTTTTCTCCATGTTCCTGAACGTATTGGCAAGGATATCAGAGGGAATAGCAGCAATTTCATGTTGGTTGCTTCCCTTTAAATCTTCCCAGTCATATTTCTTCCTACATTCACTGTCACATCGCTTAAATGAATTGGCGACCCAATAGGTCCGCACTATGAAGACGTGCTGCTCATTACTGTACACCACCATCCTGATAAGAAGTCGGGCGACTGGGTGAAGGGGTACAGCGTTAAACGGTGCGATGGCTGTCTGGTGCCTACTCTACCTTATCAGTCCCACTCAGGGGCATCCCTGCGTTTTTGAAGGCCTGTATACTGAGGGCACATGGTTTCATTCAGATTGCTTCGTCCTAGCGAGAGTTATTACAGAATACTCGGGGCATCTTTTAAGTAAATCACCCTGTATTCAACGATTTCTATCAATTACTTCGGTGTTAAATACATATATTTTATGTTTTTAAAGGTCCTGTATTTAAGTATTTCTTTAACAAGTTAAATTAGGTCTCAGAGGTCCCTGAAAGTGCGTGTGTTAATGCTCCAGCTGAAATAACCATCAGATTCCCAAACTCCTCCTGTTTCACTCCTCCAAATTCTTCCATACTGCTCTGCTACGCCCCACCAAAGAGCAGAGGAGAAGAGTTACCTGTGGGAGGGTATCTACTTATATGAGCTCATAATAGGGAAATAACTTAAGTGGTGTAGTTAATTAAACAGTGGAAAAATGTGAATTTTTTTCTCCTTTTTTTTTGTTTATCCTTGCACACTGGGGACTTGTCTGAATAACCAAAAAATGATTAAAAAGTTAATTAATAAATGAATGAATGAATAGATAAATAAATGAATAAATAAATTGGGCAGAATTCAGCTGGCGGGTTTCTCAGATTGTGACACATTCCTTTCTTTCTCTGATTAGACAAAGAGTCGCCATTAACTTATTATAAGTAAAGAAGAAACGTCGGAGTTTGGCTTACCAGAGGTTGTAAAAATCATACCACAGGATGCCAGGACGTTTGCCCTGGCTAAGTATAAATCTCATTGGCCGCCTCATTTCACAACCATATTATACATTGTGGACAGTATCGCTCTTTATCCTCTACTGTTTTGCCTTTACCGTTCATTAGTATCCATATAGATTCTCATCGGGAGAGCTTTAATTAGATGAACTGTTGCTATTAGCTTTTAACAGACGGAACAAAACACATCTGGCCCTTTAGTGCTCTCTGTAAATGGATTGTATGCCCTCTATTGCACTGCGCGTGTGATTCATTCCATGCCAGCTGTTGTCACTGATAGAGGACCCCATGCCCTCATATACAGAGGAAGCGGATTGGAAAGAGCATACATCAAGTGGGAATGGAGGAGTGACTCTTGCTAGTGGCAACACTTTCATCAGGGCTTTGTAATTGGTTGGAGATACACAGTGTAATTTACAGTGGAAGCTTTTTGCAGAGCCAGGATAATTATGTTTAGCAGAAAGCAGACACTTATTGAATTTCTGTATCCAGAGTTTGTAGTCACTAGTGAAAAGCTGTATGTTTTCCCTTGGGGATCTTTTTTTTTTTTTCTTTCTTTTTTTTTTTTTTGTCGGAGGGCAACAAGGACTTCTGTGCTTGTGGTTAAAGTGTTTATGAATGTGACAGTGAAATGATGTTCGTGCATACAGATATGTCTACTATATACAGTATGTGCGGTGATTTTTTTATGAACGACGATTCCTAATGTGCTGTGTGTTTTTATGCGTATTCCTACATGTATTTGTCTGCGAGTGTATATATATGTCCATGTGTTCTCTTCTAATTATTTTGTCTCCCTCTTTGCTATGCAAGATTAATGGCTCTGCAACGTGCAGTGCTGTCTGGCCTATTAATATCAGACACTGTCTTTCCTATCCTTCCTTTTAGTGGCCTGGAGACACACCGCACACACACACACACACACACACACACATGCATATACACACAGATTACTGTGATCTTTTGCACGTTCTTTACGCCATTCTGCATTTTTTACAGTCTAAGGTCTTTGGTTCTGTCATTATTAGGATTTACAAACGAGCACAATTTAGCAGACGCCTTTCTTTTCCTTTGTCCTCCTCTTTATCTGTGCATTTGTGAAGTCGTCACTGACTGTGTTAATTGCTCTGGTCTTGTCTGAGAACCAAAGTGCTACATGTGGTGACTTAATGAGAGCACTGCAGTGTGCGTCAAAAAGATTGTAAGGAGGAAACTAACGAACCAATCAATTCTGTGCACTTGGCCTTTGTGGGAGATCCAGAACTGCTCTTCTCTGTCACTGCTTATCCTTTATGCATGCGTCCATCTGTGATTTAATTTAACACGCTTTCATAGCAGAATATGTATTTTTTTTCATTGTTCCAATGCAAACAAATAAAATGAGTTTATTCATGTCTCGTTATCGGGGCCTATTCGCATTCCAGCTGTGAGCATCTGCTTTAGTGCCAGTGAACTCTCTTAAAGGTTGCACATGTGGAGTTTGTTCATTCTTCAAGCTTGTTAGAGCTTTAATATCTTCTCTTGTACAGGCTCTTCAAGAGGAAGTTCGTATTCCCGGGACAGATCTGCATCTGGGATATCTGAGCAGCCGCACAGCAGGTTATAAGTCTGTCCTGAGAGTCACGCTGACACACGCGGTCATCCCTTTCAGCCTGATGAAGGTGCACCTCATGGTGGCCGTAGAGGGACGCCTTTTCCGGAAGTGGTTCTCAGCAGCACCCAGCCTCTCGTATGATTTTGTTTGGGACAAGACTGATGTCTACAGTCAGAAGGTGTACGGCCTGTCCGAAGCTTTTGGTAAGTGGATCTTCATGCGTTCATACTTCATATGATATTCATACCTCATGCATTTCTTTTATTTAATAATGTCTAAGATTTAGGGCTGGGGAAAGTAACTTATTAAGAATTTTGTTTAATTTATATTGATTTATATGTGAAACAACACTACTATTTTAAAAGGCCGCACTTTTGGTCATAACATGTTTCATTCTGTTTATTTATTTATTCATTTATTTATTTTCAATTATGCTATTGAATTTAGTTTGGACTTGCTTGAACATTAATTTAAATTACAATTACAAAGCATTAACAAACTATTAGTATTTAATTATGAATTAATACAAATAATAAAGTTTAAATCATTTACTAAATAGAATACAGCTGTGTTAAACTATTACATATTATTTAAAGCATTATTATAAGGTATTTAGAAATTGTTTAAATAATACTTGTAAAAATATATATTTTAATATTATTGCAGCATATTTTATTGAAATTATATCATCTGAATAATCAGAGAGGCATGGTGGTGTAGTGTTCAGCTCTGTGGCTTTGGGGGGTTTCCAGGGTTGAGGGTTCAATTCCCACCTTGGGAAATTGTAATAAGTGTTTCCAAATTGCCTGTAGCATGTGAGTCAGTGTGTGTGCTTGTGTCCTGCGGTGGACTGGCATCTAATACAGGGTGTACCCCGCCATTTGCATAGTTCCCTGGCATAGGCTCCAGGCCTCCCACGATCCTATACAGAGTGAGTGGTATAGAGAATGAGTAAGTGTTACTAAGGTTACATGAATTTTTTGGTCATTTTTACTTTTACTTTATTACTTTTCTATTTCTGAGGTCAACTGGAATTTTTTTTTCAACCCACCCTATTCTAATATTTTAGTATTATAAGAAATAAAGTATTTCTCAGAAAATAAGGGTTTCAACTAAATAAAGCCTAGAGGGAAGAAACCAGCCAGATGTGTTAGCTTCTGAGACCCTTTAGATGTTGCATAATTTTTAAAGATCTATTTAAATAAAGTGAGAAACTTCACCTTTAACCTAACACTTCAGATATTTATTTCTTCTGATTTTAAAAGTGCAGAACATTGTAGTGTAAGGTTATACTCTCTGTTTAGTGTCTCATCATCATCAGGTAGAACACTGTGGCGATGCGTGTTGAGGTTTGTAGGTGTGCACTGTATGCTCACTCTTGTGTACTGTGCTCGAACAGTGACTGTGGGCTTCGAGTACGAGTCATGTCCTGATATGATCCTGTGGGAGAAGAGGACAGCTGTCTTACAGGGCTACGAGAGCACAGCATCCAACCTGGGGGGCTGGAGCATCGACAAACACCATGCGCTCAATATTCAGAGTGGTGAGCTCGGAAACACAAACACACACACATACTCATACACACACTTTTTCCCAATTTAGAAACGAGTATTAAAAGAAGGTTCGAACCAGAATCTCAGGAGGATTGAGATGGTAACCAGCTGGGTAACACAACTAAGTACCGGTCCTGAATTTATCATAATGATGATGATGCATAACAGCTTTTAAAGCATATGATTTAAATCACTAGTAAAGTGAATAAAAAAAAAGGATGCAAATGCAAAAGTCTATAAGGAAAAAGGAGATTGTGAAAAATGTCTGGAAATTGGAGTGATTCAGAAATGAAGGAGCTGTCAAGGGCAAAATTCTTCTAGAAATAACTGGCAATGTGGCCTGTGTAATGAGGCTGTTAATGCAAAACAAATCACTAGCAGGTATAATTCAGTTCTAGTCAAGTGGGTTTTTAGCCGTTCCTTCTTTCAGCTTGTATTTATTGTTTATATTAAATATGCATTTTGTACAGAATATCGGATGTCACAAAATATCCAGGACAATGGTGCGATACACAACGGCGCAAAGTTAAATTCATTCTACATTTCTCTGTTACAAGTCACATGTAGTTAAACGAGACCTTTATGGAGAGAATAAATTTATATATCTTGGTCAATTTGAAAGTCACAAATGTATTAAATATATTTTTTAAAAAGGCTACACGTTGTTGTTCACATTCTTTTTTTTAAATATAAATACATACCTTCTTATATACGGATCATTAATGCTTCAGTCCATCCAGCGTCCACAGACTGTCATTTCAGCACCATGGACTTCCCTGACATTCTGACACGGAGAAGCCATTTCGTCCACTCTCTTTCCCTTTATCGTCTTTTTTATGCCTTTTTTGTCGGGAGGTCATTTCTCATCCTTCTGCCGAATTGGTTTTGAAAGACGGGAGCCGTGCGCGCTCGCCACTTCCCTACGAAGAGCGAGCTCTCTCGCCAGCATCCATACACACTCATCACAGGAAATGAGGCGTACTTACAAAAGAATGTGGAGCGCAGGTGGCACTTCGATCTGTCACTGATAGCAAATCCGGTCTGAAGAACAAACTGCTCTGACAGAGGACTTCCCCCGAAGTTGATTCTGACTGACTATTAGATATCTCATTCATTCATTCCTGCATCCTCTGTCTCGCTCATCCTTTCCCCACAGCATCCCATAGATTTCATTTTTATCTGTGGAGTACACAATGCTCAGCCATAGAGAGAGTTTGCAAAGATTTTATGATCACAAATAAGCCGACTGGAATCAATTCAATATTTGCACCGTTTGTCCTGGGTAGAACTGAACATTTAATATTCTGTTTTAATGACTAAGATCATTAAAAATATATATTTTTGTTAAACTGTACACTTATATACACTTCAGTATATAAATGTACCTTTTAGTTATTTTATTTCAGTTATGTTTCCTTAATTAGTTTTCCATAAACTTGAAACTTGAATATTCCATTAGTTTTTAGTTGTATTGTTTATGTCTTATAGTACTTCATAATTCCCATTGGCCAGTGACAGTGACACCAATTTATATGCAAATGTTCTTTATAGCTCAGCAATGGATATATTGATCCCCTGAGAAACGTGTTTGGATTCGTGATCATGCTCAGATTTTCGCCAGAGCTCTGGATGTTTTCTCCTGGTACTCTGGTTTCCTCCCACAGTCCAAAAACATGCAGATTAGGCTAACTGGTGTTCCCAAATTTCCCAAAGTGTATGTGTGTGTGCCCTGTGATGGATTGGCACCCTGTCCAGGGTGTACCCCACATTGTACCCAAAGTCTCCTGGAATAGACTTCTGAAAGACCAGCCTTTTACATGATAAGCAGGATAGAAGATGAATAAATAAATAAATAAATAAATAAATAAATAAATATTGATTTATTCATTTATTTGAACAGCGTCTGTCTATAACAAATGATCACATTTTATAATGAATTAAAAAATACATAGATCTGTATTGAATATTAAAAAGAAAATCCTGGAAATAATAATAAAAAATGAATCTGGGTTTGAGCTTCTCATAGCGCATAAGCAGTGATGGAATGATGAGTGATAGGTAGAGTAGATATTATTTTAGGTAAACCCAGCAGAAGCAAGTCATAAGTGGAATGATGAAGCTCAAAACAATAAATGCGAGCTTCCCGTGATCTGTTTCCATTCAGCTCTGGTAATAATATGAAATTTCTTCTTATGGAGTAGCAGAAATTCTACACCATGACAGGAGGATGGCTTTATAAATAAAGCTGAAGTAAATTGAATCAGCAGTAAAACCCCATGACTTCTTTTACGTTCCACAAGGAAGAAGACGAAATGATCCATCCCTGCACACGCGCATGCAGAATTACAGAATAAACCCACCTTATCAAAACACCAAGTTTCCTTTTTTTTCCCCTTTAATAATGTTCTTCTTATAAAGTGAAGATGTTAACATCTTCTGTCATCTCCTACAGGCATCCTGCACAAAGGCAACGGAGAGAATGTGTTCATTTCCCAGCAGCCCCCAGTCATCGGGAGCATCATGGGTAACGGACGGCGGCGCAGCATCTCCTGTCCAAGCTGTAATGGTCTGGCTGATGGGAACAAGCTTCTAGCTCCAGTAGCTTTGGCCTGTGGCTCAGACGGAAGCTTATTTGTGGGTGACTTCAACTATGTCCGTCGAATCTTCACAACTGGGAATGTCACTAGCGTTCTGGAGCTTAGGTACATTATGTCTGCTACAGTACATACTCCCACTCACATACACTCTTATTGATTATTTTTGAGACTTCTAAGATAAGCTTCCTGACAGATAGCGGTTATCAGCACCGCTTAAAATCCAGAGAGCTTTTCTCAGAGTTAAATGGGATGGACTCTTGTGTGGAGAGTATCTGAAACGGTTGAACCAGAAGATGGAGCAAAGCATGAAACTATCTATATATAGTGGTGTGAATAGACCGTATAGCTGTGTAATCTCTCTCTCTCACACACTCACACACACACACACACACACACACACACACACACTCTCACACACACTCTCTCTCTTTCTCTCTGTCCACTCTTTAAATTAACCCCTTAAAATCCTTGATATAGTTATTCATTGATATACATACAATAACCACAATAACACTAATGATAAGTTTTCAAGTAATCGTAGAGCGACTGGAGTTTAAGGGGTTAAAACGTTCGACTAGCATTCTACTTTTGGATCGAGTAATATGATAACTGATTTATCATATTCATTTGTGTATTTTTCATATCTTTCCTGCACGAGCTGAATACTAACACACTTCCAACTTGCTAATCCTAACCTCTGCTAATGCTTTGCTTATTTTCCTTCTTTTTCCCCCTGCTGTTCTTATCAAACGGTACAGAAATAAAGATTTCAGACACAGGTAAGAGATTTCTGAAAGGATCACTGCTTCTTTCAAGCTTCACCCATTACATAATAATATGTCATACAAGGCACCTGAGACTGTAAGGATTTGCCGAAATTCATGCAATATGGGTGAGATCGTTGCTGCCAGCCTGCGTGTTGTGCGAAAATTCTGCCACAGCTACCCACTCAGTGCAGCAGAAAGATTCAGATCCCCCACAGTGGTGAAAAGGGCAATGTGATGACAGCCTGTTGGTAATGCTGATGGTCATGGACAGATTTTAGTTTGATGCACACATTTCCATCCCTGCCTGAATGGTGGTCACAGAGTAAAGTAAACATTTGCAGAGAGAGATATGTCAGTGTATCAGAGGGAGACAGACTCCCAGGACCATCATTTGAAATGTCAAGACAGGTAGATAGAACAGCCATGTCAAGTCATGGACTTAGCATAAGCCCTGTTTTAGTGCTTCATATTTTTCACCCTTAGGGGACTTGGCTCCCATAATGACAGTATCCACCACTAGGAGCAGGGAGGAAAAAGCCGACTACATTATATATAGCCTCATTTGGCATTCTGGTCAGAGAAAAATGGCGCGGCTAACTGCTTTTAATGCCGTCCAAATGTGCAGTTTGCTAATGAAGTTTGGTGTCATGAATTGTAGTCCATCACAGAAAATGCTCTAGACTTCAAATTGGATGTCTGAAGTTAAAAAACAGTGCAAAACTGTGCTCTTGTGAGCATTACTTCTCTTTAAAGAGGACAAGCTTTAGTATTCGACGAGCAGGTGTCTGGCATGACATTGAGCAACAGTGCTCGCGTTTGACTGACAGGATGCGCTTGGTGTTTAAGACTGGGCAGAGGTAGCCTGGCAAACACCAGCTGCTTGGAGTCTTCACAGAAAAGCCATCTAGCATGAAGTGCTATTGATTGATCTTCATGCTGGCGGGTCACGGCTCCTGTGGTGAGCATTTCAATTGTAGACAGAAAAGAGGGAGGCTTCTGTCTGTCTTCATATGAGCAGAATTGAAAAATATGGCCAAGTATAGTTATAGATTTAAAATCCATGCCATTGTGTTGTCCTTATTTTGCATTCCCAATTCGGCTCACCAAAAAAAAAAAAAAAAAAACACGTTTTTTTTTTTTTAAAAGCTCTACTGAAGCTTACTAAATAAGTACAAAAGAGGCACCATGTTCCATTCCAGTACACAATAATCTGGCTCCTGCGATAAACATTTTAGTTCTATCCGGGAATTAGGAAGACTTGACACGTTCTGTCTGTCTCCATATGAACGGAGAATTGCACCAAATGTCAAAGTATAGCTATAAATTTAATCCTTTTATGTCCAACCCTGGTCTAATGCAATGATCCATGTTACTTGGATGGAAAATAAAATGTTCCTTTAGGGTTCTTTTTATTGTTAAACATTCCAACTTTCCAGTGAGATTTGACTTGAAAGCATTCCTAAATGCGACCTCTTGTTTCAGGGTTCTTTCAGGAACCATTAATTGAGCTCCCAGAGGTATAAACCATTAAACGTTTGTTTCAGAATGTTATTTGAAAGACTGGGACGGGGACTATAATCATTGTTAAAATGGGAGCATATAGAAATGTGTGCTGTGGCAACTGGTGTTCCTGTGTTAATGTGTATGTGAGGCTGAGTGCACGAGAGTGTGTTAGACCTCAATGGGATATGCAGTGACCATCAATAAGGTGTCCTTTCTTTGCCCAAGTCCCTCTTCATCATCTTGATGACCCACTGTAAAATCCAATTATACCCCCTGAAACTGGCTGTTCAAGGGAATAGAACATTCACGCGTTTAGGATATAGTCCTTGCATTAAAGAGCATAATGGGAAAACCATGTGCAGTACAGCAACCAGTGATATAGCACTTGAACTTCAGGGAACTGAAAGCATGGCGAGCTTGCCAACTGTCCCCTTCTTCCCTGCTGATCATTGATAAACCAAGGCCAAAACTTTTTGTGACAAACCCTATTTGTCTGCGTTCCAAATGGAGGTCATCAGTCAATGTGGTCATTGGAGGCTGAGATGACTTTCTGCCTTCAGGTCACCTGGAGCAGCCTGTTTCCAAGCATGCAGCAGAAGGTCAGTTGTCATTCCGCATAACAAATTGGAGTTGGCAACAAGACAGGTCCGCTTCTTCTGTTCCTGCACACTCCTTAGAGCTCTTGGGTTTTGGCAATGCTGCCTACACCGGACACAATATTCAGGGATTGCAAAGAGTCAATCTAGACCTCTGCTTCTTAGACAGATACGTTATTATCATTAATGATGTGTAGCAGGGCAGCACTGTCTTAGAGCCCTATATCCTAAGCTATACTGTATTTAGTACGCTATCGCATGCTTCACCAGTACAGATATGAGAAAAGAGCAAATGTTTTCTGAGACTTGTGATCTTTAACGACTTGACATTTTTAACACTGTTAAAGCATTTCTCTCATCTTCATCTTTACTGCGGTGTTCATGTGGAGTTAAGCGTTCGTGTCAAGTCCCACATTAGAACGAAGAACAATAAAATAGATCACGTCACTATGAGCCGCACATCAAGTGCTGATCACGCCTTTAACTTATCTTGGGACATTATTGTAAAAATGGTGTTGCTGGCTTCTAAGCAGTAGTAGTAGATGAGAAGGTTTACTATAGCACAGTTCTGAAAACTGTGAATGGATAAGAGAACAACAAAAGAGGTAGAGCTACAAGTATGGTCTTACTTTCCAACTTTAGTTACCTCATAAGTCTTTTGTGATTTCCTTTGCTGCCTTTCCATTTTGGCCGGCTGAAAATGTTCATGAATTTCAATGAAAGGGTACAATGTGGAGCTGCGTTGCATTCCGGGAAGCTGGCTCTCGAACCTTGCCTGGTAATCTTGTGTCATTGAGCAGGGAAATTGTACTGAACTCCAGGCCTTCAGGTCTAGCATTTAGAACCCCTGAGGTAGGGTGAAAGACTGCATTAGTCACCTTTTGGTATCTGGGTCCACATCAGTTGAAGTGCCCAGCAGTACACCACAATTAGCCAACGTGTGATTGAAACTTTAAATTGCAGTGCAGGTGCCTTGCCTCATTTATTTGATTAGCTTGCGAAGGGGAGGACCAGTAGCAAATGCCCGTGTAAACTTTGTGTTCCAGCGGGTAGCTGGCTTTCTCACTCCAGCTTGATTGGCGCTATTTTGTCAGGCATTGATGTTAGCGAGCCCCTGTGTGCTTGTGAAAGACGGCTGTGTCAGCTTGACTGTTGTATAATAGGCTATTTGTTGAGCAGTGTGCCATTTCTGTTTGAAAATGTATAATGTTTTAGATACCAGACCTCAGACCACATACATCTCTATAAGAAAGCTTTCCTCTCTTGGGAAATTGGCAGACCACCTACCTGTATGCACTAACAACACATTAGCCACCTGGAGGTTTTATCCAGCATGGGAAAAGCCTGCATTTCATTGTTTAATAGAGGTGCACATATTGAGTATGAATGCAATAAACATCACACAGATGCCTGTGCCAGCTGAAATATGGGTATATAATTGGGTTAGGAGTTTGAAGTCGGCATGTAGGCACCGCATTTCTCCATCATGGGTTTTACATACGGCGTGAACATCTGTTTACCAGGTCTAGAAGTGTCTGCGATTACACCCACAGTGAGATCAGTTCCACTGTGGGGAAGGTGTTGAGAATGTGCTACAAGGAAAACCTTTTCATTGTGTAGAAATTTCTCTCCACATTCATGCCACATGCATTTATATGCCACGGATTTGTGCCAAAATTAATTATTTATTTTTTTTTATTTTTATGTATGTAGTAATAGTCCAGCACACAAGTACTACCTGACCACGAGTCCGGTGTCAGGAACTCTGTACCTGTCAGACACCAGCAGTAGAAAGGTGTTTAAAGTGAAGTCTCTCAACATGGTGAAGGATGTGGCTAAGAACCTGGAGCTGGTGGCGGGGACAGGGGACCAGTGTCTCCCCTACGATGAGACGCGGTGCGGGGACGGAGGAAAGGCTGTGGAGGCGACCCTCACTAACCCTAGAGGTAAATGCCCAGAATCATTTCACCATTTTTCACCACAGAGACGCCAGCAAGCAGTTACATTAAAAAGAATGTATCAAAAAGTCAACGTTAGCAACCAATGAAAAATGACCGGCTGGAAATGTGTTTTCTTGTTGTTAGCTACCGCTGTAAACCAGATAGTCGTTCTTTTAACGTTTGTTTTGCATGTTTGCTGCTCAGTCTAACAAAAAAATGGTTGTTCATGGTTATGGCTGTTTGCTTTTAGATTTCGGCAATGAATTCACTTAATCCTTCCTGAAAGGGAAAACTGTGTGATCTTTGAGGGTTTACACAGTGGACAAACTAACGATTTATTCATCGTACCTACAGCATCTTGCTATCAGTTATGATGTCACATGTTTTTATGTAATATTTCTTTATTATTTTAGTGTTTTAGACTTTAGGTTTACATAAGGGCAAGTAACAAAGTTTATTTCTGGTCTATATAATCCTGCATAATTTTCATGTCATTTTTTTTTTTTTTTTTTTATTTAGGCATTTGGCAGACACTCTTATTAAGAGGGACTTAGAAAAGTGCTTAAGTTTCCATCATTGCATAGATCCTAACACTGGGTTACTAGGTTACTAACTAGATACCATCAGTCAAACACTGTTAGGAAAGTTCTGTTTTTGGCCTTATCAAACACAAAAAAAAATATTTTGTATTTAGAAATTGGATTTTTAATGACATAAAATATCATAAATCTGATTTTAAAATGTCCCTTATCTTTAGACAAAAGAAAATCTTTTCTGTTTAGACCAGATACCCGAGGAAAACATACTTAACCTGCTGATCTGAACATAGCTTAAGCTGCTGACAGCTTTTTCTATAAAGGCATTATGTAAAATCTTGATTATGGCTCTTGGAGAGATGCCCTGCTGCACCGTTTAGTTACAGCTCTCTGAAAAATGCTTGCTCTAAAGCATACTAAATAGGAAATATTCATGATTTCATAAATATTTTAGCATATTTACATAAAAGCATAGTCATATTGATATCAATGGCGTTTTAGTGAAATACATCTTTGACACGCTGTATTACTGTATTTTTATCACAAATACTTAAGGTCCTCAGTATTGAAGTTGGCCGTTATATGAGATGCAGATTAGAATCTATCCGGACTGTATAATATCAGCTTTCAGCATTCTGTCTGAAGTTGTTAGTGAAACCTGCAGTGCAAGGCCAAATTATACAGCCATCATCCATCACAGGCTGGAGATGGAGGGTCAGCCAGCAATGAGTGGTGGTGGACGTTTAGTGCTCCGAGTCGTTCATTGGAGTTGTGGGGCTCTTTAGGACGGGAGAGGTAGTGCAGGCGTCTTGAAAGGGCTTTCGTTTTACAGCCCAGATCAATGCATCCCTCCATTTCCAGAAATATAGGTGTAATGATATTTTCTCTCCCAAGATTCCAGATCGATGGTGCATGTGCATTGTGTTGTGTGCCGTTCATAAAAAAGAACGTTTGCTACAAAGGCTGCTGATTACAGACTCAAGGTGTAATAGCTGGGCCACCCCTGTTTCTGACTGTTATATGATTGATTAGTCACCCAACTGCAGCTTTTTCTTATTCCTTTGTGATCACACCATTTCTCTCTCTCTTTTGGTCTTATTCTTTATTGTTCAGATGTGCACCATTAAGCAGATTTGTTTCCTTTCATTCATCTTCACATAGAATGTGTTTGTCATATCATAAAAAAGTCAGTACAGCTATAAACCTGTAAAGAAATAAAAAGCAGCATGTTATGGCTTCACCAAGACTAAGACATACAGTGTTGGCTAAAAAAAGTATTGAGACAACATATTCCATGTACTGTAGTTCTCTAATTAGTTTTATCTTATCTTGCTGAAGAACTGTGCTAATAAGAATCAGCTGGTTTAGTTAAAGGATGGAACAATTATGTGATAGGATTTTTACTTTCTGAAGTTAAATGGGTGCTTGGGTATAACTAGAGAATTCTCAAGTGAATTGCGAACGTCTGTGGAAAATTTCCATACATGATATGCAGGAAGCAATCAAGCACGCATAGATTGAGTGAGTGACACCAGAGTACCGCAGACATCTTTTTGACTCTGTGCCCATATGGATCCAGCAGCAATTTCACCGCATAACATAACAAATTATTTAGATTTTCATTATTTTAAGAATCATTAAAACTTTGAATTTCGCTTTTGTCTACCTACCGTAGATGAGGAAATGTGAAATGTATAATACATGACTACACCAGCTATTTCTTCTACTTCCTTTCTTATATTTTTTTTTCAGAAATCCATTTCTGAGTGAAAACTAAAAGATAACTTAGAATTATATAGCGGACCTTTTGAAAAAGAATTCATTTAGTCCTGGAGGAGAATTCTTTGGGTGGAAATTTGTATTGCGATACAAATTGTCCCATTAGAAATAATGAAAATACAGATAATGCGTTCCAGCCACCAAAAATATAACAAATATATATTAGTTATATTTGTTTATATTGCATATAAAAACAATCGAAAGCTTAAGAAAAGACATGTAAATGAAGTCAAATATAAAATAAATAGACATTAAACCTCACTTAACCTTACAATACAGTACCCCTAGTAATTTGACAAGTTCCAGACATCATCATCATCATACAGTATTTTTGCCTATAAAAATGCTAAATTAAAATGGCTCCCAGACGTACATGCAACTTAGCCATCATTTGGTTTGGTTGTTCATTCACATGCTGAAAATGCTGTGTATGTCGATGCACATTTCTTGCTAAATTTAAATTCTTAAAGCGTAAAATTTGAAAGGGAGGGTATTTGTAAGCTGTGGTAGGAAATTCCAGTGTTTCGTTTTGGTTTCATTTGGCTTAGTTTAGTTAAAATTCAGTTTGATTTGGTTTGGGTTTGGTTGAGTATGGTTTGGGTTTAATTTATTTTGGTTTGACATTTATTTACCTCCGGCTTTTCAGCATGGCTCCACAATAATCATAAATAAACAAATGGATAAGGAAGGCAGAATTAAAACCAAACACATCAGAAATTATTCTATTACTAGTCACAACTTTATGTTGCATATTATGTGTAGAGCCTTGTGATTTAATTGATCACATTGTGGAATTTTATCAATATTTTGCTATTAGATTAAATTAATTCAATTTAATTAATTTAATTGATAGATCGTTTCTTTATTCAGAACATCTATTGTTCGGGTAAGCTTACTAAAGTTAAATTGGTCTAAAGTGAAAAAAGCTAAAAGTTATTTTTGCAGAAAAATACAACCCGCTTCCATCTTTTACAAACAAGCACGTCTTGCGAGATTATAACTGGTTCTTCTTTTGAGTTTATGGCGATTGGTGCACCACCGCCATTTATTGGATTAGAGTGTGGCTGATATGCAGAAAAAAAGATCATTGCCTTGTATTAGACACGACATTTAAATTATCACCAGCACAACTTACACAGCATTTCAGTGCTTATTAGATATTTAAGCAGGTTTTAATACATCGAAACAATGAAGAAATACAGCTGCTTGAGCCAAACCAGACAATAAACATAAGTGCTACGGAGTCAAATTAAATCTAAACTCACAATGCCCCGAAATTGAATCGATTCGAATTGACAGTCTCCTATGATTCATAACTCTAGCCAATTTGTGTCGACGACAAAACAGAGTGTTTAAAATGCGTATCTGTCTGTTTCACTTTCTACTCTAGGAATCACAGTGGACAAGTACGGCACCATCTTCTTCGTAGACGGCACCATGATCCGGCGAATAGATCAGAACGGAATCATCTCCACGCTCCTGGGCTTCAACGACCTGACCTCGGCACGACCCCTGAGCTGCGACTCTGTGATGGACATCTCACAGGTATACTCCTCCGCTTCCCGCATTTTCATCCTGCAGTGTGGCCCTGTCACAGGACGGCATAAACACATCGCCTGGTTGCTGTCTGAGCGTTTGCGACATATATAGCAGCATGAGCACGCAGCAGACTGCCACCCACACCGAATGCTAACAGTCACCCCAGGCAAGGACACGGCGCTCTCTAGAGGCAATAGTGGCTTCCATTAGGGAGATGATAGGATACAGGGTCTGGCACCAGAGGACACACAAAAAGAAATAAATAAAGAAATACAGAAAGCTGATAGCTGTGCTTAACTCACTGAAGATGCAGCTATTATAGTGATTAATACAGGCGCAGGAGATAAAAAGAAACAAGTGATCCAGTTGGATGTGGATTTTGCTGGGGAATAAGTTTTATATACATCATTTCAAATCATTTTAATTTGGGTTTCATTTTCATTACTGCTTATCATAAAAGGCAAAAAGATGTTACATGATTGAACATTGTATTTATTTATTTATTTATTATTTTTTTTACTTTTTATGCTGTATAATGAGACACTTCACTGAATCAACAAAGGGCCAGTCTGAATTCTAAAAGCTGTAATAGCTCGAATAAAAGAAATTAATAATGATAATAATAATAATAATAAAAAAAAAAAGCAAAATAGACTGCTTATATAACACAATACAATACAATGCTAAAACACAAAGACAAATCCCACCCTTTCCCTCTGAACTAATGTGCATGTTTTTTGGAACATTCTTATTTGATTGCGTGTCCAAACTGTACTGTTTTATTTTGAAATCTTTGGTTCGTTTTTATTTCAGCCTCTTTAGCACAAATTTTAGAGCTGTAAACAGTAATGAAAACGCAGATCGCCCGGAAGAGAGTCTTAGTTCAGAATGTACTGAATGTGAGCACATTTCATAAAACCTGGCTTATAATCCAGTGTGTATAATGCAATAATACAGTTAGAGGGTGGGCAGGATAGTCTCGGTGATATTAAGCCAGATCCTTAAGCAGTATAGCATGTTCATACTGTATGTCAATTCTACTCTTTTCCTCCTGGCTTCCTTCAAGTGTGCGTGCATGCGTATGTGTGTGTGTTCGCGAACATGTGTGTCCTAGTTACCATCAGTAAGCCTCAGTTGCCAGGATAGGAGAAGCTTTATTTTACAGAAAGGATGCAGAGTGTTAGGGTTAGGCCTGTTCCTCTGAGACACTGCACTCCCCTGACACACACACACACACACACACACTCGGATATCTTGACATACGGGTATATGCAGTCATCCTGACACATCTTGACAAATCACACACATGCACACCATCTTTTTTTTTCTCCCTCTCCCTTGCCTATTCCATCCTTGTGGCAAACATATAATTGAACACATGCGCACGCACGCACGCACACACACACACACACACACATACACTCAACTAGACATGTAGACATTCTTAAGCACTTACTCACACCAATATTCTGAAAGTTCTGAAAACCCTCAGCAGTGATGACAAATCACACTCATTCCAGCCGCAGACACTCAGACAGTAAAAAGCATCCATTATAAAAATTCATGGGCACCTCGCCGCTCGCTGCTTCAAATACTTCCCGGACTCCCTGCTGCAACACTTTTCCAGACTACGTTTTATCCTTTTCTCTTACCTAGTTTTGTCAAAAATATGTTTTTTTCTGATTTTCTAGGCTATGCTTGTTCATTAATGGGCCATATTTTTTGAATCTTTGCAGCTCTCTACCTCTCAGCACACAAATTACTATTTGCATGTTATTTCCATCCTGTATTCCAAAACCCAGCATGGTGGCTGTTCTTTGCTACTGAAATTTCTTTATGCTGATTTCATTGGAACACACATCTTCATCTCAGACCTCTCATCCCTGTCATAACCAGACTGATGTGTGAAGGGGGGAAAAAAGAGATTATTTTATAGACACGGCTGACCAAAATTACATTTTATCAGTTTGGTGAGATAAATTGACCGCAGCGTCCCCTCTAAAATTTAAACAGGCTTTAGATGGTTTAGATAATTTGCTTTATTTTTGACACGAGTTAAATACATCACTGTTTGAAGATATAAGCTAGCTTCTGGACATAAATATAGATTTGGGCTTTCAGACAAGATCAAAAGCATTTTTCCACAGACATTTTCTGTTAAGGACACCTGACGTGGATTACGCATTTTATTACGGTATATGCAACTTAAAGTGTGATTGTGACTATATATATATATATATATATATATACACTCCAGGGCAAAAAGTACTGTATGACCATAACCATCCGGCTATCCTGACTACAGCATTTGTATCATTTCCTTTAACTAGCACTAAGTGGCTCAAACCTGCTCCAACATAACAGTGATCCTGTGTACAAAGAGAGGACAGAAGACACAGTTTGCCAAGATTGCCTGCACGCAGCGATGTGACCTCATCCTGACTGAACACCTTGAACTGGATGAAGTGGAACGCTGACTGTGCACCAGGCCTCCTTACCCAACATCAGTGCCCAAACCCTAGCACTCCTGAGGATACATTGGCACAAATCCCCACAGCCACACTTTAAAATCTAGTGCAAAGCCTTCTAAGAAGAGTGCGATATAGTCTAATGTACTGTAACAGCAAAGACTCACTGTTAATGCTCATGGTTTTGAAATGGGATGTTTAATACTCAGATGTCCACTTACTTTTGCTCAGATAGTGTATACACTATGTGTATGTTCATCCCTATGTGTGTGTGCAAATCCTTCCAGGTTTTTGTACTGAATTCCCACCTGCACACTTAAACCATGAAATATTTAGCCTGGTCTGTTGACAAGGAATAGATTTTAAGAAAAATTTCCTGTCCCTTCTTTTTCACAGTAATGCAGCTGCTGATAAAAATAGGAGACATTCCCATATGCTAGCTGTCCTCGTGGGTCACAGACCTGTAATGGGGCTTATTACATAAACCTCACTGCTTCAGTAACTGATGCATAGACACAACACAGATGTGAGGTGAAACATGGGTGGAGTGATTTATGTATTTGGGTGTGTGTCTATGTATGTGAGCTGTTCCTGATAATAAGTACAGCTTTAAGGTATTTCAAATACTGAGATCACAGAGGGAGAAATATACCACTTTGGGCCACACTGAGCAAAACACAACCTATAACGTCTTTGTATATTTTTACAGCACAGCATCTGTATTATGGAATTGAAATACAGCACATCGTCACAAAGTCCCTCCTAATAGAAAGAAGACACTCAAAACTGCAGTGGTAATGAGAAATTCTGTTCCAGAGAGTGGCAGCTGTATAGTTTAGCAGAGCCAAAATCACAAATTTACTGTAGCACTCCAGAGTATCATAGATTTTTGCCATAGCAATTTGGGTTTAATTTTAATAATTACAAAATAGCAATTTTTTAATATCTCCTTATAGTCACATTTAATGTTGAGGAACCTTCTTGAAGGTGGCATGGTTGTGCACTGTGGCCTCACTCCTCCAGGGTCCGGGTTCGATTCCCGCCTCGGGTCTGTGTCCATTGAGTATGCATGTTCTCCCCGTGCTTGGTGGGTTTCCTCCAGGTACTCTGTTTCCTCACACAGTCCAAAGACATTGGCATTCCCAAATTGTCCATAGTGCGTTTGTTTGTGTTCCCTGCGATAGATTGATACCCTGCTTCATGCCTTAATTCCCATGAGATAGGCTCCAGTCCCCCCTGACCCTGTATACAAAATAAGCGGTTTAACGACGAATGAACATTCAGAAAGTATCTAAGTTCCTTTTACTTATAAACAGTCATTTTTCTCATTTTGTGTATTTTGTTCTAAGGTTTTATTTGTTTTTTTATGTGAGCACATGATTGACTATGCCATTTTTTCCAATTATGCACAGTAGTTTAACGAAGGAAAGAAGTCTATCAGAGATTTGGTCCAGCTAGAGGAGTGTTAATAAGGTTATTAATAAATTATTCTTTGTATCCCGGTATTCAGGTTGCCCTTAAAATAATTCAGATTTATTTTATTGGGTTTTTTTTTTTTTGCTTGTTTGTTTTTGCCAGATGCTGTACTTATCTTGACATTTCTCTTCAGTCTGTGAAATATGGATTTGTCCTCTTTGATGCATTCAAATCAATTGGCTGCTTTTAAGGTCTTCTTTTAATAGAGTTCACAGTATGGTAGCTTGCTTTTGCTTTTTTTTTTTTCCCAGTGCATTAAAACATCTTTTAATCAAGCATGGGTTACCTTGCCAAGACCACCACTGAAATCAGATATTTTAGATTCTGCCACTAAGAGAGCGCTCACAGTTTGGTTCCTTTCTACTGTTCACAATCATGCTCTGTTGCTTCTTTGTGTCATAAAAATGAAAAAAAAAAAAAAAACGTTTTTACTCTTTATGTTATCATGTAATCAAGACCTGAGTCCCTAATGGCTAAATTAAAATAATTTCCATAATTAATGTAATTATTTTCCATTGTAACCGACCTGCAGTCTGATATTCCTGTATAAGGGTTGAGAAAAAGGTTGTTTCTATAAGTGAAAATCAATTGCAGAGTAACGGAGTCTGCTATTGTGTCTTCTCACAGGTACGTTTGGAGTGGCCCACTGACCTAGCTGTGAGTCCAATGGATAACTCCCTTTATGTGCTGGATAACAACGTGGTGCTGCAGATCTCAGAGAACCACCAGGTCAGAATCGTAGCTGGTCGGCCCATGCACTGTCAGGTGCCCGGTCTTGACCACTTCTTAGTAAGTAAAGTTGCCATCCACGCCACGTTAGAATCCGCTAATGCACTGGCCGTGTCCCACAATGGCATCCTCTACATCTCAGAATCTGATGACAAGAAGATCAATCGAGTGAGACAAGTTTCCACCAATGGTGAGATCTCTCTGGTTGCTGGTGCCCCAAGTGGCTGTGACTGTAAAAATGACCCCAACTGTGACTGTTACTCAGGGGATGATGGCTATGCCAAGCATGCAAAGCTCAACTCACCATCATCGCTGGCTGTTTCTCCTGATGGAGAGCTCTTCATTGCTGATCTCGGCAATATCCGGATCCGTTATATAAGGCAGAACAAACCTTACCTTAATCCACTTAACATGTATGAGGTGTCCTCACCCATGGATGATGAACTCTACCTATTTGACACAAATGGCAGTCATATCTACACCCAGAGTCTAACCACAGGTGACTTCCTTTACAACCTGACGTATTCAGGAGCAGGAGACCTGAGCACCATTACAGACAAGAACAAGAACAAGGTGACCATCCGAAGGGACACTACAGGACTGCCTCTCTGGATCATGACCCCAGATGGACAAACATTTTGGTTTACCATCGGTACTAATAATGCCCTCAAGAGCCTTGGTGCCCAGAGCCAAGAATTAGCCATGATGACCTACCATGGGAACTCTGGACTGTTGGCCACTAAGAGCAATGAAGATGGGTGGACTACTTTCTATGAGTAAGTAACAAAGTCTTTTATACATTTCAAAAAGGCAGTATATCATTGGACTGCAAAAACTAATCAGCGACATAAATTTAATTATAAACTAAAATAAGTTGAAGAGAGTTGATGATTTGAAAATATGTAAAATAGAGCTGTTGAAAGTAGTGTAAAAATTAATTCTGCTCAAGTACAGCAACTAATGTGAAATTTTCTCGAAGGATCTTTGAAGAAAAATAAGTTCTCCTTGCATGACAGAAATACAACAGCCATCAATATGAAGCCATTAGAAAATAAAGTAATTGAACATTTGTTATTTGTACATGTTTCATAAGCTAACAGAGTAGTGGCCTGTAGCTTTTCATGCATTCAAAATGTTTTCGCTTTGAAGTAGTACCTGTTAAAAACCAAACGATTTTTTCTTGGATTTCTACAGTTATATTGATGTTTAGACCCGGTTGATCAAATGTGTCAACTTTTTGAGAGGCTGTTTTGAGGTTATATTGACATTATTGACATTTGTATATGGTCCAGACATCTCCAAGGGTTTCTGCTGCTTTGTGTCTAGAGCATATAAGTGTGCTTTGAATGTGTTTAAATGTTTTTTGGAAAATGTTTACGGCAAGAAAAGGACGCTTTGTTACTACCATTGCAGTCACCTCAGCTTGACAAGTATGCGTGACAGATGTTGGAGCATTTGGAACATCCTTTTATATACTTAAGAAAACTATACTGTATACTGTAGTGTAAGCACAGGTGTGAAGCAGAGAAATAATGTAGAAATATAAGGACTTAAAAGACGCATTGTGTACAAGAGAAATGAGATGCATACGCTCTATGTGAGAGGCTGTTGGTTACATAATGCATGCAGGTACTGTACAGTAATATGGATCGGTCATCGACTAGCAAACTGAAACTAAAACTGGTAGAGGAGGCTGATGATTTGCTGCCATAATTTTCTGTTTGACTCACTACAAAATCAAAATCAAAGTTGAGTTTTTAATAAAAAAATATAGTATCAGTTTGCTATATTTTTTTTATTAAAACTCAATCAACATATTATTGTTACTAACTTGGACACTTCGATAACCACAAACACAAATGCAGGGTGATTCATCCTTTGTGGGATATACTGCATAGCTTTCTGAAAAACCAAACAAAATTTACATTTATATAAACCAAATCATTTCGCCAAAATATTTTAGCATTTGTGGTTTTTAACACACTCGTGACTCGACTCAAACATGCACCAAATATTTTCCATCTATGTGCGATATTAATTGCGTCATTTGCACAAAAAAGTGGTCAAACTGTTTATATAGAAACTGCCCAAATTCCATAAGGAGTTTCACATGGAACTGGCACTCAATAACATACTAAATAAGAAACTGATTGGAAGCAGAAAACTATTTTGGTCAACACCCAATGAGACTGTGCTGCTTATTACAGACAAAAAAGACACCAAGCTTAGAATCAAAAGCACTGACATTGATGTAAAATTACTGGAAAAAAGGGAATGGTTTACCATTTTACATTTGAAGCATAGTGTAAATCATATTCTGTTAATTGACATTTTGTTAATGCATGTTGATAATAACACATGTAATGTTGAAGAGAGATCTTTTAACCAAAGACTTAAAACTAAAATAAAACTTTAATGAAGCAGTCAGTGATTATTAAAGAAGTCATTACTTGCAGCCCTGCTACTTTTTCGACCTAGAACTGGTTGATATGTGATTAGACGTCAGAACTCACTGGTATTTGGACAGTGTAGTCAGCCAGATTGTGCAGCCAGACCACACTTTGGCAAGAGATTTGGCCATGGCTCAAGTTGCCATGGCTACGCTGACAGATCAAAGCTGAAATTGGGACATGGTCAAATAAATATGGTCAATTAAATCTGCCTCTGTGCAGGGAACGTATTGGGTTTCACAGCTAATTTAGATGAGGCTAAAAAGCTTCAGTATGTTTCATATTCCGGAGTTTAATGTGTTTATGCGTGTTAGGGTTTTTTCTCGATGTCTTTTCATTCATGGGTGAATTTCGGATGAACTGAAAGACCCATTTCCCCAAGTTTATTCATATGTTCTACTTCATACAATTATGACACATAACAGTATCCAAGTGCAATCATGTTTCCTGGTACAAATAGTTTAATTAGTATTTAAAATAATTAGGTATATACTGTACACTGATTAGCCATGAGATCAACACGGTCCCTACCTATACACCAGCAAACTGCTGACAGGATCATGGGCACCCATGGCTTGTTTATGCCTGTGGGGACAAGAGGTCAGGCCTTCTGGTTCGATCTCAAAGAAAAGCCAATCCAGTTCAAATTGCAGACAAAAGTCAATGGTAGCCACAAGATAAAGGTAAAAGAACACCCAGTGCACTATAGCACATACTGTAGGACCCAACTGGCACAGAGACCAAGGCCACTGACCCAGCTTCCAAACTCCCCAGATCTTATTCTGATTGAGCACCTATGGGATGTACTGAATAAACAAGTCCGATCCATGGAGGCCACATCGTCAGTGGCCAATGCGAAGTCACGCCCCCCAAAAGGCCAGAGCCGCCCCAATAGCATAAGGGGAACTTAAGAACTAAGTGGTTTTACTATGATGATCAGTCGGTATTAAGCAATGAAACATTTCATGCACAAAATTCATATTCCTAATTTGCCATGTTAGTGCCACAGAGTAAAATCAATATATAAACCAAAACACACTATTGTGCATCTTTTATGCAAATTAAATCAGCCTTGATTGCACATGCTTCAATAAACTTACCTCCACCTGCCAATAGAAATCCCTTTAAAGCCACATACACCACATACATACTGTACGCAGCACTTTGTTATAACCCTAAAGTACATATATATATATGAAATAAAATTATATATATATAATTTTATTTCTTCCCCTCCCCAAAATAGCCTTGGCTGTTGCCGAAATATACTACATCTCTTCTGTTTTTACATATGTTTAATGTGAAGCTGAAAATAAGCCACGGGCTCCTAAAATAAATCAGCAGTATTTGTTTCTCTGAACGTGTCATTTATTTTGTTCAGATAAATTGAAAATATTCTAATGGCAATTACACCTTTCCCCTCTCTACTATTTCTTTATTAAAAATGCAAGCTGTCATATGATTTCTTTTTTTTTTTTAATAAATGGCTTACAAACCACATTAGCTCTGTAATCGCTATTAGAAGTGGGGGGAAAAACAATAATTAACATTAAGAATGCTTCACTCTGTGCTTTTCAAAACAATTTAATTTTACTCAGACATTCTCCTCCTCAGGCAGCATGAAGTGGTGTTTTTTTTAAAAAAAAAAAAAAAAAGCTTTTTTTGTATAATTAGTTTTGAAGGTTATAATGCTGCCTAAAGAATCACAGTTCTAATGCACCAAAGGTGGAACAGCTCTCAGTATTTATCTATGCACTCTATCCTGTGCACAGTGCAGGCCCTCTGAGTTTATCACAGCCACCACCCGAATTCATTACGGCCTTTTCAAGCCAGTTAGCCTAAGGACACGTGCAAGCTATGTCAGCCAGGATTTGTGCCAAGACGCTATGCAAAGCCGCAGAGGCAACCGCAACAAAGGCATCTGCTGAGCTGTCCCCTCCATTAGGCTTTATTGGAATCTCTCTGTAGTGTTGAGGCTGCAGATGTGTATTTGTCACTAGAATCTAAGTTTTTGTTGCAAGGACACAAGCTAATTTTTAGTTTTGGTAGTAGATTCGTAAAAGACAATGAGGCAGTGAAGCAGAGAGAAATATCAGGTCTTTGATGCGGGGGTGGTGTGAAAGAGTTCAAGTGGAAATGTGTTTTTGGTACTTTAGAGCTACTAATAAGCATCACAGTATGAAAAGAAAGACGTTCTTACACACATCCTGAACTTAAGCTTCTTTTTAGAGGGCTTAAGGAGACAGTAATCACAGAAAAGTGTTGATTAGTGAAGAAATCCTTAGAACATTCTTCTTCTCAAGTACTCCCTAGAACAAGGGTGTTTACATGTTATAGATATTCATACGGACAAACTGAAATACTGAAAAAGAGGCAAATGAGCAGGTGAATGGAGCAGCGTAGGACAAAATAGATTCAAAACAAAGGGAACAAAAGCAAAGGTTCTGATCCGGAGAAAGAAATAGACAGAAAGGAAAGCTGGGAAAAAATCTTTCAAGTATATACCTGAAACAGGTGCTCTTACAGTATGTCCAGGCTAGATTTGGGAATCAGGACGTGAAGTAGAAGCTCCTGGACCAGCAATGGACCCAGATGGGACAAACAGAAAAGAAGAATCATCAGGAGATCGCAAGTTCAAATCCTATTGATGTCATGGCCATCTGTGTGTTGCGAGTCCAACAGAGCAGCATTGGCCCTAGGTGCAAGGGATGGCATTATTCTTTCCACTGTTAGTCAGAGCAACACTTACCATTTCTGGGTACCTGTGAGCTACAATAGGTAGTAGGTTCCTCAGAAAGTGTTCAGCTGCTCTGGGACTTAAACAATATGAGGAGCATTTAGAAACGTTTAATATGTCTTCAAGGAAGAGGAGGTCTAGCTAATGGGTGGGATCTGGCAAAATGATCTGGCAGATTGATTAAAATTGGGGTGAAAATGCAAACAGTAGAAGATAAACTGGACACAAATTGTTGCATTCCAATTCATTTTTTTTGTTTGTTTTAGCAGGCTTTATGATTTGTGCTGGGGCTCGTTAACTGCATCATACAGTATCTTTGCCTTTCAGAATGACAAGCGACTCTTTTGTCTTGTCCAAGTAGGGAATTTGGTCTGCGTCTCAGTCTAATAACTTCCATAATATTAACTTCCTGACACTCTGGTCACATAGCTACCGTAAGACTAACAGGAGCTGAATTGCCTGAGAGCTGGTATATGTATTTAATAGCATGGGGAAAAAATACAATATGTGATCCTGTTGCCTCTCCTCATTCCCAGCCCATTTTCTTGATCAGTGTTGAAAAGTAGCGCTGAGGCCTAGTATTTTATCTCCCATTACTTCTTTTCATGAAAATAAAAGAGGACAACTCCATTCTGCACTTAATATCGCACAGTGGGTTTCTCCAAAGCACTTTTCACATACCTCAGAAGTCTTTACCCTGCAAATCAGATCCAATTTCCGTCAGTATCAGCACTTCCTCTTCTGTCTTTCATTTCGGCTGGAAGAGACCGAACGGGAACGGTAGCCGGTGCTGCAGATTGGCTACAGCCATCACTACTACTGCTTTGAAAGATATTAGAAAAACAGGACGTTCTGAGATCCCCACAGGCTTCCAGCACGCATCGCGAGATGTTCTTGCTCATAATTTTCGGGGACAGGTTGTGTTCAAAGAGAGCCGAATTGGTGGTGCTGCTCTAGGTTTCGTTAAGCTGTGTGTTGTTCTTTATTGTATTATTGTAATACAATATATTGTTCTGTATTGTATTGGTATGAGGGCAGTTGTGTAAGTGCTGTCATAAACTAAGCTCACCTGCAGAACTCTAACCATACCATGCAATACCACAACCTCTAACCCTCTTCTGTATGTCTTTCTCTCTCTCTCTCTCTTTCTATGGCTCTTTCTGTCTCTCTCCCTCCGCAGGTATGACAGTTACGGGAGGCTGACGAATGTGACCTACCCTACAGGCAGGGTAAGCAGCTACCGCACTGATTCTGATGGTGCCGTGCGGGTGCAGGCTGAAGGCTCCAACAAAGAGGACATCATCGTCACAACCAACCTCTCAGCCTCAGGAACATTTTACACGCTCATGCAAGGTCAGTTGCCCGACCTGTGTGTAAAGTTACGGATGAAATGTTTCCGAAATTTTACAAGGTTTCTCATTAAATCTGACATTGCTATATTTTGTCTGTAATCCTCTATGTACTGTGTGTGTGTGTGTGTGTGTGTGTGTGCATGCTATAAAATGTGTCAGGATTCTGCCAGCTTTCACGCTTGTTATCTTCTATCTTTTTTCTATCTATCTTTGATACTTCTGTTTTTCTGTAAGACAGCGGTGTGTGTGAATGAGATTTATTCATTTAGCTGCTTGAGCTGATACAACACCTACTGTACAACACACACAAACACACAGAGCAGTCCCACACCCTCGAAACACAATGCTTTATTTTTGTGGCAACCCTAAATATGTGGAAAACACGGCGTTTTCTGTTGACAGCCAGGTCTCTTTGCTTTCACATGCAGAGCTTCATGAATAAAAGAATGAATGAATGTGCTTTGGTTTTCTCGCTCAGAGGAAATTCCCACAACACACGTCACACAGTAAGATAAAAGCAGCTATATAGATTTTCCATCCTTTCGCTTCACACACAGAGGCTCTCCTGCCTGCTGTAGGAAACCACTTTGCTTTTAGGACAAAGGGACATGTTCAAGGTCAAGGGTCATGAGCATAATCTTGTAATTTTCCTTGCATAATTTGGCATTTTGATATCCTGCTTTGCAGCTGACCAAACACTCCATCGATTTCCAATAATTGTCTTTAAACTCACCATTTCCCTCGGCTTTATAGTCGAAAGATGTTATGATTTTGCCGTTCTCCCACAGGCAGTGGATTTCAAAGCTCAAATTTTCCTATGTTTCATAGCATCTGAGAGATAACGTAATCTGCTGGTTCAGGCAAACTGTAAACGTTTTTGTACAATTCATTTCTATTGGTTTAAGAACCAGGCCGTTTATAAATTGACACAAACCACAGATCATTTTAGAGGTTTTTGTTTAGGTCTGTGTCTGTCTGTCTCTCTGTCTGTCTGTGTAGGTAGGTAGGTAGGTAGGTAGGGATAGGTTGGGTGGGTGGATGTCTCTTTTGGACTCAAATTATTTATACTTTATACTCAAATTATGTGCCAAGTTGTAGTGCGGACTGGGTATTCCGCTGTGGCGACCCCTTGCTGGGAGAAGCCGAAAGACCAACAACAACAACTCAAATTATATTTTTTTTGCAAAAAAGAAAAATAATAATAATAATAATTTTTAAGCTTTGAACTTGCTTTTGACCAACTATGACAGTGACCACATTACAAAAAACACAGTGTATTCCATAGGCATAGACGTTTACTCAAAATCGGCCAAATCCCCAAATATCATATAATATAAGAATTAATATGAACCAACCAATTTGCAAAAATAAATAAATAAATGAAAAAGAAAAAAAATCAGTCCATGTCCTCCAACACGCCATCAGCCCCCCAATGTTGAACCAAAAATTATGCCCTTGGCACCAAAAAAATTATCACATGATCAGCAAAGCAAACATACCGTCTCTGAAACAAGCAGCTGCTCTGAATGAACGGAATGTGTTTAATGGATTTTTGGAGAATGTTGAAGCCAAGTAAAAGGACATTTACAGTCTGTTCGTGCCATTGTGGTTCCCCCAGTAGTCATAAATTTCTATGATACGTTGCTGTCGTCTGCTACTAGATTGTAGGGTTGCTGATGACCCGGCTGCTGATGAGGGCAATGCTTATGATGTATTGTAAACCGTAGTTTTTTGATTTTCAATATTTCTCATCGTCTTGAACAGTCTTAGTAATGAAACATAAAACTTTTTTTTTCAAAGTCCTGCCAGTATAAGTCACTGATTTTATCCAATTCTGATTTCTTTTTTTTCTAAGAACCACAGTATAACATACAGCACGCAAAAATATTTTTACAGCTTTGATGCAAAATTCAATTATACAAATATATACACTACCGTTCAAAAGTTTG
>JAOVVA010000052.1:18200237-18229177 GCA_028565275.1 Leiocassis micropogon | reverse complement strand
TAGGGTTAGATGGAGGCAGATGATTCGCTGTGGCGACCCCTGAAAGGGAACAGCCGAAAGACAAAGAAGAAGAAGACACTACTCACTAGAACAGTTTGGATTCCTGAATTACAATTATATCAGAATAAGTAAAGTTTATGTTTATGACTTGAACTTGACCTTACTAAATGCCATAATTTTGTTCCACCAGTAATGATAATTTTCTAATATTTATTCTGTTTGAGCTTGAGTGTTATACAGTCATGTGTAAAAGTTACAGTAGTACCCCCTCTTTTAATGAACTGCAACATTAAGAGGGTAAGTTGCAGTCAGGCCCTTGATTAATTGATCATCAGCAGGTGTGCAGACCTCTATAAAAGCAGAGGTTTGGCATTTTGCCGGTCTCTAGCATTTATGTGTGTGTGTTAACCCAGTGCCAAGAGGGAAAGATGTAAGCAATGGTATTAGAGAGGTTTTGTTGCTGCAAATTTTTTTTATCTTGTAAATCCAAATCATACACATGTACTTATAGAATGTGGCATAGGCAAAGACTTTCTTTCCATCTGAGAAACTGGTGTAAGGAATATACACAAACAAAATAACTCATTTAGATTTACCCTTCATTGCCCACTGGCTTAAAAGACATACTGTACAGACTTTGTGTTTATTCACCTACTCACTCACAGATTATAAATCTCTGAGGTATGACACATGCCCACGCACCACCTCTAGCACATATAGAGAAGTGCCCAGTGTGGCCTGACAGATACACAATCACAAACACACCTCCCACAAAGTCAGTCTGGCAGCGAAGCCCTCACAGTCAGAAATAATTCTACACGGACGAGCATGTTGCCCCGGAGTTGGCGGGATTAATTTTGTACGGCTCTCGGATGCACACTGAATCATCTAAGCGGAGAAGATTCTGTTCTAGCCACAGTTGCATCTTAATTACAATCTCTCTGACGCTCATAGACAGTCTTGACGACCGCACCTGTCTTTTTGAATGATGAGCTTTTTTATGATGGCATCGTTATGCTCTGACCTAGCCGAAACGGGCATGGAGCTGCGCGCCAAGGTCACAGAGTGTGGGTGAGCTCTCAGTTTCACTCAGCGGTCAATCCATCATCGTGCACCATCCTACTTTCTGACCCTGAGGACTGGGTCAACAGCTAGGGCAGCGATGAATCCCATGATGCTAGAAACCCAGAGGCTTTCCTCATTGTACCACAGTGACACCTCCATCCATCTCCTCAGTGCATCATCGCCTTAGAAAATAAGAGTTGCCGCAGACCATGTTTTAGCCACAGGCAAAGTTTTGCTCATGGGAAAGAAGACGAGTCGTGTCACTCCAGCTTTGGACGGTGTCTTGCAACCTCCGGGGAAGTAATAACTGAATCAAAGTGTGCGACCCAGTTACCGGCACGCTTTGACCTGCACTTGTCTGCCAGTGCGGTAATAACAGACGTGATAATGGGAAAACCACTTTAGCCACTACACAGTACAGCCTTCAACATAATTCAACCCATTTGTGATTTGAACCATAGCATTGCAGCAAGTCAAGGACACTGGATCTGGATGTATTCACCATGAATTGCTACACGTCTGCTTTCTGTTTGGGTAAGCAAACGTGATGCAGGGCCGCAGGCAGAGTGGTTTGTAAGCTCAGGCAGCGTAGCAGACAGTTGGTCACAAGGTGCCATTCAGTTCGTGGATAGCAGCTGGTTTAATAACCCCGTGTTGTGTCTCGAGGGAATAGGGAAAATGTATAGAATAGGCTGAGACACCTTCAGGTGATGTGTTTGCGTGTGTTGTTGTGGGTATGCCTTTCTCAGGAGATGTGGAAATAGAGTAGAGGATGTATATATGCACGTGTATGAGTAAAATAAGGGGCATTAGGACAGAACATGTGCAGTTACAGTTAAGGAAATAGAGTGATGTACTGTAATATGTGTTGGTGTGAGCAAATTCTGTTGTCTCCTGTTGGTAGTGTCAAAACATCTCTATAGATGGAACGTGTTCTACTGCAAAGCAGGTCATCGGCAACCTCTGTGATATCTCTGGATTATGTGTACCGTGTTTCCATCACCGTGACAACCGCACCATTAGGAAAGCTCACGGCTTCTGCTACCAGGACATTACCATTTCTCTTTTCTCCACGGCAGCATAGACACCTCTGCCCTCAAGCTTCGAAAGTGTAAATGGAGAAATTCTCGATTTACCGTGACGCTAAATTGCATAATAACATAAAGCTACCCTTTAAGGCTTAGTAACAAAGCATCACCACATTCCATTTTGGATATTTCAGGATGCGTTTTATTATTAGAACAGTGTCACATACTACCACCAAACAGACAAAGTAAACATGCGGGCACACTTGTTTGCTTGAGGAAGCGGGAAAAAAGAAAAATCACACTGAACAAATAAGATTAGTGTTCTTATCAGAGGGAAACCCGGGACATGTTTCAAATGGAAAGCACAGACAAATATTGGAACTGCAAAACAAAAACTTGAATTTAGTGAGAACACAAAAGACAGTCATTTGCAAATTTGTGGGGATGGAGAGCATCCAAGTTCCATTATCAGTGGTGATTCATAGAACAAAGCATATCCATCATCAAAACAATCCACGGTGATTTATTTCTGTGTTAATCAATTTCCAAGTGGATTTATTCTTAGTGATTTACATTTACTGTACCTTTAGGCATTTGGCAGACGCTCTCATCCAAAGCGACTTACAAAAGTGCTTAAGTTTCTGTCATTTGATAGATTAGTGATTAGTGCGGATGTAGCTGTTTTAGAATTGATTTATCTGTTTTACATTAAATACCGTTCATATACAGTACCCTTTATATGTTTTTCCTAAGCCAAGCGCTTTTAGCCAATTTTTATAATTATTATTATTATTATTATTATTATTATTATTATTATTGTCTTTAGTTTTGCAGTCTGCAACTCACTTCTCCTCATCTCATTCTCACACTGATTTAAAAAAATATCCACTTGGTTTATAAGAAGAAGACTTCAAAAAGCAAAAAATACTCAGTTTTCAAGCATAATGTTTACCTTGCATTATTGTATAATGTGCTGCTAAAGACAGAATAGATGGGCACTGACTTATTCACATCAGTAGGGGTGGAAGACATCAGACAAGCTATGACTCAATTCATGCGTTCTTTCCTTTTAAGTATACAATAATCCTCTCAGTTAGGCATTAGTGGCATTAATTGGCCCTGGTGTAATTGGCCCTTTACAGTACAGCGATATTTGAGAACACTTTCACACTCTTTCACTTCTAGCGTCACTGGACAGCAGCCAACAACAACGAGAAAAGCTGCTTTAAGACTTTGCTAAGACACGCCGTGCATCATGCCAAGATGGGTTTCCGTGTACCTGGAGTGATCAGCTTTAATCATATTTAATCCACATGGGTCAAGGGAATGATGCTGTTTTTGTAGATTTATTTAGGTACCTGTTAACAGCGCAGATAAGGCATTTTACAGTTGCTTGGTTCAATATATCTATATATAAGTAGTCTATTACGGTAGAAACATTTAAGGTGACTTTAAGGTGGTGGATATTGTTTCCATCTCACAGCTCATGAATTCAGGTAACTGCTTGTGTAGACTTTGTTCACACGGGCATTTGTAGCGCAGGTGAGCGCGGATCAAGCGCCGAGGGTTTTCTACACATAGGAGTCAATGAGAGTGTTCACACAGGCTTTGGTGACGTGCGTTCGTCCGGCTTCGCGTTTATACGGCGTCAAAAAAACGTTGCATGCAGCTTTTTCTTGGCGATCAAATCCCAACGAACGCAAGGAAACGCTTCTAGTGCGTTTTCTTTGCGTTCATTTTACTCTTCGGGGGCCGGATATATCCCATGATCCTACATGCTATACATAGGGAAATGCGGAAAAAAAGCAAAATAATGTGACAAGTAGTCTCTCTTCAGGGCTAACACCAAATCACATATTGGTTGATCGGCGTGCAATGTGGCATTGCACCAGCTGCAGCAGACAATCTAAAGGGGAAACTGACATCTGACAATAATTGAAAAACTTTTTTTTTTTTTTTTTTTTAAAGAAAGTTTCAAATTTCTTCTAACCCACAAAAAAACTTCCTTTAATCCGACGTTGTGCAGTCAGAGGGTGAACCCAGTAGCGGCGGCGATTTTTTTTCTCTCCCTATGTCGCCGTATTACGAGAATTTTTAAAACAAGAAGATTAATGTTTAATATAGCAAAATGCTCCATATTAAAAGGAGGCACCTCAAATAAAACGACAAGGGCTTTCATATCCAGTTCCCTGACACTGCCTCCACAGGTTAACACACAAATTTAGACAGAGCCAAACGAACGCCAGTGTAGAAGTCAATCGAGCACCACTACAAAACGCAACATAAACGTCTAGGACGTTCAGAGTGCGTTCGTTTATCCAAAAATTTAACGCCCGTGTGAACAAGGCCTTAAGATGAACGAAATAAATCACATTCAAGAGAAATGATAGAACTCATAAAGTTGCAAATAGAAAAGAATCCATTGCTTAAAATTATACAGTAGTATGATGTTAGAGCAAACCTCAGCTGAGTGTAGATGGGCAACATTAGCAGACAAAGCCTGACTGAGAGCCATTTTCCTCCTCTTGCTGTCCTTCTGCATTGACTTGGATGTGTCCTACAGATTAGCACCTCCATACGAGTGAGTCTTTTCTCTAATCTCAGCGTGTGCTTGGGTCAGAAGGCCCTTTCCCATTAGAGTGGATTGACGCTCAGTGTGATATGCAATTTGAATCCTATAGTGAGCCTTTTGACTACATCTACTGTACCTTTCAGGAGCACCACTGATTTTCCCTTCACATTTCATTTTGCTGGGTAATTATTTTTTAAAGGCATGGTGAGTGACTTTTAATGATCAGTGAGCTTCTTTCATTCTTCGTGTCCTGACAGGAGGAGAGCCAACAATTCTTTGTAGTTCACTGTGCAAGAAAAATATAAATATATATGGGAAACGATATCATTTAATAATGTATGTCAGAGAAAATTTAATTCTGAGAGCTAACTATGTATGTCAGGTTTAATTATATTTTCTGTCACCTTCAGCATAAAAAAAAAAAAAAATCTAATTTCTGCATTTTTCTTTGACAGGTTCATAACAGAAATCTGTTGTCCATGGATTTTGATCGCATCACCAGAACAGAGAAAGTGTATGATGACCACAGGAAATTTACTCTGAGGATCCACTACGACCATGCAGGCAGACCTACCCTGTGGGCACCAAGCAACCGGCTGAACGGGGTCAACGTCACCTACTCCCCTGGCGGGCATGTGGCTGGCATTCAAAGAGGCACCATGTCTATCCGAATGGAATATGACCAAAATGGAAGAATCACTTCACAGATATTTGCAGATGGCAAGTCATGGACCTATACTTACCTTGAGAAGGTAAACAGCTTTGGAATCTTTGTAGTGATGAATATAATAATAACCAGGCTTGATTAGAGAGTGAGTTAAATTGTTCAAGACCCTTTTACCCCATCTCAGTTCTTTTGGATTTGTGTGGTATTATCAAGTTTTAACTTAGCAGTTAAACTGTCTGATGCGCTTTGCTCACATTATGCATTGTTCCTGCTGACAGCTTGACAGTATAGTTATACCCAAAATAGCACCTTTTTAGAAGAGGTAAAATGTCTCTGTCTTGCTAATTAGAAAGCAAGTTTTGCAAATATAGGACTACAGGAAGGAATGCAAATCTGAGTTTTATGTTTGATTTTAAGTATGGCTACTATTAAACCCTTTTCACGTCCTTAAAAGGCTGTGAGTCCCATTTGGGTTGCATTCGAAATTATTTCAATGTATCTTTCATGAACCTGGAAAGGTGGATTTGCCTTTCAGAAAGGTCAAACTCGGGAATGTGCTGCTTCATTAAAAGAGACCACACACATAATCCTAAAAAAACCGATCTCCTTGACCTCTATATTAAGTAATATTATTTGCACTCATATTGTGCAGGGGTTTCCAGGGTTGATTGTTCTGTTGCCACCTAATGAGAATTTGCCCTGCGACATTTTTCAGCCTGTGTTTCAGTGGCCTATCAGGCTATTTTTAATAGCTTGAAGCCAATGTGTGACACCCTACAGTTTGTTGCATAGTTAATCACATAGCAAACTGTGACTCCTGGGCTCGTAATAACCTTCTCGTCAATTGGACAAAGAATGTACCGTTTAAGGCATTAACATTTTCAGGCAGTTTTCATAAATGTGCTGCAAATTACCATGCTTCATTGACTCAAACGCACTGTCGCTTTATTTTTCCCTTGGCAGTCCATGGTGCTATTGCTGTACAGCCAACGACAGTACATCTTCGAGTTTGACAAAAATGACCGTCTCTCATCTGTCACCATGCCCAATGTGGCCCGGCATACACTAGAGACCACTCGCTCTATTGGTTACTATAGAAACACATACAGGCCCCCTGAGGGCAATGCCACCGTGCTGCATGATTACAGTGAGGATGGTCTGCTTTTGCAAACGATTCACCAAGGCACAGGACGTCGTGTCATCTATAAATACGGCAAGCTCTCCCGACTGCTTGAGATTTTGTATGATACTTCACGTGTTGCCTTCTCATACGATGAGGCGGCAGGCATGCTAAAGACAGTGAGCCTACAGAGCGAGGGATTCACCTGCACCATCCGTAACCGGCAGATCGGTCCACTGATTGATAGGCAGATTTTTCGTTTCAGCGAGGAAGGTATGGTCAATGCCCGATTCGACTACAACTATGATAACAGCTTCCGGGTCACGAGTATGCAGGCGGTCATCAACGAAACACCACTACCTATTGATCTGTACCGCTATGATGATGTATCAGGTAAAACAGAGCAGTTTGGCAAGTTTGGGGTCATCTATTATGACATTAATCAGATTATTACCACAGCTGTAATGACCCACACTAAACATTTTGACGCCTATGGACGAGTCAAAGAAGTGCAATACGAGATCTTCCGTTCACTGATGTACTGGATGATGGTGCAGTATGATAACATGGGCCGTGTGGTAGCCAAGGAGCTAAAAGTAGGCCCTTATGCCAACACCACACGGTACACATACGAATATGATTCTGATGGCCAGATCCAGGTGGTGTCCATAAATGACAAGCCTTTGTGGCGCTACAGTTACGACTTGAATGGCAACCTGCATCTTCTGAGTCCAGGAAACAGTGCCCGTCTTACGCCGCTACGCTATGACATCAGGGACCGCATCACACGGCTAGGAGATGTCCAGTACAGGTTGGATGAAGATGGGTTTTTAAAGCAAAGAGGCAATGACTTTTTTGAATACAACTCTGCAGGCTTGCTAATAAGAGCTTACAGCAAGGTTGGCGGATGGAGCATAAAGTATCGTTATGATGGTCTGGGCCGAAGAGTGTCTAGCAGAAGCAGTCAAGGACATCACATGCAGTTCTTCTATGCTGACCTGTCCAGCCCCACCAGAGTCACCCACATGTATAATCATTCCAGCTCAGAGATCACGTCACTCTACTATGATCTGCAGGGCCACCTCTTTGCCATGGAGCTAAGCAGCGGCGATGAGTTCTATGTGGCTTGTGACAACATCGGGACACCGCTGGCTGTATTCAGTGGCTCAGGCCTCATGATTAAACAGATCCTCTATACGGCATTTGGAGAGGTCTACCTGGACTCTAACCCCAGCTTTCAGCTCATAGTCGGATACCAGGGTGGCCTGTACGAACCCCTCACAAAGCTGGTACACATGGGCCGCCGCGATTACGACGTCTTAGCTGGTCGCTGGACCACACCTGACCATGACATCTGGAAGCAACTGAACAGCAACAACATAGTGCCCTTTAACCTCTACATGTTCAAGAATAACAACCCCCTAAGCAACACACAAGAGACAAAGTGCTACATGACAGGTAAGTGCTTTTGCCATTTTAAGCTTGAAATACGCTGTAACCTCTATGTGCTAATTTAATGGAATATTATACAATTTATAAGCTTAAAGCTTTCACCAGAGTCCTTTTTGCAGGAGTGGGCATTTTTTTAGACTGAGCTCCAGGGCTCAGCCTGGGGTATTTTATGGCCTTTTCTGGCTCCCCAGGTAACATGACTGTGCGCCGGCTTCCTCTGACTATTTTGTGTTCAGCTCTCTGCCCCAAAATATCTCATCATTCTTTTGTTGCCTCAGAGCATGAGTAAGGTAAATAGCAGCGAATGCTCCCCAGCCAGAGAAGACAATGGGGGCTTTACAAATCAGTGCCACTGGCTGTTGTATCAGCTTCTCCTTGCTTGGAAAGCAAACAACTATTTTATTGGAAGAGTACAAAATATTATAGGTCTGTTTGTAGTATGTGCCAGTGCCTTTAAGCAGCCTACTTTTAGGCCAAAATCAAAGCCCTAGTTAATGCCATTGCTGCCAAGACGAAATTAATGAGTGAGAATAGTGACTATTAGCTGTACTCATTATTTTGGATCAAAGCCTAGGGTTTGAGTTTTCCCTTGTGTATATGATTGAATTGAACAGTAAGAAACTGGAACGTATGGAACATATGAACACTTTGACAGCAAAATGTAGTAAACGGTGTTTTTTTACTTTTAGTCATTTTGCCCATTTATTTTCGTCTGACACACAAGGTTGTTGTTAACAAAACATTTAATTTAAAAAACGCTATACTGTATAGCTTTTATTTTTTAAGCGTTAAGTTTCTATGCTTTAACCAAACCGTGACATCAGACACCTTCGAGCAAAAGTTGATGCATCATGACAACCCAACCACGTCCTATTTTTATTATTATTATTATTATTATTATTATTATTATTAAAAGTCAACTCGAATATTATTAATACTAACCTGCATACTTGAATAACCATGAACACAACTGCAGGCTGATTTATCTGTTGTGACAAAACTGTGGGAGGTGGAGTTACAGATTTTTGCTTAATAAATTCACACTAAAATAACAACAACAACAAAAAAAAGACATAATTTTTTTTTTTGAGGCTTTTACGACCCTGGTGACTCCAAAAAAAGAAGAAGAAACGTGCACTTAGTATTGCTATTAGCTTCTAATACGTTTTGCTTCATTTGAATAAAACTTTTTTTTTCTCAAACTGGCAAAAATGGAGTTCTCATTTTGCTGTCAAACTGTTCATACGTTTCCAAATTCATACGCTTTACCTATAATTGCCTGCGATTTCACGGCATTGCATTTGCATGCTAATAGTCTTGTACATTCGCTATGTTTAACTTAACATTTAAAAATTAACAATGGAACACTCAGAGATGGTCATTAAGCTTCGAACTTTCTCATTAATGCTGGCTTTGGTTGAGGAATCACTAAACACACTCTTTAGATGTTTATATTCCAGTGTTTTATTTAACTGATGATGCTGACATTTCTGTCGCATACTTGGAATTATTCAATTAATTGCCGTGTAGCGTGTTTCTGTTTTAAAAGAGGCTTTATTAGATAATCCAGGCAGAAATAAACAAGGAGCTCCCGAAGTGCACTTCACATGAAGTGCACTTTGAAATGTAGTGATGCTGTTGATAGACGTTAATGACATACAGTATGGTTCATTCAGTTTTCATTATACAGTGTGAAAGCAGTTCAACATTTGTAAACAATTCCATCACATTTTTTTCTGATCTTAGAAAGCGTGAAACATTTGCCTCGTGAGAAAGAAGAAAATGTGGAATGTAACCGAGCAGAGTGGTGTTTACCAGCAGAACCAGACCTGGAATGTCACTCAACTTTATGTGAAGTTTTATCAGTGTAGTGTGCCTCAATGAAGTGCTGGGAATTATCCTCTTTTCTTGAGATGCAGTAATCTCTGGAGTATTCATCATGTTTAGCCCACCGTCACGCTTTAATCAATTTTCCATTGTAATGAGTGTAAAGCGAGCTTATTTCATGAAGGGAAAAATCACTTGACCTGTGTCCTTCTTCTTAATGAAAAATTGTTTTGCAGTGCAGAAATCAGTGTATCAGCTGTGTGGAATGTTTGTGATCTTGCATTCCTAAACCGTTGTTAACACTGTTCGTTGCAGATGTGAATAGCTGGTTAGTGACTTTCGGCTTCCAGCTCTATAACGTCATCCCTGGCTATCACAAACCTGTCACGGATGCCATGGAGCCATCATATGAACTCATTCATGCCCAGATGAAAACTCAGGAATGGGATAGCACTAAGGTAAGCAGACACATACTGCAGCGATTTGAACACTATCAGGAAATACAAGTCATACACACACATTTGTATCTATACAAATGCTGGAAATGGGTTTATACAGATGTCATGTATATTCTGTAATTAAAAGTAAAGCATGGGGACTTAGGCAGCAGTGCCAGTCCCAAGCCCAGTTAAAAAATAGGAACAATGAAACAGGTGAGGGCATCCGGGATAAAATCCGTGCCAGCTCTTGGCGGATCAACTGATCTGATGTGGCGACACCTATGATAAAAGGGACAAAGCTCAAGAAAAAAACTATACGCTGTGGGCATTTATGTAACTACCTATAACTTATGCAATAAGAATACTCTATACTGTACCTATTCCTAAAATTAACAATAATTTTAATCTCAATAACCGTGTAATCAGCTCACACGAAGAAACATCTGATTTCATTTTTCATTTTCAGTACAAGGCATTGTACTGTACAGTATGTTGTCAGAAGTATCTTGCTGGTCCTGACACAGTAGGTTACCACTGTTGGCGTTTTTTGGACATTTTGGTCCCTTTGGGTTCTACTGTAGGTTTCAGTGTGTGAACATGTGTGATGGACATTTCGTTGTGATCCTTAAAAAGAAAACTACTTTTACAATTTATTCACAAGCTCAAAGGTTTCCTTTTGTTTACAAAGGTTTGGTCTAGGCATGGTATTAATTAGCTGGAATAATGTTTATCAGTGAAAGGTCTTGAGAAGAATAGTAAGAAATAAATTCAGTTTCAAAAACCTTTTATTCGTGCTAACCCGACCCTTTAGTTTTGTAGCCTCCTGATGGAGCCCAGTGTAATCAGTTCAAATCAGTGGCTAGTGTGCCTGCCCTCTGCTCCTGCTTCTCAAACTGAGGGTCAAAATAAAGAGTGCTTGTAATAGTCCCGCCATTAGGGAAATTCCTTCCACATTTCCTTCCCCCCACCGGCTATTGATTTCAGCTCGGCTTTACACACCTTTCTGTCTCCCTTTTTCTTTCGTCTTTCACTTTCCACTTTACATGGTCTTAGACTTATCAAACCCTCGTGTCTTCTTTGAGTTACCTGAATAATTTAGAAGCTGTTTGTTTCGCGGATCAGGTCACTCCCCGAGAGCAGCTCGCATTAGCGCGCGTTGACGGCAGTGTTTTTTCTTAACGCCGAAAGACAGACACCTTGTTCCCTTGACGCAGCACTGCATGATTTTAACTTTCAAGGCATTCTAAGAAGCATAATAAGAAAAGGGACATACCAATGTAAATTCCTATCTGGCTTGTTGGATGTGAGATGTAGAGATTGTATAAAAGTCGCTAGTTCTTTCACCCGATAAGCACTTCTGTTCTGGCATTCGAAGAGGCCAGAAGTCATCAGTAAAGTCTGAATTGTAAATGGATACACCATAATAGACAGACGTATCCAAGGTTTCAGATGTTTGAGATATGAGATTTTAAATGTGAAGTGATGGATCCATTTGAAGCAGGCAGCTTGATAAGGTTGGCATGGATCGCACCCACACTCAAGGAGAATGAGCGAGCAAGCTAAATATACAAAAAGAGGTAAAGAATGTTCTTTCGGACTATCTGGGGTATCGTTTAGATTCTGTATATGTACGTCTTTTTCAACGCTTTGATAGCTTTACTCAAGTCCAAAACACATCAAACAAAAAGCACTCCAGCAAAACAATATAAATCAATACCTTATAATATCACATGTTAGATATAAAAACAAAGCGCTGGATTTTAAATAAGCTGAAATGAATATGTTGATCATTTTATTCATGCCTGTTTTTACTAAGGGCATTTTTATATGATGTTATTTTAGATATCTGGTTAACTTTGCACAGCATTAGGATAAATATGCTAATACTGAAAAGGAAGCCATGTTATCAGTATACTCACTATATTAACATTAACTTTTATTTAAATAATTTTTCAGTAGACAAATTAGATAATAAACCAAACAAGTGCCTTTCTTTTTCCTTGTGGTCGTTCTTATGATGCGTACAGCCAGCAACGAGCATTTGACGCTATGTCATTCCAATTCGAGTTAATGTTGGCATGTTTCCGAATTAGCTTTAGTGATTTTGGTTTTGTTAAGCCTGTTGAATCGCTGTGGTGTTTTTGGTTTGTTAATCTGTTCTGCGCATACAAGCCACCAAATTTACAGGACCTTTTGAAGGCCACACAGACTCCAGAAGCCAGTTTTCTCTTTCATTTGCTCCGAGTGCTTCAAATCCAACTTAATGAAATCCCTTTTGGAAAATAGTCATTACAATATAATCACGCGCGCACACAGTCTTGTCCCAGGCTGGATATATTTAGCTGTTTGATTTGCCAGCATGCACAGTTATAAATCCTAGTTGTTATTTGATTAAATGTTCTGAGCTTGTCATGAAAGCATTAAATGATGAAACCCTGCTGGCTAGTCTAATTTCTGTGTGCACTTTAATTATCACTAACTTGACCACATGATAAGACTCTTTAAAAGTTGAAAGCAATGCAATTTTCAAGACTTGTCAGATCTTTCTGTCTTGTTCTTCTATAAACAGCCGCTGCAGAGTTGAAGCCACCACAGGATACTTGGTATATATAGAGCATTGGTCTCCACGACATGGATGGACATGGTTGTTGGTGCCAGACAGGCTGACCCGAGTATTTCCAAAAATTTTGAACTAACAACCATATCGTCTCTAGGGTTCATGAATGGTCCTGGAAAAAAGTAAATACCCAGTGAGCAGCAGCTCTCTTGGCAAAATGCTTTATTGGTTTGAGCTTATAAAAAGGCAGTGGTAACTCAAATATACAGTAATCTCGTTTACAACCGAGGTGCGCTGAAGAGGATCTCTGAATGCACAACATGTTGAACCTTGAAGCAAATGGGCTGCAGCAGCATAAGACCACACCGGTGCTTTTTCCTGTCAGCTAAGAACAGGAAACTGAGGCTACAGTTCGCATGTGTGCATCAAAATTGGACAACAGAAGAAAAAACGTTGCCTGGTCTGATGAGTCTTGATTTCTCCTGAGACATTCATATAGTAGGGTCAGAATTTAGTATGAAAAAAAAAAAATCATAAACTCATGGATCCATCTTTGGTCTTAGGCTGGTGGCGGTGATGTGTGTGGAATATTTTCTTGGCACACGTGTGTCCCTTACTACCAATTAAAATTTAAATGCCAAAGGCTACAGTACCTGAGTATTGTTGCTGGACATGTCCAACAGTAAGTCCACTGTACTCAGATGACCTCCACAGTCACCAGATCTCAATCCAATAGAGCTCCTTTGGGATGTGGTGGAACGGGAGATTCGCACCATGAATATGCACCTGACAAATCCGCAGCAACTTCATGTTTCCATCATGTCAATATGGAACCAAATCTCCAAGGAATGTTTCCAGCACCTTGGTGAATCTACAAAGAATGAAAGCAGTTCTGAAGGCAAAAGGGGGGGGGGGTCCATCTAGTTCTAGCATGGTGTACCTAATTAAGTGGCTGCTGAAAGTATTTCAACTGTAATTTTACATAGTCTGAAGTTTCTGTTTCCTTTTCGAAGGACATTGTTGTTACTCCGGAAATGAGACCGTATTAATTCCTGACTCGTTAGTATAGGTGTAGCTACTTTATTACTCATAAATCAGCCCAACCCCACTTACGGACATTATTTTCTTTTTTTATTGGGAGGAAATAAATGATTCTAATTGCCGGCCAAATTGCTTTTTGAAAATATAATTATGGGGTCATTTATGAGCTTTTAAAGAAGCTACATAAAAAAAACCCACTAATGGCCTCTGCAAAAGTAGTGCTGTTCCTATGAGGGTTTAAAGTAGGCTGTTTGCTCCATAATGTCCATATTTCATTTAAAGTATTCACAACGATAGAGGGGAAGGAGGAAAGAGCCACTCATTACACATGTGACAATAGCGCCTCCATTTCCTCCAGCAAGATGGTACACTTTTAGAGTAGCCTCCAAATACTTCAACTTAAGTCTCGTACAGAAAAAAGCATAAAGCAGGGGGTTGTTTATCAAAAAAAAAAATTGCTGTAGTGGTGCAATAATTGGGTTCCATTATTGCAAATATGAATAAGCATTTTATCAAAATAACATGAAGAACTGCTAAAAGGTTTCTTCAGCTTGTTTTGCACCAGTGAGCATTCACATGTTGTAGAAAAGAGAGAAAGGAGAGGAAGAGTAGTAGTATGACTAATAGCAGGCTCAAGGTAGAGGTATTGTGCCCCTAAAACTTCAAATCAATTCAGAGCAATTAGTGGTTTGAGATTATGCTAGGGAAGAAAAAAAATCCTCTAGCACTTCTTTGATTGTATATCGATCTCATGATTACTCACACGGACAGGGTAGAAGTACAAGTAGACCGTCCACCTCCTCAATACTCCGGCCGCATAAACATTCTTACCCTGCCACCTATAACTATTTTTGAAAGATATATCTGCTGTCTGAGCAGCCTCGTTCTCATGCTGACACGACTGCGATAGCTGTAGAGTAGTGCAAAAATAGTGTGTATGGCTTGATTTGTACTATATTCAGCTGAAGAGCAGCTGAATATGCAGCAGAAAAATGACAGAAATATGTGTCCTGATAGTCCTGGTGGCATCCACCATTAGCTTCTGACTTTGATTAGTGCCCTGGACCGCTGGTCCTGCAGGCACTCTGACCACCATACGCTACTTGAATGATGCATCTTTTTTAGACCTGAGAGATCATAGAGGTAGACCCTAGGACAGGCGTTGTCATCCCTACACCACACACACGTCTGTATTGTGACTAAGGTCAGAGAGTTGGCGTTCTACAAATTGGGGTGGTGAGGTGTGAAATGTTTTTCAGACAATGTGTCCTGCCAGAGACACCTAACAGCTGAACGCAACTTAGCCTTCTGCTCACACCCTTTCTTGCCAAATTGGGTGGGTGGGGGGGGTCCCAGCAAAAAGAAAGATATAGGGAGGGTGTTAAAGACTTTAGGCTCTTCTTTATCCATTAATTCCAGACAGGAGCTTCTTCTTTCTAGGGTTTCTCGAAAGAAGCTAATCACAGCCATTGTCTAGCCCTTATTACTGTATCTCACCCTACTTTTCCAGGGTTGTTGACTGGAATTTTCTGTTTTTGCTTTAATATAATCACTGAAGAAGACTGAAAACAGACGTGACCATTTTGTAGAAGAACCAAGTAGCTCTTGCTGAAGAATTACACAGCCTTTTTTAGTGACAATCGTATTTTTAGAAAAGTGTTTACCAGTACGGTTATACAGCTCGCCACAGTACAGAAAGGCTTACCCTGAACAGTCAGAACATGAAAATTAAAAGTGTTTTGAAGTGGTAATGAAGCAGACTGAGAACTGGACTGTGAGAGAGATGAGTAGCTGAACATGGGGAGAAAAAAGGGAGGTCACCCACCCTGCACCAGCCATCAGTTACTCCTGGGAGTTAGTTACTCCTTAGAGACGGGTAATGCAATCAAGCCTGCTGCTATAGAGCAGACGGGGTGAAACCAAATGCAGATGTTTTGGTGTGCCTACCACTAGTCTGGGTTAAATAATAACGTCTTTCATTTGGATAGGGCCTTTGTCAAACCCATGGCTGAGTTACCAATTACAGATTATTAACTGTATCATAGAGCGAAGGGCTACAATGAGTGTTGATAAGACGGCGTATTTCAGCTGGGCTTTAACCAGAGAAGAGCAAGATGATTTCAATTAGGTATGAATAAGATATTGTCATGGCAGGAATAGTGGCAATTATAGTATATGTGGAAACAATTCAGTGAATATACTGGATGCATGCATGGATGGATGGATCGATCACTTGAGCAATGCCTGATTGGAATAATAGAAGCCGAAGCCATAGCTTAATGATTAAGGACAGTTGTAAGTTCAGGTCCCAGCACTGCCAAGCTGCCACTGTTGGGTTTTTGAACAAACCCAGTTACCTCACCTGCTTAGTTGTATACTGTCTCAGTTCTAGATTACTTCATGTAAAGCACCAGGCAAACAAAGTGGTAAAGTAGACAGTGGAAGCTTGGTAGTTAATCTGTTGGAGTAATGATTGGGTTTTAAACCCCATCACATGGCAAATATTTTAAATGTAAATGTGAAGTGTTTCTAGACAAATGCACACATGATTATTGGTCAATTTATATTCAGTATCATTCTGTGTCATTGCCTCCAGTAAATCCTGATTCAATCACTCATAAGTCCTGCAAAATACTAAAAAATAAAGCAGTATACAGTACTGTGCAAAAGTCCTAGGCACCGTATTATATGCCGTACCAATTTTGTTATATATGTTTATCATGTCTGTGTCTAAAACTCTTGGTTTTAAGCAATGAGTTTTCACTCCAAATATTGACTGTTTATTTTATTACTCTTTATTGCTCTTTATAGAATTTTTTTTTATGCAGAAATGTTTTCAAAAGCATCTTTTGCTTATGCCATATTTTTCTATGTGCCCAAGACTTTTGCACAGTACTATAAGTAAAATAGTTGTTAGGTTTTACTGAGCTTGCTGGAGAATATGAGTTCTTCTGGTAACTTTGTCACACTCGCTCCTTTCTATTTTTATGCAAATCTCCGGAGCGTACGTTAGGTTTTTTGTTTCCATCTAAAAACTGTTCTGTCTTGTACCATATTTCTTTCTTTACACCCATGCACATATTCTTCTGTGATGTTATTTATTTATTAATTTTTAAGTTATATATGGAAATACTGAATGCTTTTGTACATAATTATGCAGACATGATAAACATATATAACAAAATTGGTACAGCATACAATAAAAGACTTTTGCAATACTGTATATTTGGAAGTTGGGTTGGTGAATTACTATTTGTGTCCAAAACTGCAGTTGAATAATTTGAATAAGTGTCATAATTCCACTCACTCCACTTATTAACTATTTATACCAACTACTACTATATCAAACTCTTCTGTTTTTCTGATAGTAATTTGTCTGCTTTTGTGTATCTGTGTGTGCAGTCTGTACTCGGAGTGCAGTGTGAGGTCCAGAGACAACTTAAGTCCTTTGTGAAGTTGGAGCGTTTTGACCAAATCTACAGAGCAAGCGGTGCTGGTTGTCCACAATCCCCTTACAGCACATTCTTTGCCTCAGGGGCTTCAATCTTCGGTAAGGGTGTGAAGCTAGCCATCCGAGAGGGTCAAGTGAGTGCTGACATCATTAGCCTGGCCAGTGAGGATGGCAGGCGTCTTGCTGCTGTTCTGGACCAGACTATCTACCTACAAGATCTTCACTTTACAATTGATGGCATGGACATGCACTATTTTGTGAAAGCAACATCAGCAGAGGGCGATTTGGCACTGCTCGGTATGACCGTGGGACGCCGAATGTTAGAGACAGGAACTAACGTGACAGTTCAGCAGCTGAACACGGTGCTGGGTGGCCGAGCTCGGCGCATTACCGACGTGCAGCTGCAACATGGCGCGCTGAACCTGAACGTACGCTATGGGAGCAGTCTGGACGAAGAAAAAGCCCGGGTGCTGGAGATGACTCGGCAAAGAGTTGTGGCAGCCGCCTGGCAGCGGGAGCGACACCGACTGCGCCAGGGAGAGGACGGTTCCCGCGCCTGGACGGACACTGAGCGGCAGCAGCTGTTCAGCTCGGGCCGCGTGCAAGGCTATGACGGTTACTACGTGGTGCCCGTGGACCAGTTTCCTGAGCTGGCCGACAGCATCAGCAACATTCACTTTCTGCGCCAGAGCGAGATGGGCCGCAGGTGACACGAACACAAAGGAAGCCGCGCTCAGACTGAGCGTCCAGGACTCTTTGCCAAAGACATGTTGCTTGTGTGACCACTTTGTTAAATCTTTTTTTTATTATTTAATTTTTGTTTTCGTTGTTTTGGGGGGTTTTTTGTTTTCGTTTTTAGACTGCCTTACTTAAGACCATGTTGCAGGCAGTTGCACTGCATTGACATACAAGTGCTTTTTTTAAATTGCGTAACAGTTTCTGGCTGCCAAATGAGGCTGCTAGAGAAATGACATATGGTAACATTGGTTATTTAGTTCTGACTCCTTTTCTACAGATCAGCTCAAAGGGATCCTGGAAGATGGCTGGTTATGCATTTTGATCACTGGCAAGTGAGCAGATTGGCATTCAGCTTCACTCCACCCTGCCTTTTTCTCACCCCACAGCCAAGGAGAGCCTTTTTTAAAAATCACTTCTTTTTATACTTGAAAGTCTGCCACACTTAAACAAGGACAGTGTCTGTTGTTTAGTCTCCTGATCGCCCCTTCCCTTATCATCACAGACTCTTGAATTGGTGTCATGTGCCATTTCAAGTCTGCTTGACTGCCTAGTATTTCTTAAATATCTGAATTCGACCAACGGATAAAAAAATTTTTGAAAAAAAGGCAAAAGAAAGGAAATCATAGAGGGCATGCTCACAGTTTGAACACATAATGTGAAATGTCTTACTGAATACAAAAAGGGCAATTGTGACAAAACAGTGGTAAAGATTGTTCTAAAAAATATACAGTCTATATTGACATTGCTGGAAAAAAATATATATAAAAAAAACTTCTGTATGAAAATGAATATTTTACTAAAATACATAAAATCACCTAAAATCTATTTCATAGCTACATGTATGAAAATAAGAACAGTATATCTAATGTGAATACATTACGAAAAATGTGAACTGTCGTCCCTTTTAATTGCAATTTGCTGTACTTGAACGATGCCTAATGTTCCAACACATGAAAAAGATGTGTGTATATATTATGTTTGGGAATGTCAATCCATGAAATTAATTTGTTTGGTTTTTATTGTTGAAGCAATTAAGATTTTAATATGCTTAACCATTCATTTCAGGAGAACAGTATTTATTTTAGTAATGTGCTTTTTGAACCAATGTTGCTCCTCATGCGCTCTGTCTGTGCAAGAGACATGAATGCTTAAATATATATATATATATCTATAAAACTAAAAAGGACTCACACACACACACACACACACACACACATGCAAACAAAACAGCACATTACTAGAACATGCCCTCAGACGTTCCTCAGGCTTTCCCTTCCGTGAACATGTTCAGCTGTGGAGTGCCAGCACTGGACACTGGGCTAAGGACAGTTTCGAACCCCAGTGGGATGCCTGAGGGTCAGAGTCTTAAGTGCCCTGGATATGAACCACAAGACTCCACCGAGTCCCACCGCTGCCTGAGATGCATTACAGCCTGCAGACGTGTAGTTTCTGTCTACAAGCAGAGGGGTTGAAATGCATGCCAATCTGGCAACCCGCCATGTGGATATAACTTCTTTGCTTTTTGTGCGTCCTATAGCTTGACTACCTACTGAACTTCAGAAGAACATCAAGTGTAGCCTTTCTCTGTCATTTTTTCGAAAAAAAAAAAAAACATTTCTGAGATGGAACAAAATGGTGTTAATGTGTCGGACATGGTGTCACGGTGTAACACACACCTCTAGTGTAGGCGTACAGCTGAATCTGTTATTACAGTTTGTGTGACTGGGGACCGTGCGTGGGGACGATGAGTATATCAGTGATCACAACTTGTATAATTCTGTCAAGCATATTTTTTTTATTTGAATGTCAGTTGGATGTTGGATACAGCCATAACTCTTTGCTGTATTTAAAAAAAAAAGAAAGAAAAAAAAAGTTTGAATGAAGAAAAAAATGCATTGTGGTGACTTTGCTGAGAACTGCGTCGTGAGGCTGTACTTACTTTCTAAAGTTTTGGACTAATTTACATTTTTTTTCCGTTTAGTTTTTTTTGGGTTGATGTTGTTTGTTCTCAACACTGTGTTTCTAACGCTTCTCTTTGGATCTGTAAATAAGATGATGAGAAATGAGCTGTAAATAAAATGCCAATGTAGATACCTTTTAGAGCTACAGCAGTGAATCTGTGTAGTCTTTAGGTAAAGAAGGGGAAAAAAATAAAGAATATTTTGTGTTTACATTTATTTAATGTCACTATTTTGTCCTGTTTTGACAATTTTGCATGTAAGGAAAACAGCCAAAATTATGGAAAATCATTTAGCACAAATATTTATGCCAATTCACTTTAAGAATTCAAAAAAAAAATTTCAAGGCTTTTTTTGGCAGTCTGCCTACAAACATGAGTTTGGGTAATGGGCCAGTTTAACAAATAGTGATAAGTCTGTCAGAATCTTTAGTCCTAAAGAGCTAGCGACGATATTTGATATCCACTGTAGATATTCAAACACATGGATTTTTTTTTTTTTTTTGGTCTCTTTTTTATATAAATTTATCAAGACCAATAATTCATCCACTTATGCAATACTGCGCAAAAGTCCTTGTTTCATGTATTTTTAATTGTAGTCTTGATGAATAGTTCTCCAGTTTTCCTGCATAACTTTTTTGGCTTATTTTCAGTCCAGTCCCAGTACCTGACCAATTTCAGAGTACAGTAATGTTTTTTTGTTTGTTAAGCCACGCAGTGACCAATGAATCATTTAAGCACGAAAAACATCTAAACGTAAAGCATGAACCAGATGATCAGGCCGGTGATTAGTATACTGATGATGCTGAACGCTGAGTGGTTGGAACAGATGAGAGGGGAAATGAGGTTGCTGCTGAGGTTCTTACATAAACAACCAATTTTTTTTATTGTATCTTAAGACACTTTGATGCCTGTCACAGTAAAACATTTGTTACCATTTCTCTAATTTATTGTAACCTCACTTACGTACTGATCGTCTATACGGCTTGTATACAAGAAAGTCGCAGGGGGGCGCCTGAAGCCTATCCCAGGAGACTTAGGGCTCGAGACAGGGTGCCAATCCATTACAGGGCACACACATTCACAGACTACGGGCAATTTAGGAACATCAATTAATTCAATTCAATTTTAGTTGTATAGCGCTTTTAACAACTGACATTGTTGCAAAGCAGCTTTACACAATCAAAAAGATTATTTAAGTTTGTATGAGATGTGAACATGTATGAATCAAAATGATAAGATTGTCCCTGATGAGCAAGCCGAGGATGATGGCGATAGTGGCAAGGAAAAACTTCCTGGCTGGATGGTAATAGGAAGAAACCTTGAGAGGAACCAGACTCAACAGGGAACCCATCCTCATTTGGGTGAAACAGAAAGCAGGGGTTGATCTGCATCATACTGTGTGAGACTGGAAGGTCAGTATAACAGGAGATGTGTTTAAGTTAACATTGAGTCCAGATCGTTATTGGAGGCTCAGGTAGACTGTAGGAAACTCCAGTCCTGAACTATGGAGCGACTGAAGTCACAAGTCCTCAGAGAACAGCTGTCTGCATCAGCCGAGGATAGGACCGTCTTTGTGGAAAAATGGAACCATCCCCAGTCACAACACACATCCCAGGCAGACCACATGGAGCATCCATGTGACGAGATCTCCAACCAGCTGTAGTTTTCATAATAGGTGGTACTGACAAGCAGCCTGCATCCTTTGATCGAAAGGATCAATTAGCCTAATCTGCATGTCTTTGAACTGTAGGAAGAAACCGGAGCCCCCGGAGGACATGCAAACTCCATGGTCACTCACAGAGGCAGGAATCGGACCCGGACCCTGGAGGTTTCTAGGCGACAGTGCTAACCACTAAGCCACTGTGCCGCCTTAATTTAATTTACTTACTTTGATTTAATATAAAGAAATGAGAGGAGGAAGAACACAGTTCTGTATATGATCGCCAACTGGTATAATTACATATACAGTAGAAAGATGTTCTTAGTCCATTAGACCTTATTTATGAACATCAGCAGAATGCAAGATGGAAATAAATATGAACAATTCTTAATCATGTAGAACCTTAGGGGTTTGTACTGTATGTTTAGCTGTTTTTCCCTTCACCGCCATAGGAATTCAAAATGTCAGAACTACTGTATATACTTGTGCTTGTGACACAAAGGAAACAGTTTTCAATATCAGTTCGGTATAACCTTTAATTTCCAGAACCACCAATAGCAGAACTTGTCAAGATTTGACCGTGTAAATGCTTTCCCAAGAAGTGTGCTAGATCACACCATCACTTACCACTGCGAAATGAAAATCACCTCCATTATATACAGTACAATTTCCAGGGTAACACAGCCTACTGCGTCTGTTTGTTTCATTATATGGTAAGTATTCCTCAGCAGCTGCTCCAGCCTGCAACCTCACAGGGGTGTTTATTTTTATCTTCATAAATAGGTTTGGTGAGACGAGTGCTCCTTTTCTCGAATAGAGGAACAAAAACAACCGGGATGTGCTTATCAATCCAGGCCAGCTGTAATAAAGATCGTTTCAAATTTGCTGATATGAATGCATACGAATTTATTTGTGCGAAGGTTTCTCAGTGGAAGCCGTTCTACTGAATCGGTAAAGCCAGCCTTCATTTACTGCAGAGAGCTTTCTGGGGGGTTTCAGCTTGATAGCGACTGTTCATCATCACTACTGAAACTTTCCCAGTGGACACACCTGCAGAGGTTAAGCTCCAGACTGTGTATGCAAATGTATGAGCATGCATGATCGTGTGTGTGTGTGTGTGTGTGTGTGTGTGTGTGTGTGTTTGTGAGTATGGGCGCGCACTCTCCCACAGGCAAAGTCAAGTCTTCATCCTGTTGCACTAATGCAGCTAATAACGGGCAGTCGTTCTAAGTGACCTGGTTCTACTGTATTCTGCCTCATCTTAGGTACTTCTAACACCTGTGGCTACGGGCTTGCAGCCAGTGCACATAATAATAAAAAAGCTCCTCGCTCACCTAAGAAATCCATCACTGAGGCACGGGAAAGAATGGCATTAACAGTGTGACACTCCCGAAAGGGGCAGGGCACGGGCTCATTATTTCATGTGTAAATGCAAACTAATTTTTATATTGTCATAGGGTGGCATAGGGCCAATAAAACTTCTTAAACCTCAAAATCTGACCATAACATTAACTGCATTAACACAACTGTAGATCGAAGATACAAAATCAGGTCTGTTGCAGGAATTTGAATTTATTGTTGAAATTATTAAAGATGGAATTACGACACAAAAAATGCTAACTTCATTTTATAGTATTATGACTGCACGGTTTCTCTGAACATCTGGATTAAATCCTGGGTCATAAAAAGGACTTAAATCAATGATGCAAAACAAGCACATTCACCTAAAATAGAATTAACACTATTTTTTTTTTTTTTTTTGCAGATGCATTTGCTGTAACTTTAATAACTAAAAATATTTCTACTAATGCGGGAGCATTTTTTTTTTTTTTGCTACATTTTAATCATGATAAAAACCTGCATGCTGTATATATAGTACAAAGCACATTATCGTTCTACTTGCAAAACAATGATCTATTTAACAGATGAGTGATTTACACGTGTGTCATATACAGTATGTAAGAGAAAAAGCAGTGTAACATGGGATAATAATGTGCAAAGTGGGTATAAACCAATAAAATCGACACATTGACACAGATTCTACAAGTCTCAATCACCAGAGACAATCACCATTTTTTCCCCAAAAAGATTCCTTCAGTTGGTGTTTCGATGATGCCGGTAGAGAAAGCTGTCCAACTAACTGTGTTCAGGTGACTGTGAAGACCACAAAATATCATTTTCATCATTTTTATCATCAACCTGAAGAGAGATGTAAGAAAACTGAAAGAAAGCACTTTTATCAGGAGAGAAATGCTTCATGAGAAAATTATAGATGATCAGTTGGAAAAACCTTGTATTGATCTGCTGTGACTCTTCCCTCTAAGAGAACAAATGGACCCAATTCATGACAACAAAATAAATAAATACCCCTAAAGCATAGCTGAGCCACTGAACTTCTTCTAAACATAATTTGTCCTTAATGGTTGTTTTTTTGTATTACTTTATCAGTAAAAAAAAAAAAAGAAAAAAAGAAAGAAAGAAAAAAAAGGCAGCTCAGGATTGAATCGAGACCCTGGAGCTATGCGCCATCCATCATAATAAACGTTACAGAAAGAATACATTAGTAAAGCGTTATGTAACTATTTTTCATATAAAAAATAGTGAAGGATGACAGGTTTACCTGCAGAGCAAACACCCAAAGTTCTCAATGTTCTGCAAGACACAGAAAAATCATACAAGCCTTTTTTTATTATTAAACAGCATGACTGAGTACTGGACCTGGAAGAAGGCTGGCCACATCTTTTTAGAGCTCGCTTCTTATAGCAATGCTTCTCAAAGGTTTGCAAAGTGGTTCTCAAAATTCTCAAAATCCTTTATAGACTTTATAGCGTTTATTAAATACTCAAATCAGGCCACTCTTGCCATGTGATTGGCTTATTAAATAACTGCATATATGTCTTTCTTTATGCAAACTTTGCCCGTTTCCCCAATGTGGAATCCAGGGCCTGTATTTACAAAGCTTCTTAAGCCTAACAGTTGCTTCAAGTGATGAAATTCTAAGAAAATTCTTAGAAATATGACATTTTCTTAGATTTTCCCTTTAAATTTAGGACTAAATCTTTGTAAAATAAAAATGATTCATGTAACATCTTAGACCTAAAAACCGGTTAAGAGTAGAGAGAACTTTCAAGAGTCTTAAGAGTTTCTATAGCAGTGGACAAAATGGTGGAAAGAAGAAATATTCTCCAAACACTAAACATAAACGTAAACACGGCTCTTCTGTCCAATTTGGTTTTCTTGTTTTTTGTACTTCCTTTGATCTCTCTTGGATTGTTGGTTACATACTGTACCATCCAAAAGTGCAACTTAAACTTGACTGTCCTGCAATCATGTAAATTAGTAAAAGGTGAGCCATTTTGATGTCATCAGCCTGAAATGGGTCACAAGTCAAAAGTAAAGTAGAGTACAAGCTTCAGAAGTAGACACATTTTCAACATTTGACTGTTTTAATTATCTTTAAGATATTTAGCCTATAACAGAAACTTTGCAGTAGCCTGTAGTCATGATTGTAAATTTTTTTCATATTCAAACATTATGATTTCACTGTCTATTCTATTATTATGTATTCCTATTTTCACAAAAAGCACATTTCAAGACCATTGCAGAGGTCAGAGGTTATTTTTTTTTTTTAGCAACGGGGTACTTTCCTTACTCAGAGAAGTTTCCTAAATCACTTTAAGTCTTGGACTCCCAGATAGGACTTTTTAAGCTAAGATAGGAGCTCTCTAAGAGAATTCTAAGAAGCTTTGTGAATACGGGCCCTGGCTCCCATTTATGTACCGTACTGATTTTAATGCTTGTGACCTATTTCAGATTGATGGGAGCAAAATGAGCTCAATGATGAGAGCTCAGCTTTTACCAGTTTACACGTTTGCAGGACAGTCCATTTAAGTTGCACTTTATGATGGTACGTACTGTAGCCAACATTCCAAGAAAGATGGAAGGAAGTAAAACAACAAGAAAACCAAATTGGACAGAAGAGCCGTGTTTACTTTTAGGTTTATGTTCAGTGTTTGGAGAATATTTCTTCTTTACGCCATTTTGTCCTCTGCTATAGAAACTCTTAAGCCTCTTAAAAGTCCTCCTCTCTACTCTTAACAATTTTTACCTTAGCAGCTGTTTTTAGAGCTAAGAGGTTTTATGAATCATTTTTATCTTAAGAAAGTGTCATAATTCTAAGAATTTTCTTAGACTTTTGTCACTAGGAGCAACTTTTAGGCTTAAGAAGCTTTGTGAATACGGGCCCAGGGTGGTGGTTGGCGTAGAATAGGATTCACAAAAAGCCTTGATTTTGGACAGTGAGTGTGTGGATGTTTGTCTATGATATTCTTTTTGAGAGGATAATGTTCTTTGTCAACTTAAGTGTCTCGCAAGCGTAGATCGCATGGAGAAGTTTTTTTGTAAGCTGGTGGTGTTACTGCGCCCTAGAGAGTATATAAGGAATATCAAATAATAATAATAATAATAATAATAATAATAATAAGTTTATTAATAAGAAATCAAACCCTTTGAATATTTCTTCAATGCCAAGTTCAGTTATAGTGACCAACTCCTCAGTACTCAGACGTTAAGTGAGATAAGCACAGACTCCTCTTTCAGGCTGCCTTTCATTCTTCTGATAAGCATTCTAAGTTTTGTCGAGTTATGCAAAGGAAACACAAAAGTGATTGCTGTTAAAATCAGCCAGGCCCATATGCCTGCTGAGTCTAATGTTTTATACAGTCATTCGTTCATGGGGTGCTAGCAATGTTTTCGAAGTCCATAAACATAGAAATGACTCATAATCAGACACCTGGTCGGTCCTCCAAGTCTCACACTGACATTTGGAGGCTGTGAATTCACGATGAATCAATACAAAACCAGTGCGAACAACAGATTGAGCTCAGACAATAGCAGTGATGCTCCGATGGGACTCATAAATGTGGCTTTGTTCTTCAAAACCTCACTTTGTGCTTGATGTGTGGTCACATTTGCTGTGACGAGGCAGCTTTCTTATTTTTTAAATGCATTCAGCTCCATAAATGCACTGAGTATGACAAAGGAAATGTACAAGACAGGACATTAAAATGCATCTTTTGTTTTTATATCAGAGAGAAAGACTAAGAAAGAGATACAAAGAGAGAGAGAGAGAGAGAGAGGGAGGGAGGGAGGGAGGGAGGGATGGGTTTCATAAGGTCAAATGGATTCTCCAAATTAATAGATGTTGTTAACTTGTGCAACACGAACATTTCTCATGTTAGGTTTTAAAGCAATGAATAAGACCAGTGAATTTTAAAACACTATGGGATGCTTCTGCTTCTAGATACTCATAAACACTATCGTTTTTCTATGTAAAAATTGTTATTTATCCTGCCTTAATCCCAGCCTGTTTGCAGACCTGTGTATATAAATTTTATTCACTTCCTCTGATATGAAGTAGAAGCACCTGTACTGCACTGTTTACTCTCCTGCTGGCTGTTCATCACAAATCAACAGCCGAGCGTTGGCAGAAAGTAGCGAATAAGGCTTCTTTAAAATTCAGATGCTCTTGAAGGCAAGAATGCTAATTTCTGAGAGATTGAGGTGATCTCAGCAGAAGCATGTCGTAGGGAGGGTCTCAGCTGGGTGGTGATGCCTGGCTACATTTTTTTTTTCTTTTGACAGATGTGAACAATGGTAGAGCCCAGAGAAATGTCAACATGGCGATTAGTAGGAAAAGCAGACACACTCCAACATTCATCAGTCAGGCTGCCTTTATATATTTATTCTTATTGACAGTACAGCGAAGGCATTTATTAGAGAGACTACCCCATGGGTATATCTGATCCCAGAAGGCTTTGCACAGTGTGGGGAAAACAGGACCATACTTATGCCGCCACCCACATGTGACACATTTATACCCTTACCACCGACTGGGGTAAAAATAGATCAGCGCCAATGCAGGAATTTATATACTGTATATACAGTATACTGCTTTAACTTTAGCTTTAACTTCCCATGTCCTTGTGAGACTATTTGTCTACTGGACACAATTCCAGAAATTAAATCCAAACACTGCTGTAATTAAATCCTAGGATATCCAAATGATGTACAGTATGGGTGCATCTTGACAGTATATCAACTGTGTGCATATTGTAGCATGTGCATAGACATAGAGTAGAACAATTTCCTTATTGTGAGATGTTTGCTACAGAAAAAAGCAGCAATATTATTTTTAGCCTCACAAAAAAAAACTCATGTCACCACTGTCAATACTGCTAAAACCAAACTTAATAATAAGAGTTCTAATAATGATTAATAAATAAATATCAAATTGCAATTTTGTCACATACACAACCACACACTGTATGATATGCAGTGATATGTTTATACAACTTAACAAGAAAGAGGCTGATATGACTTAAAAGGAAAGAATTGAAAAAAGTCACTACAATAGAATAAAAAAATAAATAAATTAAATGTAAAAAAAAAATTGATTGGAATATACTTTAGAAATTTACACGTCAAAAATTGCAAACTAAAATTTTATTTCATATACAGAGTCAGCCAACAAAAATATATACACACTTTTATAGTATGATGTATATAATAATAATAATAATAATAATAATAATAATAATAATAATAATAATAAGTATTACTCTCACTCACTCATCTTCCATACCACTTTATCTTGTATTCAGGGTCGCAGGGGCCTGGAGCATATCCCAGGAGGCTTAGGGCTTGAGGCAGTGTACACCCTGGACAGGGTGCCAGTACATTACAGGGCACACACACTCACATTCACATTCACACACTATGGGCAATTTGTGAACACCAATTAGCCCAATCTGCATATCTTTGGACTGTGGGAGGAAACCGTGGTATCCAGAGGAAACCCACCAAGCACGGGGAGAACATGCAAACTTCATGCACACAGAGATGGGAATAAAACCTGGACCCTGGAGGTGCAAGGCGATAGTGCTAGTCACTATATCACTGTGCCATCCATAAGTATTATTATATCTTATTATATAAATATTGCAATCAAATTAGTAATTTGATTCTTTTTTTTGCAATTTTATATTTATAAGTTCTTCTTTTCCGGAAGTGCATAAACCTTTTTTTTTTGGCTGACTCTGTATATAGTCACAGAATTTACAGCTGGTGCAAAATGTAATTGTCAAGTCTCAGGAATTAAAATATTTCAAATATACTGTAAAATGGTAAACAATGTGGTGTGTGGTTATGACAACAGCAGTATGACTGAAACATGACGTATGAAATGAAATAATGTGTGTAAAATACTGTTTGCCACATGTAAATTAATAAGGTTAAGGGCCCAACAGTGGCAACTTGACCCCAAACCTTCTGACCAGTAAACTTGGGCATGTAAACATTCAC
>JAOVVA010000052.1:18162832-18200137 GCA_028565275.1 Leiocassis micropogon | reverse complement strand
TTTAACATCTTTGCAATCTTCTTATAGCCATTGCCCTTCCTGTGAAGAGAAAGAACACCTTGCCTACTGTGAAGCATGGCGGGGGGTCAATCATGCTTTGGGGTTGTTTTGCAATTTAATTGTAAACAAGATGACTGAAATGATCAAAATCGATGTCAAACTGGCCATAACACTTAATTTCAGTGGGGGTTGAATAATTTTGAACACAACTGTGTGTGTATATATATATATATATATATATATATATATACTGTATATATATAATAAGTTTTAATACAACAGTTCTCTGAGAATTAAATGCAAACAACTAATTTGTACTTTCTAGTTATATTTATCTCATTTGATGTTCTAGTTAGAAAATAAATATAGAACAAAGGAAATTAATAATAATATATTATAAATAAATTAATATATATAATATAAAAAAAATTTTTTTGCCCAACAACAAGGTAAATCCTGAAAAACATTACAAGTACATTTTATTCATGGGAATTGGCTTATTTCTTCTCTATTGTGGCCAATCTTGCAGAGTTATCGCTGTTTGTTCATTTGTTGGTTTGTTTGATTTCTAACCATTGTACCTTCATCATGTGCAGTCATTCCACATGTTAACATGCTACAAAATGAGATAGTAATAAATGATTTCCACTGCACCCCAAAAACACCCGAGTATAATTTTAAGCCTTTCAATTAAGTAATTTAGATAACAACATAGATAAAGTTTAGATGTGGTAATTTATAATATTTTGTGCTATATAGAGATAAAGCTAAAAACAACATATTACCTAAGCAGTTAACTTTACTGTTGTACTTCAGGATGGTTTACAGATCCTACATAGGTTGAATGTTCCCATTAAAATGTCTAACTATTTGCACTTCACCTGTTTCAGATTTCCATCTGTCAGGAATATCCGGCTCAACTTACTAAATATAATTCTTTTTTATAAAAATATGCTCCATGGTACCTGAATTCTTCCCTTCACCACCTTTTATATACCTTTCTTTCCGAATTCCCATTTTCTTTCTTTGTGCTGCAATTTAACATCCAGTCGCTCGTCATTTTGCTGATCCATACAGTTCTGCGTAAACATGTTTACTGTCTCTCTAGCTGATTCAAGCAGGTACTCTGCCCCACTCAGCTGTTTAGTCTTCTATGTCAAGCAGTCCCAACCGCTCAGTTGCCATAGTACCAACTTCCTCTGCAGCAGTTCCCACTGCACCAAGATGTTGTGCTTCTTCACAAAATATCCTTGCTGCGCCTTTCTGTTTTTTAATGGTAGCTTTTCTTCTCTGCCTCCTTAACCGGATTCTGAAAAGGCTCTCAGAAGACACATCAGCTCCCTTTCCTCAGAGGGCTGACAAACTCCTGGACCCAATCCACAAATTAATGATAACAGATTTAATGAGTAACTTACAGCGCTGCTGGTGCACAATATAATGAACCAGGTGCATCTGCATCCTTTGCACAGTCATGGTACATTGTACGAGGTTGATCTTTTTTTAAACAAAAATTTATTCAAATATTATTCACAATTCCTAGGGTTTGTTTTTAATCCTCCTGGGAATAAAACACTGACCAGCGTTACTTAACCTTCTGCGGATCACTAGAAACTACAAAACTGATATGTTTTATTTTCACACCCATCCAAAAATACATATTGGTAAAGTATTTAAACTCCCAACCCTTAATATTTAGTTTGGAAAAATGCTATTTCTTCCACAACCATTCAAGTCAAACTGGGACTTTGCAAAATAACATAGCATTGTAATGAGAGTAAAAACTACCTTTATGTTTATATATATATTCCCCTGCTACACTAATGCATTCATGCCAGTGTTTCACTAGTGCTTGGATACCATCAAGGTAGAATGATTTCTTAGTATCCTAAAGCCATGATTGAACTGCCTCCTTTATGTCTGAAATGCTGGCCTTCCAGGATGTCTGACTGGCCTTCCAGGAATTCCTTCAATGGCACAAACATGTGAAAATGGCTTGGAGAGAGGTCAGGACTATACAGGGGATGTGGCAGTAGCACCCTGGACAGTTCCTGTAATGTGCAATAGGTGTTTGTAAGTGATTGTGTGTACAGATCCCACTGACAAATGTGTCTCTTCTACAAGTTGGTGGCAAGTTATCCATTGATTTTCAAGGACCAGTGCGTTCCACTCACTGAATGTTCACAGGGACAACTGCAGTGGGTTTAGAGCCACCTCGGCTGGGATCATCATTGTGTCTTCCATGACAAAACTTCAACACTCTATGATTTTATTATGTCCATGTCGAATTTGCTATTTTAAAAAAATACAAAAATATCTGTCTATACTGTCAGTTATGGTTTTTAGAAAGAAACTAAATCAGTATCAGCATCAGTCAAGATAATCTCTTTTAAATTCATGGTAGTGCCACCTCATACTGTAGCTCGAGGGCCCCTGGTACTGTCTGGGTAGTGTGGATGTTCAATGCTTCATTTATTCCCTTCTTCTCTTGGCCTTGGTTAGGCTTGTTTTTCTGTTCTTGGTAATTTTGTTTAACCTTGCAAATTTGTAACTTTCAAATTATTAATAGGTATATAATAAAGAAATATCGTCAAAATGAAGTTAAGAAAGTGCAAAAACTGTGCGAAGTCCAAAAATCAGATGGAACAAAATAAAAATATCTGTATGCATGTGTGTATTACATTGAAGCACTTATATAGAATTAAATTTAATCTTTGCCCCTAACAAGCTGGGTACATTTATTATAAAGTAAGGCATGTTAGTTGAAAAAGTAAGTGCTAAGTGCTAGGACAAATGATTTGTCCCATGATACTTAGTATAATAGTGATATGAGAACGATTAAAGTATTTAAAAAGTACCTGAGCCTTTTTTTCTGCAAGCATTCTGCTAGCATTTAAATCAATTCTGTTTACAAACCCATGACATGCCCAGTTGTGCGAAGGTTCATGTCATTATTTTTTGTGTCGGCATTCAAACATATGATGCCCTGTGACCTCTGTCAAGAAATTATGTTGCAATTGTGCTTCGACAACAAGGACACTCGTGCAAAACGTGTAAAAACCGACAGATTTGCTGCAGTCTCTGACATCTGGCAATGTCTGTTTGTAACTGTATTATATGTTATAACCCAGAACAACATATTGCTTTAAAAAAATAAAAAAAAAACGATACCTGCGTGCATTTCCATACATGACACCCCTAGGTCTGAAAAAGTGTGTTTATGCCACCGTCTTGACACACTTTTTCTTCATCTATAAACTTAAAAATACACACATCAACCATGTTCCATGTAACCATACGTAGGTACGCTAAAATGCACTTCGGGTATGTTTTCTCAATATCAATTACGTATACATGACACATGGCTTTTATTCCACATGCAAAGCATTTTATCTGTCGTAATATCTATATTAAAGAAATAACTTTTTATCATAAGTAATTATATTAAAGAAATTACTCATTGTTTAATTTGGCATACATTTCACGTAAAAAAGTACAAACTGTCTCAATAGAATACTGTATATTGTGGTTCAAGTAATTCTTTCAGGCTTGAACCCCCAACCCCGATCAGTAACAAAGAACCTTTACATTTCAGTCACCACCATTACTGATATAAGACCTGCTTTATTTGTTGCATGAATACTTGACACCCATAAAATAATTTAGGTCTGCTCTTTTAAATAAGGTTGCATCTTTCTGATGTAAAGAATTGCATTAGCACTGTGTGTATATTTGGCTTGTTTCTTTATTTTAGATTTGACTGTATTTTCTGAGATATGGAAATAGTGTGAATAACCCTAATGAAGCAGGAGAGATTTTGGGTCAGGAGTCATATTGCGACTTCCATTTAGCACATTTGCTGTTATGAAGCCATTTCTCACCTGCAGCTGAATGGTCTTGGTGCATGCCTCAAGTCGGCAATCTAATTGTGCAACTGCTAGTTCAATAATGTAAATGCGGTAAACAGATCTGATGCCAGAAAAGCAGCCATGTGTTATGACTTGAAAACCTCCTCAAGAAATGGATTGGCATGAATGCACAAATGGGCAGATTTGTGTGCATGAAGATGCATACGACTTTAACAAAACAAACAAAAAAAAGAATTCCAGGCCAGAAATGTCCTTAGAGGACCAGAAACCCCAGTGTCTCTCCATGCATGATACATTGTAGTAAAAGGTCTAAGGAGTGTTTGAGCAACCACTAAAAGGTCAAATTTGTCCAGACATGTCAGGAATAAAACAAAACCCATGCATTTTGCTAAGCGGAGGCTACTTAGCAGCTGGCCATACTGCTTTTTCATAAAAGAAATATCTTCCCTAGGAAAAGAAAAAAAAAAAGAGATATTGTCATTAATTATTTTTGACATCTTTTAGTTCTCGTGAGCGGTCCCTTGGTTTAAGGTCAAGAGAACATTATATCAAAGCTCAAGGACTGTACAGTATGTGGGACATACAGCAATGTTTTCATTTTAAAGAGCAGTGTGTCCTACTTACCACAGTGCTTAAGCACAATTTCTAAAGTTCAGCACATCACTTCAATTTTATTATTGTGCTGTAAATGCAGATAGCATTTTCATATTCGATTCAGAAGTACTGTAGTAGCCCACTATCAGGCTTCATTAATTTTGGATTTTATGAGCATGAGAATGCATGAGGAAATCAGAGGTATTTTTAAAATTATTATTGTTCCCACTATCACTGTACTGTAGTAAGCCTGCACATGAGAGGTCTGTTTCATGTGTGTCTGAATGGAATAGAATCATTACAGAAATGGCAAAATAACCGTGAATATTTATAGCATATGTGTAGTATATAATTTTTAAAGCTTGCTGATCTGATTTAGTTGTTCATTTGGGATTTTTTTTTTATATTATTGCTCAGAAGGTGTTGATTAATTTATCCATACTGTACATATATAAATAATAATTTTGTAAGGAATTTTCAGCATTAGGGCTGTACTGGGGTGGTGTCTGGCACCAGGACATTAGCAGTGGATCCTTTGGCTGCCTTGAATTGGGGCCTCCATGGATCAGTTTTTTTGATTCCCATGTTTGCTTGATCGGATTGAAATCTTGAGCTTCGCGCCGAGTCAGCAGCCTTGGGCTTCTTGCTTGCTGGGTCCTGTGTACAGCTGCCTGTGGTGCGCTGAGTGTTCTGGTGCCTTTCTATTCCAGCCACCATTGACTTTTCAGCCATTTGTGCTGCATTGACGTGAGTAAGCCTTGGGTGCTCATGATTCTGTCACTAGTTTGCTGGTGTATAATTACTAATCAGTGTTAAAGTGTTAATCTTATGGCTGATCAGTGTATGTTATTTGTCACAGGAAATGATTATTCAGGATAAGGGATGAATTTAGTGTGTTCTGGTTCCTCAGTGCTTTTTCCACCCACTGGCTAAAGACATGCAGAAGTGGCGTTCCCAAAGTGCCCGTCGTGTGACTGAATGTTGACCAGAGGTCCTACCACGGTCATACAAAATGGGTATAAATACAGTGGTCACAGTTGTTACCTGGTTGAACTACGGAGGTTCCTAAATGGATGGGTCGATGGTTCCTCAGTAACATGACATCCTGTTAATTTGACATATTATCTTCAAGCTGCTATAGCATAAGAACCAAGGAACTAAATGCCTTGCGGCTTTAAATGGTTAAAATTATGGCCCGTTGTTTATTAATTAAATGAAATCTGTGTGATTAATGTTGACAAATCCATTTGTCATAAACGAAACGAAGAATAAACTTCAGGTTGGTACAGTAAACCCGGCTTTACATCAGGCCGCATCACACTCCACTTTCACTTATTTTCCTATAAACAGCATCCTGTTTTATTCCTTACGTGTCACATACTGTACGAAGTTCGATGAAGGAGAGTTCAATTGAGGTGAAACATGCTGAATCATGAAGAATGAATAATTTTTCCTTCCTAGCCGCATGTCTCTGACTGAATTCCCCTTGTGCACTTTATGCTTTGTTGCTTTTATTCACTGCTAATGCTCCGATATAAAGAGACGTCTTCGGAATAGGAGTTGGAGTGAGTAGGGTCACAAACATGCAGTATGTACAGTAGGCTTGCATGTGGGTTTGATCTCAGGAAAAGTTGATGGTAATTTGAATGTACAGTATATGGTTCTGGTATGTAGCCTGCAGATTACAAAAGCCAGATAATGTGTTGAATGAAACAGTAATTACACCCCAATCCACACGAAAACAGCTGACAGGTCCGACGAAGCCTTTTCGGAAAACAAAGACACTCACAAACAAGAGTTATTATAATCACTGCTACGTTTGTGAATGTGTTTTAATTTAGATAATAATAATGATAAGAGTGCTTTTGTAAAGCTTCTCTATAATAACACAAGAGTAGTTGAAAACAATTATTTTGCATGTATTTCATGCCACACAGGTCTTCGAAAGCATGTCAGTCAAATTCCTATTCATTTCCAGATAATGGAAAATAAAGACGTGGCACGTATAAAGCTGTTACCAAGCCGCTGTTACGGTTTCATCACATTCAAGCCTCGCCTAACGCATACTGTATGTGGATGCAGTACAGTTTTCGAAATAAGCCCTTGTGGAGGTTCTAAGCACTGTAATTTATAGCAATGCTAATTAGTGAATAGTGGGTCCTGTCTCCATAAACAGAGGTAATTATTCATGAATTTGTATAGAAATGTCTCCTGAGAGAGCAGCTGTTAAACATCTCTCTAAGATGAATTAGCCTCTGTGCAGTGTAAGCGCGAAATTCCGTTCAGGTTTAGCATTTGTCCATTTACCACAATCGCGCACCTACGTACAACCTGTATCTGTTTTCTAAACGGTTGCCCCAGTGCCCTCTATACTATCCATCTCCATACAGTATATACCTAGCTACAGTGTGTGCTTCACATTTTCTTAAAGACTGAATCTTGATGTGTTTTACTTATAATAATAAATTCTCAGCTGTTTATGGACCAACCATGCCTTTGTTTATCTAGAGGCTGCAGGCTGTCTCATTATCACCTTCACAGCCAAGCTTCTCACTGCCAAGGGACCAATCTCATGTATGTTAATCAAGGTTTAAGCAGAAGGCTGCAGTAGTTTGTGGGCATACTGTTGGCACAAGAACTGTACTGTGCCTCGGTGTGACCATGCTTGCAAAAACACGCAGCTCATCAGTACTCACTTCTTTACTAATTCATATTCCATCTATGGAAAAAAAAAGGTTGCTATATATATATATTTTTTTTTATCTCATCCTTTTTCACACCTCATTGGCATACATTCAGCTGAAATTAGTACGGGTTGTTATAAAGCATGTTACACCACCATTACCAAATGGTTAAGACATTTGGACAGATTGACCTTGTGAACATTAATTCATCAAGACATCTTTGTAATGGTCTGGGCATGGTTGCACAGCCTGCCATAGGAACACTGGGTGCAAGGCATGGATAGGATGCAGAGTAGGCTAATTGGTGTTCCCAAATCGCCATAGTGTGTGAATGAGCATGTGAGTGTGTGTAAGTGTGCGTGTGCCCTGTAATAGATTGCCAACCTGTCCAGGGTGCCAGGGCATACCCTGTCCCCTGGGATAGGCTCCTGCCCCCTCACAACCCTTTATACAGTAGTATATTGAGATATAGAGATATACAGTATGTTAATGCTCCTCAATAATGTAAATATGTTGGCGTATAGCCCTGACCATGACAATGAATATAAAGGCTTAAATGCATCTAATGAATTTTAAAAAGGGAATGACAGTAAAGAAATTCTAAGCGACAGTCTGTTATATATATATTTTTTTTAAGGCATCAAGTACTGAGCGAGATAATACAATCTGACACACAACTATAGCGACAATTATATTAAGTTAACTAACTGATCTGTGTGGGGGATTACAAATCTTACAGAAAATGGCTTGCTATTTCTTACAGAACAAAATGTACAAACAAAAAGAACCTTTAAAGCAAACCACATTATATAACTTACACGGCTAACAAGTAATGGCAAACCCTTTAAAAAGATGCTAGAGATAAAGCACTAACATGTTTCTGTAGAACCCATATACTTGTGCACCCATGTGACACTTCTTAAGAAATGCAACATTCTTGTCCAGTGTCATAACACCTGTCATATGTCATCATATTGCAAAATCTATGCTAGAGACTCCCACTTACCACCATTAGTATGTTACTGTATGTAAGCCGTCAGGACTGATCAATTACTGATATGCACGTGGAGACAAATCGTTACATTATCTCATTACCGCATTTGATGTCCACTATGACATAGTTGTGCTGTTGGGTTATTAATCTTGAATTTATGAATCTGTTGTCTCCAGCATTCTAAAAAATGTATAACCAGACTGTTTTTTGCAGGCATCATCACGAGAGAGAGAGAGAGAGAGAGAGAGAGAGGTTGCATTCTGTGATATTGGAAACCTTTTAGGATAAAGTAAGGGACATCTCAGAGGATGGTAAGTGTAGTCAGTCCTGCTGTCTCTCATTGGAGAATTCAGTCTTCCACAAAACAACATTGGAATTGATATTTGGCTTCTTAAGTACTGCTACCAAGATGTTGGCTGGCTCCTGAAGGATTTGTGCAGCTAAGCTCATGAAACTTTAAGCAATGACAGTTCCATAAGATCAATAGTGAGAACAAATCCTGATAGCTTTCCCCGGTTCTTCGTCCTTCCTCACCAGTCTAGATTCAAACATGAAATGTTTATTCCAGTCTCTCAGCACATGTCTCCTATATAGCAATTATTTCAAAAGTGGGTGGACATACTGTCTTTAGCTTGAAAGTATTTAAAACTACAGTCTGACATTATGATTCTCAGCCACCATAAATAGACATTCAGTCAAAAGAATAACAACAACAACAACAACAACAAATTAGCAACAACAACAAAAACGTATGGTATTAACGATTTGCTAACATAATTTAACTTGCTATTTATTATCTAGTGCACCTTTTTGAGTATGGGAGAGTAGAGGATTTCTACAAATATAGTTTTAAGTATACTTATACCTATAGACTTTGAACTAGCCTGGGTTAATTAATTAATCGTCTGTTTCTGGTTTCCAATTCTAGCAATAGTTTATGAAATCTAAACTATTATTGCTGTAAATTAGTGATATTGTAAGAGTTTATGGCTAATGATACATTTAAATTACCATTTTAAATTATTGATTTAAAAAAAAAAAAAAAATCAATAATAATAATTAAAAAAAATAAAAATATATAAAAAATTAATTATAAAAAAATAGGCTGAAGATTAAAAGGAGAAGTGAAGCCAGTTTCACATGATGTATCTTTAATAAGAATGTGGTCCAGATGATCAACAAGCAAGGTCGTAGGTTCAAACCCCAGCACCACTGTTATACCCTTGAGCAAGGTATTGTAGCAATATACTGTATAATGAGTCAAAATAATAAAAAAGTTGGTGCCAAATGCCATAGACCTAAATACAGCAGCACCCATGCAATACTGTTTAGTAAGTTTCATCATTATATAGTTCTCAGATTTTTACATTTCTACTAATTCACTTTAACTTTAATTTTATTTGTATAGCGCTTTTAACAATGGTCATTGTTGCAAAGCAACTTTACGGAATCCAGAAAAAAAAATGGGATGAAATATGTTAGAAAATATGTATAAATCAAAATGATCAGATTGTCCCTGATCAGCGAGCCGAGGGCGACGGTGGCAAAGAAAAACTCCCTGAGATATTGAAACCTTGGAAGGAGCCAGACTCAACAAGGAACCCATCCTCATTTAGGTAATAACAGATAGCAGGGATTATTTTGCAGTGTGTTAGACAGCTGGAAGTACAATATAACAGAAGATGTGTTTAAGTTAATTTGGAGTCCAGTTTGTTATTGGAGGCTGAGATACAAAACTGTAAAAAAAAATTCCAGTCCTGAACTATTAAGAGACTGCAGTCTCAAGTCCTCAAAGAACAGCCGTCTGCATCATGGTAAAGTTGGAACCGTCCCCAGTCACCACACGCATCCCCGCATCCCAAGCAGACCACACGAGCATCCATGCAACGAGATCTTCAACCAGATGCGGGCACTGGCATGAGTCAGACAGGTCAAGAGAGCAGAAGGGGTCTGGATCACTGACAGCTCAGGAGCGGCATGTGTAGCTCAACAGAGAGAGAGAGAATAACTAAAAGGGAGACATGAAACACAGACATGAGGGCTCCCTGGGAAGTAAAGCAACCAGTCGCTCCACCATCAATAAACCTGACTGATCAATGAAAGTGGAGGAAGACAGCATCCAAACATACTGTACTAGTTCATAGTTCACCATAATACTTTACGTCCATGAGTCCCCCAGATCCTTTATCCAAGAAAAATCTATTCAATCTAATAAATCTATCTACAATAGGTTTTTATTCTAGAATTAAACACACAGACTGTGTCTGAGTGCTGAACATTAATTAAAAGGCAATAAAAGGTACAGAACAGTAAGGGAAAATCATGTGTGTGTGCGTGTGTTTAAATATGGGCATGCTTTTATATTTTAATGGGAACTACTCACTCACTCACTCATCTTCTATACCGCTTTATCCTGTATTCAGGGTCACGGGGGCCTGGAGCCTATCCCAGGAGACTTAGGGCACGAGGCAGGGTACACCCTAGACAGGGTGCCAATCCATCGCAGGGCACACACACATACTATCACTCACACACTACGGGCAATTTGGGAATGCCAATTAGCCTAATCTGCAGGTCTTTGGACTGTGGGAGGAAACCGGAGTACCTGGAGGAAACCTAATGGGAACTAAATCTCCCATAATAATAGAATGACTAAATTCTACTGCCATAGAATTATAGGCAGTATGTGTGTGTGAGTTAATTAAGTTCATCCTATTGTGAGCCATGAAGTCGTGATTAGTTGTTATAATAGTCTATTGACGTTTTAATGTGATGTGTGCATATTTAAACACAATGACTGAATAAATGTATTAGGTCTGACAGATCAAAAGCTAAAAGGCTTGATTTTTCTTTTTTTTTAATTCATGCAAGTCAGTATGTGCTGGGTGTTCTCAGCTACTGGCACACTTAGACACCATACTTTCAATATGCATTAAATTACCCTTGCTTAAAAATAGAAATGGTGGCAAAGTCATCATTGCCTCACCATAAAGCTACTCACTCCTTTTGCACATAGCAGGAAGCCTGGAACTTATTAAAAGGACTTTATAAGGAGAATACTCTGAAGTCAGATTCCACATGAAGTGCTTCTTTGAGAGTTGCCTGGTTTTAGACATGGGCTTGAGCTCTGTGGACTCATCTCCTGAAATTACAGCATTTATTGGCCTCATCAGAGCTAAACGAAGCGTGCTGGCCAAAATCGATGCTCCTCCTGAGACTGCAGAGGGATTGATGATAGTCCCCATGAATAAAGAGTCAATACAATGTGTATCGTTGGACAGGCAGAAGGTGAGGCCCATCCTGCCCTTAGAGAAAGGATTTGGAAGCCCATGTCTTTTAAAACAAGATCCTTGTTGGTGTTGGCTAATCACCTATTGACTCAGGGCAAAGCAAATAAGGACAACCAAAGCTGCTGTTCAAATTACAGTATTAAGGGCTGGAAATCAGTATATCCCTATTATTGTTTATGCCAAATTTGGTTATCTGAATATCTGACTTTGAGAATAATAACTGTAAATGATACATGCCTACTGTAGATTTATATGTATGTATATTCATGTATACTGTATGTACATAGTGCATCTAAAAAAATACAAATTATAATTTTGTTTTTTTTAAAAGTGAAGCTTTCATATTCTAGATTTATTCATCTTCTATACCACTTATTCTGTACTGGGTCGTGGGGGCCCAGGAGACTTTAGGTACGAGGCAGGACACACAATGAATAAGGTGCCAGCCAATCCATCGCAGGGCACAAACACACACTACAGACAATTTTGGAATGCCAATTAGCCTAATTTGCATGTCTTTAGACTGTCGGAGAACACCAACCAAGCGTGAGAATCGAACCCTGACCCTGCAGGGTGACAGTGCCAACCACTAAGCCACCGTGATGCCCTATTCTAGATTCATTAAACGTAAAGTGAAATATTTCAAGGCTTTTAATTTTTTATTTTGATGATTACGACTCAAAGCTCATAAAAACAAAAATCCAGTATCTTATCATTTTTTTATATTTCCTGGGATCAATAAAAAAGTATGTACAACATAGACAGGTTCAAATTCTGAAAATAATGATGTTTATGCACTCTACAGTTGGTCAGCGCTCCTTTAGCACAAATTACTGCATCAATGAAGCATGGCACAGGGGCAATCAACCTGAGGTGTTATTAAAGACTGTGTAATTTTTCTCACTCTAATTTTTTTTTCTCAGGAAAGATGTTTCTGACGTTGTCTCTCTTGTTCAGGAATGTCTTGATAATACAGTAGGAATACAACAATTGTAGCTCATTTCCTGAAGACGTTTGCGTGTTATCTCTTGATGTGCTGACTCCAGTCTCATCCAGTCCTTGTGAAGCTCTCCCGGGTTCTTGATTGGGCTTTGATTGACAATCATCTTTAGCCATCCTTGTTGCTTGTGAACACTTTCACCATCCAGTCAACTTTTCATGAATATGCTTTGATATAGAACTCTGCAAACAGCCAGCCCTTTTAGTGATGACCTTCTGTGGCTTACTCTTCCTGTGGAGGGTGTCGATGATCGTCTTCTGGCCAACTGTCTAGTCAACCAGAAGTGTTGAGTTTTGTCGCACAAAAAAAAGATCATGAGAAACAGTAATGAGTAATACAAAAACTTCAGTTAATAGCATCATCAGCCTCCTCCTCTTTCAGTTTTAGCATTAAATATCTGGATGATATATGCATCAACCACCCGCGTGTCCATCAGTCTTCACTGAAAGGGTTGTAACATTACAGTAATAGTGAACACAACCATCTCACGTCTCTTGTACACAAATCAGTCTTGTGTCTTTTTAAGGTTTGTAATGTTATTTCTCTGCTTCACCACTACAGTATCCAACATAGTTTGGTTAAGTATATAACATGGTGTTCAAACAACATCCAAATCGCATAATGTCAGATTCCACAGAATGTATTGTAGTCATTAAGCAACACATACCTGTCGTTCATTACTGCTGGAGTGACTGCAATACTGTAGCAGTAACAGAGTGTAAACATCCTTTTTTGGCTCCAACATTTTCCAAAATCCTATTGAGCGAATTCAAACCACTGACAGCAGCTGTTGTGTTGCACAGTCAATATATTCGCTTCACTGATCAAGTGACAGAAAGGAGTGATGCGATTGGTTCATCATGAAGTGCCTGCTTTTGCCTGAAAAATCAGGTGGATACGTATTGTATTTTGGCCAAAATGTGAAAGGTTACAGCTTCTAAAGGTTATATAAAATATCACTCAAAAGTTCGGACACTCTTTCTAATTCCATGGTCTTTCTTGTTTTTTTTTTTTTATTTCTTTTTGCACTGTAAAACAATGCTGAAGGCATCCAAAATATGCAATGATCTCCTTTAAACAGTTGCTTTTGAAATGTGTCTGCTATTTATGCTCTGTAAAGCCGTCATAACGGCTCAAATCTAAGTGGTGATTTCTGAGGCTGGTTACTCTAAATGAACTTCTCCTCATTTAGCAGAGGTAGGTTTTGTTCTTGTATATACACCGTATCAGTTGTTATTTTAAGACATGCAGGTCAGCTGTTCTGGAATAGTTCTTGCAAGAACAGTATTGTCAAGTGTATTTGCAAAACCCATCAAGCACCATGATGAAATTGGCTCTCGTGAAAACCATCACAGGAAAGCATGAAAATTTGACAGCAGAAATCACAGTTATGTTTAATAATGAAGAGCATTTTCACAAAGACTATGTGATGAGAACTCAGCATTAGGACTTAAAAACTCTGTGTCCAAAAGAAAACCAGTTATTTCTGAACAATAATAATAATTTTAAAAAAGCTTCACTTTGCTAGGTAACCTAAAGATTGGACTTTGGCGCAATGGTGAAAGGTCACGTCATCTGATGAGTCCAGATTTACCCTATTCCAAAGTGATGGGCGCGTCAGGGTAAGACGAGAAGTTCACCAAGTAATTGACTCATCATGCATAATGTCAATTGTACAAGCTTCTGGAGGCTGTGTTATGATCTGGGGTTGCTGGTTGCTTCATTTTGTCAGGCTCATTAATGGTATGTGATGTACATTCAGGTACTGAATGACCAGGTTGTTACATCTATGTATTTTTCTTTCTTGATGATACAGGCATATTTCTAAACTCAAATTGTGAAAAAGTGGTTCTGGGTGCATTTTCACATATGAACTGGCCACCATATTGCGGACTGTAATCAAAGCTAAAGGCAATGGAATCAAATCTTGAATTATGAAACTTTTAAAACATTTAAATGACAGAGTGCTGGTGAACCGGCTACATGGGTATGGTTGCCCAAGTCTGATTGATGTGTGTGGGAAGCAAAGGTTAGCTTGTCTGGTCCGATCCCACTGAAGATCCACTGTAGGACCAAAAGTAAATTCTGGGAATGAGAAAGGCGATAGAACAGTGCATTGCAACTTGCCGTGTATGGGGCCGTGTAGCTGCAGAGTAGTCAGAGTGCCCATGCTGAACCCTGTTGACCACCAAAAACAAATACATGTGAGCATCAGAACCATCGAGCACTGGGAGACAGTTGCCTGGTCTGTATCTGTTTTCACTAAAACAGTAATGCACACAGTATGTATGATCTACTTAGAGGCAGAATTGTGCAATAGCAGTTATATATGATTTATACATAATTTGCTTTGTTTAAAAAATATTTTAAATATAAAGTAATTTTGATCAATACAAAGCAATTTAACACAAAACATAGTGAACACTGGTGGTAATTAATGAAAACTGAAAGCATGTTACAACCATATGACAGCATGCTCAACTAGCTTTTGTTCATTATAAGCTAGAGAAGGATTTTAAGCTTTTAAGCAAATCGTTTAAAAGCAGAACACATGCATGTTATACATGTGCTTGTCTTGCCATCACATCATGGTCCATTAACAACAAATATTCCTGATGCAGTATGCCTGATGCAGATAATACAAAGCAAGACTGCTTGTAGGAGCACTGCTGGCATCGAAAGTGGTAAGATCAGGTCTGTGGAGACACTGTACATACATTAATAATACATTGGTAAAAGATGCTGAGTTGATAAATAAGTCATTAAATACTCTACATCTGTCGGATGGCTGATGCAGTGTGGGAAATAACATAGGTTGTGTGGAGCTACTGCGCCACCCTGTGGACATAAATGCTTCCCCTGACTATCAAAGTGCTTTTATTAACAAGGGTTTATACACAATATCATGTGGAAGATATTATACAGGGATGACTATTTCTTCGTTCATCAAATTCACTGTACAACCAATAAGATTGTGATAAACACTGTCAGAACATTGTGCTAGGACAAATAATCAATAATAATAATAATAATAATAATAATAATAATAATAGGTATTAATAGTTAACCACTATTTGGTACTGCACTTATACTTTAAAAAGTCCAATGGGAAAATAAGATGCCTTAGGAACTCTGTGTGGTCCCAGGAGAAACCAGCTTAAGCTGTTGTAATAATAATAATAATAATAATAATAATAATAATAATAATAATAATAATAATAATCAGAATAATAACTACAGCTGCCACAACAACAAAAGCAACAACAACTGGTGTGCTGGTAGAAATGACCAGTGCCAGAAAGGGTTTTTTCCCCCAGAAAATGCAATAGTGTAAAAAAATAGTTTGGTCGCGCAAATAACATAAAATAATTTTTTATACCACAATGCTACTGAATTTTCAAATTTGCCATAACCAAAGAAATTCAAATTTGATTGTTCAAAAAATTATATTCATTTTTGTTAACAGCAGCTTTGATAATAGTGCCTTGTGTGCCATAGAGTGTAAGTCCAATCACAAGTAATGTGTTTGTCCTACCATGTTATTGGATAAATAATACCAACTCCATCTCAGAGACGTATTGATTGTGACCAGGCTACATCAGCTGAAGATTACGATAAACACTAAAAGTTTTTTTTTTTTTTTAATCTAAGCTTTCTGTACAGACAGTTATGTATGTATGTATGTATGTATGTATGTATGTATGTATCTATGTGTGCATGTATCTATGGAAGGCATCTCAGTGCTTAATATTCTTGACAGCTGTTTATAACCTGTGTAATGTTATTTTTAACAGGAACTATTTTGCCTCTTAGATGTTCCAGAACAATTAATATACAGTTACTATAGAGAGTTAAAATGTCAAATAAAATGTTAGTTAACAAATATAAAAAATATAATAATTGCCTTTTGATTGTAATCCCTGGCTGCACTTCAGGATTTGCCGTTATTGCCAAATTAATGAACTAGGTAACAGTGATAACCCACACCATTTACTTAATTATTTTCTTACAGCAGCACTGTGTGTGATTTTTGCATCATCCTGCATAAAGACTGTTAGGTTTGGAAATCCCATGAGAGCAGTATTCTCTGAAAATACTTAAGCCAGGCCACCCAGAACCCATTCTAGTGTTTAATGTGAACATTAACTTTATTGTGCAGCTCCGACATGATTGGCTAATTGCAAGAATAAGCAGAAAGTGTGAAGTGTGTGTATGTATGTGTGTGTGTGGTTCTTTATTCACATAAAAGTCTTAACTCTGGGTGTTAGAAAGGAAGGACCTGCCAGTACAGTTGAAATACATTTCCCAGCACTCATAGCACTCAGTGATTGGCTAAGCAAAGTCACGTGGATGCGTCCAGCCAATAGAATAGAACCTTTCCAGGAAGTTGATTCGATATCAGGAAGCGCGCTTGGAGCAGCGTGAATGTCATAACATTCAGCCGAGTGCTTTGCACTTACAGGAGTTTTATTTATTGTGTTGTAATTTAAACAATTATTTAATTTAATCTCCCTAACCTTTACTCGCATTTTTATTAATTGACGTAAATAGCAAGAGCCGTATTTAAAGTGGAAAGAAAAGCGAAGCGCAGTCTCGGCTCGAGCGCTTCTCCTCTGCAATAATGGCAGCTGCAGTGAAAGCGTTAGTGGGGAGTTCACTGGTCACATCACGGCTCTGTGGCTGTGTCACTTTCAGTAAACGACTCTACTGCAAATCAGCAAAGAGAGTTAGGGTGCACGATGCCCTTAAGAGCACAGAGACAGGCTCAACCATCAGAATACAGGTATGATCTGAACAGACTTGAGATCTTTATCATGTTGATCAGGGGGGTGTCAAAACTTTTGCATCGAGGCACCTCTTTAACTCTATATAAATTTTTATGTACCAGTCATTACACGAATTAAAAGAATTCATATACAGTAATTATTAGAGATTAGAAGTACAAATAAGAGTTAAATAAAACATCACTTGGGACACTTCAGGGCATGCTCATCACCCTCACTCAACTTCTATACCGCTTTATCCTGTATTCAGGGACGCGGGGACCTGGAGACTGTCCCAGGAGACTTGGGGCACGAGGCAGGTTACACCCTGGACAGGGTACACACACTCATTTACATACTCCGGGCAATTTGGGAACGCCAGTTAGCCTAACCTGCATAACTTTGGATGGTGGGAGGAAACCGGAGTACCCAGAGGAAACCCACCAAGCACGGGGAGAACATGCGAACTCCATGCACACAGAGACGGGAATCGAGTCTGGCCGGGAATCGAACCCACATCCAAAGGCGACAGTGCTAACCACTACACCACCGTGCCGCCTCAGGGCATGCTGTTATTGGAAAATAATCAACTATGTACAAATGAGGCAGCACGTTGGCATAGTGGTTACACTGTCACCTTGCTCCTCCAGGGTCCGGGTTCAATTCCTGTCTCGGGTCTGTGTTAATGTAATTTTAATGTTCTCATGGGTTTCCTCTCACACTCCATATGTGGTTCTACCATGGTCATAAAATGAGAATAAATACAATGGTCACCATTGGCCATCACCGTCCCTAGTTGGACTACAAAGGTTCCAAATGGATGGATGTCCAAAAGTATGTTAGCTACAGATCAATCAGATTAAAGTTTTTTTAATTCCCTAAATTTAGATACAGGTTAGCATTCTTTTAAAAGCAGCTTTAAGGATTATTAAGTTGATGAGTGAGTACATTAAATGCATTTGAGTCAAGTGGCAGTCAATATCTTCCGGTCAAACGAGCTGATAACTGTAATATCTTAACAATTAGTATGTATAAAAAACCTATAAGTCATGACTTGTACAACTGACAACACGGTGGCGTAGTGGTTACAGTAGCACTGTGTCCTTGCACCTCCAGTGTCGAGGGTTCAATTCAAATCTCAGGTCTGTGTGCGTGTTCTCCCCATGCCTGGTGGGTTTCCTCCCACAGTCCAAACATGCACATTAGCTAAATTGGTGTTCCCAAATTGTCCATAGTGTGTGAGTGTGTTTGTGTATGTGTGTGTGTGTGATTGTGTTGCGATGGATTGGCACCCTCTCCAGGGTGTATCCTTCCTGGTGCCCAAAGGCTCCTGGGATAGTCTTCTGACCCCCATGACCATGTACACAGGATAAAGTGATGATATAAAAGATGAATGAATGAATGAATGCAGACTTGCACAAATTTTATAAACCAAACTTTGTGGATCTCTGAACTGATCTTAAATATTGGTAAGTTTACCATTCTTTTGATAATAACCTGCACTGGGCAATGTGATTCCTCAGGGATGGGTACACTCTGTTCGATCACAGAAGCACAATCTCTTTCTACATGTGAGTGATGGAAGTTCCCTGCAGCCTCTTCAAGTAGTCGCCAGCTCAGACCTCAACCCCAGGTGATGGTTCTACCTTAGTATTACATGAAATATGGTTTTGGTGTATGTTTGTTGATCTGTTCAATTGCTTAATTCCTTAAAGGGAGCCCTTTATTTAACGTGTTTATATGTTGTTGTTTTTTTCCCCCAAATTAAGAGACCTCAGCTTTGGCTGTGCTGTCGATATTACTGGAAACTTAGAAAAGAGTCCAAGCAAAAAACAGAATGTGGAATTACAGGCTAGTCACATTGATGTGGTTGGAGAATGTAATCCTGTGGTAAATTTTCTTTCTTATTATTTAATTTTATTCATTTTTTTTATTCATTTATTTTAATGTTAAAATGCTTCGGATAAATATAACTTTAGCTGTTGAACCAGAAAGACAGCAATCACATATCAGCACCATATTCCAGCTGATTTTTTTTTTCAGGATTTTCCATTCAAGATTAAGGGCCACCATTCGCTGGAGTACATCAGACAATTTCCTCACCTGAGATGCCGTACAAATGCCTTCAGCGCGTTGCTCAGGATGCGCAGCCAAGCAACTGACGCCATTCACTCTTTTTTCAGGGTAATGTTGAATTTGGCTCATTACTGTAATGCATTTTATGTCATTTTATGGTATTTCATCTTATATTTAAACGAAAAGTGTCTAATAAGTGCAGATCTTTACAGGATAACAACTTTGTGCAAATTCACACACCGGTGATTACATCTAATGACTGTGAAGGAGCAGGAGAACTCTTTCAAGTAGAAGTAAGTCTCTTTTCCCCCCCCTTCAAATCGAATTGTGGAGTTTAATTACTTCAATTATCAGGAATTTGATATTTGTCTCTCTGTTAAAAAAAAAAAATCACACAAAGGAGAATATTAGTCAGTATGTTAAGGGTGACTATAGTATGGCAAGGATGTTTTCTGATTTAAAACAGATCAGCCCCACACTAATACCACCGCAAGGTGACTTGAATCACATTGATTATCAGTAAACTGGTGACAGGATCATGGGCACCCAAGGCTCATCTATATCTGAGTGGGCCAAAGGCCTGCCCATCTGGTTCGATCCCACAGAGATCCCAATGTCTTGCAGTGACAGAAAGGTATAAGAACACCCAGTGCATCGAAATTCCTCATTTGGCTTCCAAATTCCTCATAACCCAAACTGATCAAGCATCCATGGAATGTGATGGACAAGTCATGTCCATGGAGGCCCCATCAGGCAACCTACAGCACTCAAAGGATCCACTGGTAACATACCGATGACGGACAGCATGGCACACCCCCAGATGTCTTGGGAGTCGTGCTTCGAGTGGACAAAGCTGCTCCAGTGGCACAAGGGGAACATACACAATATTAAACATAATTTTTAATGTTATGACTGATCCAGGTCTAGTCAAATACATTTTCATTTGTAGCCTGTGTAAAGCTTCTGTCATTTTTAAGCTACTGTATACTATTAATGACAGAAGTAAATAAATTAGTCCATTGAATGTCAGCAGTGACATATGACTACAGATTTGGGCAACATACTCTCAAACAAAGTGAAGGTGAGTTGAGATACTTCACTTACGCTTCAGGATGCTAAATGCTATATAAATCTAATGAATTTTTCTAGTAGCCCAGCTTGTTGAAAGTCGACAACATGCACTCATCCACCAGCTCATTTTAAATGGTTTTAAGTGTATCATTATTGAGTATTGTAAATTTGCTTTCAATTACAACACTTCATCTTAAAAATGACAGAAAAGAGTTAAAACTAGTCGCCCCATCAGAAATTCAAAAAAGCAGGAATTTCTTCGTCAGTCTTTGCGTCTTCGTCAGTCTTTTGGACGCAAACATGCACAAATTTCATTTGATGTAATTATTAATTTGTTGCTAAAACTCGGATTATTTTAAAACAGTTTGGTCTTGCAAACCCTGTGAATAAGTATTGTGTCTGCTGCTCCTCCGCAGTAAATCAGTGTGAACATGGGGTAGAGCACTGTCTTCCCCATGGGCTTTTATTATTGCTATTTGCAGTGTCTATTTTTGACCTGTAGGTTATAGTGCAGTAATACATAGCTCTATGGAGCTAAGTAGGACAGTGAGCTATGTTTCAGAAATCTCTATATGAATTGAATGAGTATTTAGTCTGTTGTTTAGTCATTTGTGTAAATGCAAAATTTAGAAGAACCACTTGTCACATACTGTAAACATTACAGCACAGTGAACTTCTTTCTTCACATATCTCAATTTGTTATAAAGAGTGTAGAGTCAGCCAGGACACAGCGTCCCTGGAGCATCATGGTGCATCGTGGTGAAGCTAGGGCTTGAACTGCTGACCTTCCCATTAGTGACCTAGGGTCTTGATTTGCTGAGTTTCCACTGCGCCTACAAATGCTACAAGGGCTAGAATTTGCACAACAGTATTTAAACACATTGCAAAAAGTCACAGAATTTAAATGACAGTGTGATTGTGACAGCAAATTATAAGCTTTATTATTTAAAGCTAATTATTATTGGAACTCCAACATGCTGTATTTATCTCTGGACAGTGTTATATTTTATACATACACTAAAATGCCAAAGCCCCATTTTGGCCAAATTTACCTTACCATGTGTTTAGTCAAGTAATGAATTAAATAAGATATTTGGAAAGCACATTATAAGCAGAACCAGTTTTGCTGATTTGAATTTAAACTGCTACATTGAAAACAGAATTTGGGCATTTGATCAAAAGAAGAAAGAAAGATGATCTTCTGAAGGTCACAGTAAACTGCACAAAAACCTACGTAATCCTTAGTTTCCTCTCAGCTTCTACGTGAATTAAAAACCACTGTGGCTTTTTTATTTTGAGCCATCTGTCTAACATAACAATGAATCTGTCCTCCTTGATGAATAGTCCAATTTCCTTCAAGGAACCAATCAAACTGTGAAGGGCAGCCTTAAAGGCCTAAAGGTACCATGAAGAAAAAATATATCTCAATTACTACTAGATACTGTGCAAAAGTCTTGCTTATACTGTACCTCTTACCCTTCATTTCTTAATATTAAATTTAAATTTACAACAGATGTTTTGAATGATTAGAAGTGCTTAAATGATTCATAGATCGCCGTGTGGCTTAACAAACAGAAAAAAACATTTATTCGAAACTGGTTAGGTACAGGGACTAGACTGAGTCAACAAAGTCTTTTAGGAAGCATGGACAACTATTCCTCAAGACTGCATTAAAATTACAAGAATGTCAAAAGAAATAAGGGGCGGCTCAAGACTTTTTCACAGTATTGTATATCTGCTCCTTATTCAAGCTATAACTTTAGCTTTACCATAGTCATTGTTGAATATTTTTCTTCTCCTGAAAGCCTGCAGGTAATGAATGGAACTTGGATGAAGAGAATCCCCATTTTTTCTCTGTGCCTGCATACCTAACTGTATCAGGACAGCTGCACCTGGAAGCGATGTCAGGGTAAGAACTATTAGACATTAAACTTTAGTGAAATATTTTCACCCAGAGAGAGAACCTTGTATTTATCATCTAACTATTACAGTTTGGCCTTTGTCAAAGTTTCTTAGGTCCTTAGACTTGCCCATTTTTCCTGCTTTTGACACATCAGCGCCAAGAACTGTTTACTTGCTCCCTTGTTGAATAGTCCTCTACCTCTTGATGGGTTCAGTTTTAATGACACGATCAACAATGTGATCATTTGTCTTTATACGTTTTACTAAAAATGTGAAAAAGTGTGTTAAGTGGTGTTTATTAACGAGGCATGAGGGTGCTAAATGCTTCCTATTATGCTGTTTAATTTGCTTTTGCTTTCTGTAGGGCTTTTCCTGCTGTTTACACATTTGGACCAACATTTCGAGCGGAGAATTCCCAAACCAGGAGACACTTGGCTGAGTTTTATATGGTTGAAGCAGAAATTGCATTCACCAAGTCAATGAAGGACCTCATGGAGGTCAGATACTAAGCCTTGCTGACCTCCTGAATAAACCACACCATGATGACATGACATGGCTAAATGTCTATAACACCTACTCAGAAAAGTTAACAACTTATTAATCAGGGTTTGACTGGCAGTTGTGGCCTTTGGGTTTGAATATTCTTCTAATACTATTTTTAAGTGGTCTCTTTGTAAATTTCCTGCAAAAGCAGAATGATTGTGCGTGATGTGAGTTTGTCATTAAAAACGAGTCTTGTATAGCATTCATTGTGTGTTACTTACTGTTTCTTAGGTTATGGAGAGTCTGTTCAAAACAACCACAGACAATCTGCTCTCTCATTGTGCAGAGGATATGGAATTATTTCATAAATACATCTCACCCGGATATATGGTAAGATTTAAAAACTTGTTCGAAAAATTCATTCGGATCATGTACACAGTTTGAAAAATGACCTCCTCAAAGCCACAATGATATTCGTGTGACAGAAATATTTGTCTCGTTTCCAGGAACAAGTGGACCTCATGATGAAAAGAAACTTTAATGTGTATGTATTATTTTTTTTCCTAGGTGTATTTGATGCTATTAGCTATCAAGTAGTGGCATCATGGCGATGTATTGGTTAGCACTGTGGGCTTTTAACTCCAGGGTCCGGGTTCAATTCCCGCCTCAGGGTCTGTGTGCATGGATTTTACATGTTCTCCCTGTTCTTGTTTCCTCCAGCTACTCCAGTTGTCCTCCCACATGCAGTCTAGGCTAATTGTCATTTCCAAATTGCCCATAGTGTGTGAGTAAATGTTTGTGTGCCCTGCGATTGATTGAATGTGTACCCTACCTTGTGCCCATCCTTCAAACTTTGCATGACTCTGTAAAGCGTAAGCAGTACAGAAAATGAGTGAGTGAGAACTATTAATGCCACTCAGAATGCTCTGGCCAATTTTTAAATCATACAGACTTTGTTTCACTCTGTATTAGCAGCAGAGTATGCCGTATTCAGCTAAACATCTGTCATCATCAATATCTAAGGATCTTTATCATTTGAATCTGCTGCATAAAGTGCACTTTAATACATTGCAGTCGCCTTAAAGGCATCTAAGAATATTCATGGGTCAGTCAGCAGAACTAAGAGCTGTAGATGCTTATTTAACTGTTATTTAAGCATAGCATGCCATCAAGGATCCTTTTTAGTCATGGTCACCAGCGGTATATACAATATACATAAACATTACTTGTGCATAAAAACAAGCTCTAAAAGTGTCTGCCATTTTCCTCATGCAATCTGATATTAAAATTCAGGAGAAAAAAAGAAAAGTAGAAATGTGTGCATCACACAGACTGGTCAAAGATATGGCTGGGGGGGCAGTTATAACAGGAACAGTTTCAGTGACTGCTATAGCCCATTTGTGTTTAATACAGTTTATTCTCAGTTGCTTTGGTGCATTTCTCAAATCATCCTTAACATTTTGCACAACTGTAAGTGCATTTCTCAAAACAATTAGTACAAACAGCACCACAAAAACGGATTACCTGCAAAAGCCAGTAACTTGCTCAAAATAGTTCAATTATTAAAAAAAAAAATATATATATATATATATGTAAATAATAATGAGCATGTCAGTGCCATCAGAATGACAAGTTCTTTTCTCTTTTTTTGCGAACAAGGTTGTCACAATGCTTAGTCATCGCATTAGTATTACAGTCTACTTTGTAAGGATTTTATAATCAAAACTGTGGCTAGGATTTGATGACAGTGATTGAAAATGAATCAAGCTGCACTTTGTCTGTACAGCGTTTATCAATACAAAGTAATAGGTTACACATTACTATATGTGAAGGATTGGGAGAGATTGGACTGGATTCAGGTGTACGATTTTTCTGATTGTACAGTTAGCCTCCTGGTTAGCACTGTGGCTTCGCACCTTGGGTCTATGTGTGTGTGGAATTTGCATGTTCTCCTCATGCTTGGTGGGTTTCCTCCAGGTACTCTTGATTTCTTCCCACAGTTCAAAAACATGCAGGTTAGGCTAATTGGTGTTCCCAAATTGTGTGTGTGATTGTATGTGAACTGCGATTAACTAGCAGCCCCACCAGGGTGTACCCTGACTAGTTTTCCAAGTACACTGAGATAGGCTTCAGGTCTCCTTATACCAGTACTTATACCACTGTACAGCACAAAGACATTTTTTTTTAAATGCAACCATGGGAAACACTCCACAGGCAGAACTGTACATGCAGTATAGGGAATTACAGTGCACCTCCTGACTTTCCTGTCTGTCTGGAATGACCTCTCCATCCTCTGCAGGCGTCTGCTGTGGCGTCCTCATGTGCTGCATCCATTGCAGCCAGATATTTTAGAGAACGGGTTCATCGTTAGTTGAGTCAGGCAGTTTTACATAATCATTTGCGTGAATGTATGGAAGCATTTGCAATTTGTTCAAAAGAATTAGAAATAGCTAGACTAGATGATGTGAAGTTTGTACAAGTTGTTTTTGAGATTGTTATTTCTAGTAGTTCTAATCTGAGAAATGAACCTAAGTGACTGAGAACAAATGTATTGACTTTTTAGATTTTAGGAAGCATTTATCATCCCTGTGAATGAGCTGCTATTGTACTGTAACAATAAACCTGTCATTATTATAGACTTATCGTTTATGATATAGTTAAATATTGAGATCTGCACTGTGTAAATGTCTTGCTGCACCCCTGAGTGAGTGTGGTTACATGATTTTATTCGGCATTTAATCCATTTAGCACAAACAAGGCTAAAGTAAGTTTTAAAATGCATGTGCTATTTTATTTGTCGTGCAGGTTTTACTCCACTCTTCACCTGACTGTGTGTAATTCTGCTGGAGTTGGTCTTATTTGGTGATTCAGTTTGTGTTCCAAACAATTTAATAAGTTTACTATGTCATTAAAGCTCTGTTCTTTTTCATGCTTGTCAAATGCAATCAGTTATGCTGGTTGAACAAGTCACAGTTGTAGTTAGCCCTGTGAGCTCTAATGTTGTCATCCTGGAATATGGGAGTGTAATGATGTGTTTAGATTGGATAAAATGCAACGAGCAACAACTAATCGGCTTTTACACTAGTTACTGTATATTCATTCATGTGTGCAGTCAATTGACATGTACAAGAAAGAGCTGCTGTAGTAAGTCAGTGTGACTCAGTTTTATCCAGGGAACATTTATGAAAAGACTCAAGTACTCAATTGAGTAACACACAGGTACAGTACACTGTTTTTGGAGCAAAGTACGTTCAAGAGCAGACAGAAGTAAAGCATGTTTTTAAAGGATACAAGGTTTTTTCATGACTACATTACAAGCTGTTTTTGATTCCAGGTAGTTATGTTCGTTGAAAACGGTTTCCTTTCTCCAGATGGGAAACTTTATACAGATGTACAGTATATCTATTTTATTTGTGTATCTTATATGAGATTTTAATACTGTTAATCCACAACAATGTTTACAGAGTTATTTTTATTGTGATTCATCCCAGGGATTTGCCTTGTGTTTTGCAGGATTTCCTATACAGAGGCGATTGACGTTTTAAACCGTAGTTCAGAGCAGTTTACCTTTAAACCAGAGGCAAGTGATTTTCACCAACTAATCAAATCATATGCGTATTTTTCTCCAAGATTCCACATTTGATGTAGTGCATGTTTGTTTCTCTCTTTCACTCATTTCACTGTAGTGGGGCTGTGATCTTCAAACAGAGCATGAGAAGTACATAGTGCAGCATTGTGGGAATGTCCCAGTCTTCGTGACGGATTACCCATATGAGCTTAAACCTTTCTATGCCAGAGACAATCAAGACCAGCCTCAGCACACTGTAAGAATAACCACAGAGACTGTGTATACATGTTAGCCAGACTTTGATTAAAATCCCAAGAATGTTCCACCCACAGACACACACATCCACACCCACACTGTTTTTTTTATAAGTTTTTTTGTGTGTTTTCTGGAAAGATCCAAAAGAAAATAGTTTTTCCAGAAAAAAATATTTTCTTTTGTCTCAGCACCAGCTGTCTTGGGTTCTATGATAATTGTGCCTGGTATAGTTTTGTCGATTGGAGTGAAGTGAATCTCATTTCTAGTACGCTTTGGCATTCAGCGTACATCAGGATTGGTTGGAGTGTACAGTACTGAACATGCATCACAAACATGATAAATACATCTGCACATTTAAAAAGGTTCTCATCTTCATTATAATGAAAGTGGATCCCATTCCCTGACTGATTAAACTCACACAACAGATTTATTCATTTATTTATTTAATTGCCTCACTGTGTGTGTGGTCCTCTGTTTTGTTTGACATAATTTTTTTTTTATTTCCTGAATTGTCGATGGTTTTGTTTTGGCCAGGCAGCTGCAGTAGATCTCTTAGTGCCTGGCGTGGGGGAGCTGTGTGGAGGTTCCCTCAGAGAAGAACGGCTAGAGCTTCTAAGGACTCGGCTCGCACAGTAAGAATATCTTTCTCACTGTTGCACCACTGCTGTACTTTGTGGTCAACTTGATGTGCATGAGATCAGCTCCGGAATTACCTCTGATGACAATGACCGAAAGTGAACTTACAAAACACATGCAGTCAGGGATATTTTGATCTTAAACATATAAAAGTATTTTACTTTGTCGTTGTGGGATATTATATGTAGTACGGTGAGGGGGGGGAAAGGATTTTAATTCATTTAAAGAAGAGTGCCTAAAAACAAGCATGGATTGTGGATGTTAAACATTTTTAAACTCCATCACAGTCTGTTTATTCAACTATTTTTGTATTGGCTTGAATGTTTTGAGCTTCTGTTTTGAAACTCTTTCTGGCTCTTGATTATGTTCTTAGTGATATTAAATTGGAAATGTTCCAGTGTAAACCATCAAGTTTATAAGGCTTTTTTCTGTTGTTTTTTTTTTTTTAAACATTTGCATTTTATTTAAAATGTCATTTAGGGGTTGCAGTAATAAAGGTTTGAGAAGATAATTTAACTTGTATTCATTTTTTCCACACAATAAATTTAACCCATTATTATGAGGAGTGCTAGTAACTGACTAATCTCTAGTTGCTCTTCATTGTTGCAGTATTAATATTACAGTATGTGTGGGCTACTGTAGTACTCACTGTTGTAACCTTTATTATTTGTTTCTTTAGGGCTGGATTAGATAACACATATGCATGGTAGGTTCACAATCATGTTTTTGAGCTTATTGTTTTCCAACTGCATAAAAGGTTTCTCCACTCACTCCGTCTCCTCCTTTTTTCAGGTATCTTCAGCTGAGGGAGTTCGGCTCAGTGCCTCATGGTGGTTTTGGGATGGGCTTCGAGAGGTACCTGCAGTGTGTACTGGGAATCGACAACATCAAGGACACTATTCCGTTCGCAAGGTTTTCACGCTCCTGTGTTTTATAAAGCAGCCTGGTATAAAATTATAATAAACTGAAAGAAAGCACTTTGTATTGTTTCATGTGTTTTAGCAAAGCGACTGCTTTTGCAGGATGGTACTGGAGGATTGCTCGTTAATACACAGAAACAGATGGCAACGACAGTAAATTACTTCAGAATACATTAAGAGTCCTAGTCGTTCATTTTAATGAGAATTCCTTGACAAATGCTTCCTCTGTACCATAAATACCTTCTGCTGTAAAATTAATTCTGTCATGAAAAATAGAAAGTAGAAAACATGGGAAAGTGAGAGAGTTAAGATCTTGATCCCAGAGTCTCTTTCGTAATGCAGCAGTGTGCAATTGACATGCAAAGCACTTGCAAATGTTTACAGATCACCTCGCTTTGCCAAACTTGAGCATCAATGATTTGTAAGTGCTGTACTTAAAAGGCTTTTTGAGAATTCATTTTAATTTGAATGCCCATACATTTTTCTCTTTAGTTTTGAACATATTGTAGTTATATTTCAATGCATTGATTCCTTGTTGCAGCCATTTTTGTGCAGTATTTTTGTATTTTGTTGGCTTTATACGTGGACGGCTATCAGTTTTATCATAGAAAATGGTATAACAAGATGACAAAATGAATTTACAGTTACTCTACTGCACTGTCAGAAAAATCCAGATGAACATTAATTAATGATGATTAGTCACTTATTCACAGTATACTTGGAATTTAGTCTCTAATTAGCTGGTTTACCCTTGCTGAACACTAGATGGCAGCTCTTTCTAATAGACAGCTGCATTACCAGTTGATTTAGGGACTGATTGTTCATTAGTACATAGTAATAAATACTTGTTTTTCAGTTTGTAGTCCATATGTTGTTTAGCTACATCCATCTGAGCACACATTATTCTCTGTCTTGTTCTCTCTCTTAAAAGCCACCTGGTCTAGAGTAAATTTTTCTTAATCATTCTCTGCCAATTTAATAGGGAGATATTTTAAACACTAAATTTTGTTGGCTAGGCTTTTTCATTTTTTTTTATTTATTTATTTTTTTTACTTCCAGCACAACACCTCCTGAAATACTAATTTCATTGCCAAACACACACATGCCACAACTGTTTGGTTTTGGATGGTCTATCTGCTGATGTATTATGTTCATACATATGTATAAGGGGAATTCAAGACAAACCAGGACTTGGTTGAAAATTCCTGTGACATTTACAGAAGTGCACAGAAAATGCAATAAACCATTTGATTAGTGCAAACATTTTAAAGAAATCTTTCCACTTGTGAATGATGATCCGAACTGCAGAGTCCACTGCAGTTGTTGCCATGAACATTCAGTGAGTGGAATGTCTGATCCTTGAAAATCGACAGATAACTTGTCTCAACCAAGAGACACATCTGTCTGTGATAACTGTACACTTACTTACAAACACCATTTATTGCTCACCCCTCACTCATTTTTACATGTTTGGGACATTAATGGAGTTCTTGGGAGGCCAGTGTTTTAGACCTGAAGCAGGCAGTCTAATCATGGCTCCGGTTTACAGACAAAACTTTCTACCTTGATTGTACCCAAGCTCTAGTGAAATGCTGGGTTAAGTGCATTAGTGTAGCAGGGGATTATGTGAAGTAATAAAGGGAGTTTTTATAATTTCTGCTTGGTCTACAAGCTACCAATTGCCAAAATACATGCTGAGCTGGTCAAACTGGTAGAACATCTTTGCTCGCTGGTGCATTGCTATTTAGTGTTCTTATTAACTGATAAATAATTCTTTAATAAATTGATAAATATTTTCTTTAATATCATTATTAAGCAGTAACAGCAGTAATTGTTACTACTGTATTATTAACATTTATGAACAGTTAATAATATTAAGTAGTAACTTTGCTACTAAAGCAATATAGATAATGAGTGAGTAAACTGATAACTACTTTGCTTGTTTTAGCCTTTTGATGAGCTCAGCAGATTTTTTTCTGTAGAGAACATTTTTTAGAAGTACAGTAGTCATTTTTCTTCTTAAAAAATAAAAAATAAAATAACCAAATAAGTTTATCTTTATACATTAAATTTGACGGTCTAAACGAGCTGTATAACTATTTGGGGAAATTTTAACCTTCGACTTAGCCTTTAATAAGGTTTTATGTTTATTTAGTTAATAATAAAAAAAAAAATAATGGAAATAATTACAGTAGCTTCTGGGTTTTGGGCTGCACTAACTGCACGCGCATGACAGTCAGCAGAAAGCGCCGCCCTCTTCCCAGGACCGTGTACAGAATCCGAGTTTGAACCCCGCCTTCTTTTGTTACGACCACGCCTCTTCGCGACTGTGATTCGCTAGAACACTATAATCAGCTGTGCCTGGAGAAGGAGTGATTTCACAGCGAGGCGTGTATGTGTGTGTGTGTTTGTGGTTGGGACCTGAGTTTGAGGATGAGCGTTGCTACACTTGTACACTCGGGTTTGTTACGCGGGCGTGGTGTGGACGGTAAAGACGCGCCGTAAATCCTCCGCGCCAGCCGACTTCCTGCAGTCCGCGTTACTCCTCCTTCTCTCTCGGAGCTTCCAGTGTGCGCTGTCGGGACGGTGCGCGTCTCCGAGCTCTCCGGATAAAACTACGCGCGCTCTCGCGTCAGTAATAAATGGGCCGGCGGAGTGCGCGCTTCTGCGTTCTCCCTAAATGGACCTGCATCATCATCTGATCATACGAGCGCCTGTGTGTGTTTGTGTGTGACAGACTGAGTGAGTGAGTGCTGTTGTGATCGGGCTTCTTTGGGAAAGAAAAGAAGAGGGAAAATAAAAATGAGCGGAGGAGAAATCATCTGCCAAGGCTGGCTGAGAAAATCCCCACCGGAGAAAAAACTTCGTAGATATGTAAGTACATTTGTGTGTGTGTTTCAACTTTGTATTGTGTAACACTAATTGAGATCTTTTATACAGTAATTCCAATTCTTATGTTGGATTGTGTAGTTATTAAAGCATATGAAGTTATTAAGCAGCTTTATTATGATGCTTTATAGACACTGGATGGTTAAGGTGGTTCCCAGAGATAGCAGGTGCACACTAGTGGCTGCCAGAAACATCATTCCCTTCCCTCTGACTCTTTTGGGGGAAAAGAGAAAAAAAAAAAAAACATAAAGAAAAACAGATGCTTCCCACTTTATAAATATAAACAACCAGTATGAATTCTGGTGGTAACAGCCTGGGTACTAAATCAGGATGTTATCTGTGTTTGACTGTAACACTTACCCAAACTGTGTGCACAATAGGCATTAAAGATACCATGGAGCCACCGTCTGTCTACTAATTCTGTTTGGGACAGCTGTCCATACAACTGTTCCCGTTGAGAAAGCAGTCTGCCTCTCATGTGATAACGTTACAGTAATGCATCACATAAATCATTTGTTGTTGTGCGTTAGAAGATGCGATCCCCATCCCGTTCCCTCTTGCTGTCTGGACACTGAGGACTAATGGTTTCCACGTCGTCAGGGCTGATAATGGATTAAAAAAAAAAAGAGAAAAAAAAAAAGCAGAAGCTCCAGCTTTTCTAAATACAGCTGGCCTATGTTTATCTACAGGATTGCATTATAGAACCTCTCTTCACTCACACCCATGATGTCATATCTTTTCCTCTTCCTCTTTTCCATCAGTCATTTTCTTAATTTTGGCGAAGTGAGAAGTCATTTCTTGACCTGCTCATATGAAGATCTACTAGGTCATTTCCTTTTTCTTTTACATATAAAGATCGTGTCTTTTGTGCAGCTAGCCAGGAACTGCTGATGTGAAAACAAACAGAGCTGCTGCGTCCACAGAAAAGGCGTAACATAACGTCACATGTAAATGCCAGCGTTTATTGATTTTTTAATATTTTTTTTTATTAATTCATTTATTTATTCGGAAACAGTCCCACAAACTAAGCAAGACATTTGAAAAACATGAAATAGTCCGTCTACTTAGCAAAAGACAAGATGAAACGAGAATGACATCCTGTCAGTTGGCTGCATCAAGAGAACTAATTGTCCAAACTTCTTAAAAAAAAAGAAAAAAAAGAAAAATCCATTTAGCAGAAAAGATTGCTGTCATCTGACTTTGCTACTGTCCTAATCTACTGAGATATTTTAAGCAGTCGTGGACTTCGGTGTTTCAACAACAACAGAGTGTTTGTGCGACTGCTCAGACAGCCTTATAGTAGGCCAGAACGTATCACCTGAACCTCAGTTGTGTCTTGCAAATCATATGCAAATACAAAGCACAAACAATTCTGTCAGTTAGTGCCCTATGGCAACAATTAGAAAATTGTGGTATCTGTTGTCTTGACTAGCATGTCATGCTCATTCACATTGTCCAGATTGGGGCAAGAAGGACCAAATAGTATGAGTAGAAGTAATCAAAATGCACCAAACCACCATTAGCTCATTTACGTAATGGTCCTACAGTACATGTGTGGGTAGACCTGCCACCACCACCTTGCAGTAAAAATGATGAGTGGAAAATTTTAAAAACAAAATTGTAAAAGGGAAAATAATGTAAGATTTAGACAAGAAAATGTCCTCCAACAGCCACGGGAATAAAATAACTGAGGAGAGTCACTCCCTTTGGTTATAATGTGAATAATTAACAAGTATTTTCACTGTAAAATTGTAGCATTAAGCTGTTACTTATTACCTTGATGGTCAGCATCAGCACAGGGCAAGTTCACTAGTGGTTTGCCAATTACAAGTTGAAAAATAATAATATAAAAGCAATTGCTGTCTCATTCACTTCTCAGTGGAAACCATATTGTACTGTATAAAAAACAAAGTACGTTAGTGGTGTTCTTCTGCTTGTTTATGATATTATAGTGTAATAGAGAAAGGAAAGGGGAAACATTGAGGACTAACAGTATTGCCACGTTTTACACTCATTCTAACATCAGCAATTTCTGACAATAGTTGGCCTTGCTCACCTCTGCTTCTCACAGTGCTGTGGCCAGGTGTCTTTTAGACAAAATGCGCAACTATTGTTTGTTAATGGGAGACTATTCCTTAAAAAAGATGGAGGTTAATTCATAGAGAATATTGTAATTTCAAGCTTTACAAGTCAGATCAGATTTAGCCTGGTTTAGATCTCATTTACTGTACAGTGCTGTGAAAATATATTTGGTATAAAAGATTTGTTACGATCTTAGCATAATTTTTTGTCACACTTAAATAATTAAGATCATCAAACAAATTTTAATATTACATCAAGATAACCAGAATTAATATAAAATGCAGTTTTTAAATGATATCATTTATTAATGGAATCGGTGTCCAAACCTACCTGGCCCTATGTGAAAAATGTAAAGAAAACCCAATAACTGGTTGTGCCACCCACCCCTGGTGACAACAACTGCGATCACCACCAATGGGTCTTTCACAAAAATAATGGTTTGGAGTGGCCTAGTCAAATTCTGAACTTTAATCTGGACCAGGTCATTCATGGTCGAAAACTCTCCAATGTGGCTTAATTAAAACAATTCCTAAAATTTGAGTGGGCCAAAAATTCTTCGCAGCGATGTGAAAGACTTCTTTCCAGTTATCACAAACGCTTAAGTGCAGTTGTTGCCGTCAAGGGTGGCACAATCACTTAGTAGGTTCAGGGGGCAATTGCTTTCTCACATAGGGTCAGGTAGGTTTGATTTTAGCTTAATAATTGAAATGATCATTTAAAAATTGCATTTTGTGATTACACGGGTTACCTTTTTCTAAAATTTATATTTGCTAATATTTGCTAATAAAAATATGCAAAAGAAATCAGGGAAAAAACTTTTACAAATACCTTTTCACAGCATTGTACAGTATATTTGCTAATGGAGTTCTATCAACAAATTAGAATTCCAAATATATGTGAAATATATGAAATTTGTTATGATCATGATGCATGTATTCATGATTTTATTTAAAAGCTTTTATTATAATGTTTCAAAATCTCATGATTCCTAAAAAACACATTTATAAACAAGTGAGAACAACACACAAACCAATTTCCAATCTAATCTGACAATTCCAGAAAGTATAAAAAAACAATCTTGATCCAGTCATTTCATGCTGCTGCCAGGAAAAGCTTGTTACATTATTAATCATCAATCATCATTAAGCATGCATAACTGCAAAGCTTCTCTATGATAAAACGTGACATGTAGATAATGAACACAGCTGTTCTAAACTGAAGTCGTTCTCAAACAATATCTGGAGCTTAAAATTGTTTTCCGCGCCGCCGCACCACAGGCAGCCCCGTCGCCACAATACCTATAATAAAACCAGCGATCGGAAGTGAAGGGACAGTTCTGGCATTTCCCATAACAGCAGCTCTCCGTTTCCTCTTCCTACAACTATTGTCACGTTAATACCCTGCCCCGTCCAGAATCCACCCTCAAACGCATAAAATATGTTAATTTTATTTTCTAATGTGCTTAGGCTTAGGATTAGACTCTAGACTTGGTTGTTAAATCCAGTTTAGAGCAGTGGAGACTGGACTTCTGAGTACAGTGCAAGTTGTGGCAGAGACATGACTCAGATCGTTACGGAGCTATGAGATGACTAGCACAATGGCAGCGATGGTCATATTAGCATGAAAGTTAAAGATTTGGATGCTGACCTGATCGAGTGGAGTGTACAGATGAGGACGTGAGTAAGCAGGATCCACTAAAGGATCTCACTTTAAGTGGGTAATGTGGGGTAATATAGGAACCTGTTAACCAAAGTGAAAGTAGGTCAAAATGTTAACAAAAGCTAAAAAAAAAAAGGTAAACAACAATGTGCAAAATATAAACTAAGTGCATGTGACATTACAATCTAACTAGAAGGCTCAACAGATTTTATGATTATGTACAGTAGGATTATCTGGCATGGCTGGAGAAGAGCTGGGCTGATCTGCGCTAAGTTGAACGTAGCATTTAAGATCAAATTCAACTATTTAAGATAAAGCTCCAGCATGTTTTCTGTAATAACAGGCAGTGAGAGTGTGTGTAACTAGAGTAGCCTGCAGCGATAGTGTAAGGTGGTGCCACCCACTCTCCTGGCTGTTTTCTCTGACATCACGTCACAAACACCCCTGTTTGCCTGGTCCATCCCAGGATTCCAGACTGATCGTATCAAAACTAAATTGAGTGCAAAATATCTTCATGCCTTTGTGTTTTTCACATGTGCGTGTGTGTGCGTGCCTGTGTGCAGACACGTATATCTGGGATTGAAAGAGGTGCGTCGCAGATCCAGAATATTTTTTTGTAGAGTTGTATGCTGTTATTCAAATAATGGATGTTATGTGTACATCTGGATCATGGTGGAGGGCAGTGAGTTTGTCCAGATCCAGCGCACTTGTTTTGAAGAGGGTCTTTGGGAAGGTCTGACTCCTGCAGGTCAACACTGAACACCTCCCAGTTCCTGCCTTGACAGACAACATTGCGCCTCACAGACATTTTCCTTGTTCAGCTTTATCAATTGTGCTAAGGGTTCGCTGTGGATCCTGAGACAAAACACAGACACAGTGCTGTATCAGAAGGTGCCAGATGAAAAACAGAAAGCATAAATTCCCTCTACATCTGTCCCATGGGTTCTACTCTCCAGTTCGTAAACATTTTCCGCTACTATGAATTGTGAACTACGTGATGTGTCAATAATTTAGCACTTCTGCCTTATTCAATTAAATAAAATTTATTAGGCTATACAGTAGGAAATAAACTTCCTCAAATGGGGTCTCTAGCTTGACCCGGTTTCCCGGGCCACTCTTGAGTCAGGATGTGAAGGTAGACATGTTTGATCTTTATATAGCGTCCTTCAGCGCGTCCTGGGGTTGTACCTGTTTGTGCCGTTGCTGAAAATTAAACTGCAGCGGTAGCAGGCTCCAGACTTCCTCTGGATGGCACCTACAGGAAACACTGTGCCTCAGTTCTCAGGATGGAGGGTAACAAGCAAAATCGTGCAGTGTGCTTTTATTTAAGCCTTTCTGATTCATCCAGTTTGAACATTTCAAAATTAGTTTTCATTGATTATTGCTGTAGAATTTTAAAACAGAGCTGTTAGGTCTTGTATTTTTAAGAATTAAATCATCAATCATGGCTGAATTAAGAGTATGGAAATGCGCATTTGGGATATTCAGGCTCTGTCAACACATCCATCCATTTTCCATACCATTTATCTTGTTTAGGGACAGGTGAACCCTGGTTGGGATGCCAACTCATCGCAGGGCACAAGCACACAGCTTCTCCCACTCATACACTATGGGCAACTTTGAAAGCACATTCAGCCTACAGTGCAGATCTTCGGACTGTAAGAGAAAACCAGAGAATCCAGAGGAATTCCACCAAGAACAGGGATAACTTGCACACAAATCAAAAGTGAGTTTCAGACCCCCTCCAAACCCTGGAGATGCAAGGCAGCAGTGCTAACCATTAAGCCACCCTACCCTTAGCAGCTAATATCAGCTAGCCTCGAGGAATGAAATTTTGCTTCCATTCCTGATCTGCAAACTCCTTCACTCAGTGTTTGGCTGAGGAAGGGGCAAGATTGGCTCACCATTTCATACATAGTAAAGCAGCTAACCAATCATAGACAACACTGAATTCTTGTAAGCCAATCTTGATGCAAAAGGTGGATATTTTGAGAAAAGATGGAAAGCCAAACCTAACTGAAGGTGGAGGAAAATGCTTTTGTTAATTTCTGGCAGATTAAACAATTCACAGTGTCAGAAAAATTATACTACGATTAACTTTTTGTTCATGTAAACACATCTTATTGAATCAGCTTCCATGTAAACAGTCAAGTTGGAACTCTAATCAGCATGATTTCAATTTAAAAAATGAGGCATAAATATTGTTCATGTAAACGTTAGCTATTGTGAATCCACACGTATTAATTTAAGTTTTGGTGGTTTGTTTGTTTTAGAACATTTGTTCATATTGGTGTTCACATTTTGTAAAATTTGCATGCTCTTACTGTTATTCTTAAAGTGTTTGGTGACAGTTTATGATTTATTATAAACCTACCTACCGGTGTGGGCATTTTTTAAATTGCTTGTGTTTTTGTGCATGTACTGTATATTTCCCCGTAAGGTATTTGTTCAGGCAGATTTTTTTTTAAATACACATACAGTGAGGTCAATAAGTACTTGATCACCCTGTGATTTTGCAAGTTCTCTTACTTAGAAATCATGGAGGGGTCTACAATTTTCAGCATAGGTGCATT
>JAOVVA010000052.1:18116587-18155527 GCA_028565275.1 Leiocassis micropogon | reverse complement strand
TTCCAATGTTGTGTTTTAATTAAGGGTTACATTTAGTTTTGTTCAATATTGTATTCATATATATATATATATATATATATATATATATATATATATATATATATTCTAACTTTCCCTTTATATCTGATCCTAATTATTTAAATATCAGTATCAGTGTGCATATGGTATAGTATATATACACATTAGGGAAAGAGAGGTTGTGTTAAGGATTAAGAAAGAGACTGGTTGAGGTAGGGCTGGGCAGTTCATTGAAAATTTATCAAACCTGACATTCAGAGCCTCTAATCTATGTAATCTTGTTCATGTCAGACATGTCTGATTTTATAAATATAATAAATTATATATGTTGATACTATTCCAAGAGACCGAGACCATGAGGCGGGATACACACACACACATACACAAACCCTCATTCACACACTACATGCAATTTAGGATCGCCAGTTAGCCTTATCCGCATTTCTTTGAACTGTGGGTAGAAACCGGAGCACCCGGTGGAAACCCACCAAGCAAGGGGAGAACATGCAAACTCCAGACACACAGACCCGAGGTGGGAATCAAACCCACTCCCCTTTTTGTGCAAGGTGTCAGTGCTAACAGTTATGCCGCTGTGCCATCCTTTCAGTGAACTATGGTGAAAACAAGAATTATCATTCATTAATCATAATTTAGGTAAATGTTTATGATATTGATATGAGGTCATATTGCCCAGTACTTGGTTAAGGTGGAATGTCACTTATTCAAGCAGGAACCCCAACATTGGATGTCCATTGTAAAATAGTAGTCATGAAGTTGTGGTGATGTCCAGCGTCAGAAACAATGTTGGGACAATGTTATTTTTGAAAGTTGCAGTTAATAATAATAATAATAATAAAAACAAAACAAAACAATTGACACAAAAACAACATTGCAAATACAGCAATAATGTACAACAAAACAACAAAATGATGATTAATGCCCATAACATCCGACCACATCCATGGTCAGTTAAGGCTTAGATTTCTGATCGGTGATTGGGAGGGACGCAAAAGCGTCACCAGTTGCCAAATTATCATCACCACAACACTCTGACAACCAAAAATTCCTGCAGGGTTTATACGATAATTGTTTCACACGGTTTCATACCGCAGAACTGGTGCTGTCACTTTCCATGTTCACAAATAATAAGAGTAAGGTGTCGTTTGTTACTATCACTGTGTACTCCCGGTTCAGCCACCGTTCATTATCTCTGGCAAGTTGCCGCACTAATTAAGTAGCAGGTTAAGTTGCTGTTTGGAAGCTTATTGTTACATGATGACTGATGGCCTGTCCTGCGGCTGGTGGAGGCACACAGTCATCGTTTACTGCCATGATAATGGTGCATTAAAACAAAACACACAAGCAAGCTCGCTGGAGGAATTTCATGGAGCAAAGCCCATAGTAATCTGCCTATGTGTTTTTGCTTGACCTTTTAGAATAGTAATGCTAATAACTATTTGACTAAACACTGTTTACTACTTCTAAAGGCCACTTTAAAACCCACTTTTAAAAGATCTTTCGATTAGACAGTAGCAAATGGCTTGACCTGGTCATTGATGGCAGATGAACAACAGCAAGCCTTAAACCTATTCAGTGAGTAAGATTTCTTACCCCGCATTTACAGTACCACTTTCTCGCGTGTAGGAGTGTGTGTTGGCTGTTAACGTTGTTGCTCATGGATGTGAACTGGCTGAGCAGTTGAGGGTTACGGGCCTTGCTCAAGGGCCCAGCAGGGAGAACTTGGTGGTCGTGGGATTTGAACCTGGGACTTTCCGAACCATAATCCAATGCCTTAACCTGAGCTACTTTCTGTTGTAGTTAAACCCAGAAAAAAATATGATGCTTTATTTGTTCTACACCGATTAGCTGCAACACTAACACCACCACCAGCTGAACTGAATAACATTAATTATCAGTTGTATAGCAGTACACTGGTGACTAGTCTGTTTGATCCTATCCCACATGTAGGGATTTAAAAAAAAAAAAAATGGCCCTGATAGAAAGGTATCAGAACACTAAGGGCATAACAGCTTGCCGTGTATGGGGTTTAGCAGGCAAAGGGTCAGCTGTCCAGGCAGCACAAGAGGAACATGCACAATATTTGGCTTAATGTTTTAGTTTTTAATGCCATAGTTGATTGTTGTTTTTATGATCATGAGATGCATTTAAAAGCAGGATAAATGCAGGCTGTTTTCACAGATCGTTTTCGCTTGACCCCAAAGTCTGATACATTTTGATCAGTGAGAAGAGAACGGTTCCAGGCTCAGGAACACTTGAAGACGTGGTCACCTGCACAGTAAAGCAAACCTGGGCACGGTTCGAATCAGATATAAAAGCCAATTGTACCTGAGCATGGAAGGAGATGCATCAATCTCATCCATTGACCTACACAGCCATACAGTAGTAGTAGTAGTAGCAGTTCTTCCTAGGCATGGTACAAATCAATCATGCCTAATGTGAAAACACCCTATGAGAGTAGAGGTTTTCAGTTGGTCTGAGGAATTCCCTGAAGCCATTGTTTGGATTTGTTGCTTTGCCGCACCATAGCTGATTTGCATACATTTGAGAAAATCTGTGTGGCGCTCTGGGTTGCATAGATACACCGAAAACAAACGGTTACATGTCACTCCTTATTAACATTACATTTCATAGATCTTGATGTTCAGTTTATTTTGTATAGCTAGAAGTACTGTAGCCATGCTCGAGTGCTTGGCACATGGCTGCTACTTAGTGAACAAGCTGAAAACTAATAATGGGATTTCATTTCTTATTTTATTTTAGGATAACAGAATGGTTAATGCTGAATTAGCTAGAAGCATTTCAGGTATAATGATTATTCAAATGTTTTTCAGGCACCATTCGAACAATATTTGAATATTCCAGCTGCCATCTACACAAGCACCTCAAATGGAAGGCATTTCTCCAATACTGCAGCATGTGTGTGAATGTGCAGTGTGCTAGATAGATTTTTACATACAATGTAAGTACAGTGCATTGTAAACTTTCCACAGCTGAGTGAGTTAGATGAGATAATGTCTCACTTCGTGCACTATTGACAAAAAAGATTCTTGTTCCCTTTTGCATGGTGTGAGGTTTTTGCAGAAATACAGATAACCATGAAATGCAGATGAGGGTGGCCGATGCTTTTTTTTTTTAATGGTGAGAATAATAAACTGTCTCCTGAATTGTCTGTAGACTTGCAGCTTGATCATTTACATAATACTGCGCATCAATCATACAAAAGGCACATAAGCTGCAGGCAGGCAGCCACACACCTCCTTACTGATGCAAGGCAAGACTACAGTGATTACTATTAAATAATACTTGGGGTTATGGTGACTGATTAGGCTACTGATAAAAAGGAAGTACGTTTAAGCCCTGGCTTAAGCCCTGATAAGAAGGAAGTGGGTTTAAACACTAGCCCTGTTAGTGTTAGGTCCTAAGGCAAGGGCTTTTACCCTCTCTAATTGAAGATCATCATGATCCAAGTACTATTAGAATCTTATTTGAAAATCTGAAATTCAATTTTAAAATTGCTGCGTGGCTTTATCAGACCAGTTCACAGACCAGTTCTGGCCCATAATAAATCCCATAATAATTTTTTATAGTTATGGTTAGTTTTTATTGTTTCACAATCTTTCACTCACTCATTGTCTATACCAATCGTATCCTGTGTACAGGTTTCCGGGGGGGTGGAGGAGTTTATCCCAGGGCACGCACACATACACGCTACAGGCAATTTGGGGACAACTGTTAGCCTAATCAGCTTGTCTTTGAACTGTGGGAGGAAACCGGAGTACCTGAAGAAAACCCACTAAGCACGGAGAGAGCATGCAAATTCCATGCTCAGGAAGGGCAGGAATCGAACCTGGCCGGGAATTGAACCCGGACCCTGGAGGTGCAAGGCTAACCACTAAGCCACTGTGCCGCCTAACATAACCTTGACTTAAAAAAAAGAAAAAGAAAAGAGATGGATCCGCCTTGGATGTTGTTCAAACCCAGGGCTTCATCAGGTGGGTCAACAATCTGCCTCTAGACTAACGAGTCAAACCTAAGTCCTTTTATTGTTTTCATAAGTACCCCAGACAGCATAGTGAGGTCTAACCAACATTCAGGCTTTATAATAGGACAGGTAGACAAATAGGAGGGGTCTGGACACTCGGCTTAAACTCAGCTTGCAATTGTGTTTGCTCAGCTGTGTAGTGTGTGTGTGTCAGGTAGTGAAGAGGTGAGTGCAGCCTGAGTCAAGTTCCTCCCCTCAAGAGTGGTTACACACACCCGAGCTCTGTGAAGTCACTGCTGTAAGACCTGTCCCGGGCCTGTTTGGTTAGCGTGTTTGCTCAATATGCATGCGAAAACATGCTGACTGATGCCTATCTCCTATTCCCCCTGTACAATGCTGCGGTTCTCTTAGAAGTTATAACTGCCACGGTCTAATTCATGCCAAATAAAGGTGAAAGGTGAGCGTTGCTATTATTGTTGTAGCTTCACTACTTCTTGAAAAAAAACCTGAAACCTTATAGTGTCTATCTAAGCTGGGATCAGTGTTACATGATTGTAGTTATGTTTGAAGTATGTAAAGGAACGCATGGTTAGTATGAGTGCTATATAAACTAGATTTATGATTCGGATTATTTATGATTTATGATCAGGACATGATTATTGTCTAGTAATGTAGTATTATCTGCTTACTAAATGTGGAGATTATAAAACCTGATGCATACTGAAGTGAGGTGTTTGAAAACTTGTCTAACATGCTGAAGCTACTCGTGCTCTGCCAGGACCCACAAACCTCTTGTAGTTATAGTAACACTAATACCCACTTCTCACATGCACATTAGTTTGGGTCAGATTACACAAAATGTTCAAGTCGATGAAAATACATGTGAATGTTAAGGCAGCATATAAATTAATTTAGACATTTAGACTGACAAAAATCATTGTACGCAAAAGCGACTAAACCAAAAATGTTTTCATGAAGTCCTCCGCAATGATTTAGTTCTGTACAGTAATATTCTGTGTCATGTTTGGGTTTGCAGGGAAGCTGCTCTGTATTCAGTTCTCCTTTTTAGGCCTGAAAGAGCGTCTCGTTTTGTGTGTAGCTCTGCCAATAGCGTGACTTTTAGACAGAAGAGAGTGAAAAGCCTTTGACCAGATGAATAAGAACAACTTTTGAATCTATTTTAAGAAACTGACTACTGTAAAACAGATTCATTTGTCTTCAGACTGTTAATGTTTTTTATAAATAAAAAAACAAAAATTTTTTTTTAAAACATTTCAAGAAACAAATCCTTATACTGATGTGTGCTCATTGTTGATCTAAACTGACATAAGTTCTTCTGCAAAGTTGCTTGGTGATAACATCTTGTTACAAGGAATTGTGGTGAATTTTACTATAACAGTGAAACTATGTTGGAAATGAGTTAGTGTCATAGTAACTGCTCCTGGTGTTCTTTTTTTATAATTTTTTAATTATCATAATTTTTTTTATGCTTAAAGGCAGTTAGGGTTTGTTAAAGGGATTATTCAAGAAATAGTGCAGAGTAAAAGGGTTAAGAATAAGATGTGCTTCAATATTATGGCTACACCTATAATATCATCCTGCATACATTAAATCCATCGTTCATAAGATATTGTCATGTATGTTTCCTGTTTCATAAAAAAAAAACTCTTATTTGCTACTTAAACACATTTCAAATTCATTTTTATTTGTCACATACAGTATACAATCATACACAGTAGGATATGCAGTGAAGTGCTCATACTGTATATGACAGAATGTGACTCAAAAGAGTACAATTATATTAAAATTTGCATTTTTTTCATAAAAGTAATATAATAAAAATGTATAAATGCAAAAATGATGATATTTACAAAAAGTTACCAAAATGCATAGTTTAAAATAAAAGAGTATAAATGATGCTTGATTTACAGACTGTACAGTTTTCTGAGGTATATAAGTGTAAGAAGATGGAAGTATAAAAAGATCTTGTGTCGGTATGACAGCAGCAGTATGATTGAAACCTGGAGTAGGAAATAGAATGATACTGATATGTGTGTTTGCAGCAGTATGGTTGTCCATGTTCCAAGATGGACTTAGTCCGCAGATGCATGCAACAGAACGAGAAACGTGCAGCGTACAGTATGAGCAATGTGCAGTAATGTTTAAGTAAAACTGCCAAATTTTGGCTAATTTAAAATTGCTATAAATTTAAGCTAACCAAGTATGGCTTACAGTAACATTGTTCTAAATCTAGACCAAATGAAAATGAAAAGTTGCTGTTTTAGTTGGTGTAGCTAATAAATAGAGGTTAACTAAATCTTTTGTATCATATGTGCAGCATTGCTTTTTATAATGTAGTTTAAATAACATTTTTTATCATTATGTAATTAAACAATGGCTCCACAATAACAACTCGCATTGGCGCTTTTTCCTTACTGATTTTATGGAGTTTAAACATAGCTGATTGTTTTTAATTATTCAAATGTTGCTTTTTTTTCTTTTTTTTTAAGCTGAAACTCATGTTTACAGGGGACAGCATGGTGCATGTTATTAATGATCTTACCATTTCCTTTGAAAAATTATATCTTTTTATTTTAATGCAGAAGTTAGATTTTCTGTTGGACTTTTACTTGCATTATATTTAAAGAAAACTTTATTTTTTATACTTTTCATGAACAGGAAATAATTTTTTACTCAACTAAGACTTACAGAAACTGGCCTAATATTAAAAAAAACACACAATGGGACTTTAGGTATTATGATGAACCAACACTGTAGTCCTTTTTCTGGACATCCAAACCTCGAGTTGTAATTGGAGATGGAGTTTGGTGTATGTATAAACAGTTTGTTTGAATGAATCTTCAGTAGGCAAGCTTTTACTGTAGATGGAATTAGTTCATAGCTGGTGATTGCTACCTTGACAGACGCTGAGTGTCCTCTAATCAAGTTTCCCATGTCCCGAGGGCGGCAAACTGAGCCAAGGACATTGGGGGGGGGATGTGAAGTACTTAAAGATTCTTTTCAGACCTCACTATTCTCTTTGACAGGTCAAGTTTGATAGATGGACGGGGAATGAGGGGGAGGATTAGTTTGTTTTTGTTGTTGTCCATTTTGTCAGGCTCATGAGAGCTTTAGGAGAGGGCGAATAAAAGCATTCGATTTTTAATTTAAAACTTTCCCATGGCGAAACTTGGTCTAGTTCTATGAGCCAATTGTGTCGGATTATTCAACAGTGTTTCTGTGTACATTCTGTGCAGCAGGAACAAGTTATTCCGGGTCATGATGACCTTCTCGGCTGAACTGGGCAAATCTCCAGCTCTCATTAAGTCATATTCCGTAGGTGAGAGCACCACATAGTACTGCAGTGAAAGATGAAACAGTGGCACTCTACCCTCCCCCACCTCCCCATCCTTTCCCTCTGTGACTCTCTGTGTTTCATTTCCTTGGGTGATGAAGATATAGATCAAATCAAGACCAGTTTTGTGTTTGTGGTCTAAAGCTGTGTGCGTCAGTAATAGGACCACGTTGTCTGTCTGTTAGTTTGTAGAGTGCACACTGTGGCGGTTTAGAGTGGGAGTGGATGTAGCAGGAGACGCTTTTCGAGGTGGGGTTTCCAGCATTACTATAGAAGCCACACCAAAAAACACAAACGTGGATTTACTACGGAAGCATTTAAACGACAAAGCTAACATAGCTAATCAGTTTTAAATGTTAGTATTCAGGTATTGTGCTGTAATAAATGTTATCCTTTGCAATAAAAGTGTATTCTATTAATGTCCATATTTTATATACTGCAGCCATAGTAATTAGGCTTGGGGCGTTGAAGGGAAACAGGGATTTTTGATTGTGCAGAATAACAGAATATCTACAAGAGGGATGACCTTTACAAGAGTAAATACCTTTATTTCTCTATATAATTCCCTGCGACACTAATGCACTGCACTTATACTATTTACTTTTCATAAGATTGCGATTTCTCAGTACACCAGAGGCATGTTTCCCGTCTGAAATGCTGGCCTCCCAGGAACTCCTTTAATGGGCCTAATAAGTGGAAATGGCTTATAAAGGGGATGTGACACTATCTCCTAGCCAAGTTCCTGTAACATGCAAGTGTTTGTGAATGATTGTGTGTACAGTTCCCACAGACAGTTCTGTCTCTTGTGTGTTGTTGGTGTCAAGTTGTCTGACGATTTTCAATGATCAAGCATTCCACTCTCTGAATGTTCACGGGAACGACTGCAGTGGGCTCCAAGCCACCTCGGCCGGGATCATCATTCATCATCAAGTCCTGATTTGACTTGAACGCCTCTCGTACAAACCTGATTAACCTTTTTCAAGAGTTGTTCAGTTTCAGTCTTGAAAGGCAAGGTCCAGCACGGTTTGTTGATTCTTCTGCTCAGAGACAGCTGCTTCCACTGATGTGGTAATTACCAGGTTCAGTGTTGGGTGTCTTTACAGTAGGTGTTGGTGAATTACAAACCGTGCTGGACACTGGCCCTCCGGGACTGGAGATGATGAACCCTGCCTTCGAGGTATAACATGTAAGCAACACCTGGGAAGTATAATGTGTCCTGCCCCCACCCCTCCCCAAAGTAATTTTTTTTTACCCTTAAATATCAAGAGGAAAAAGTTTGCCCTTGAATATTACATTTTATAATTTTGAATAGTTTGTAGTTACAGTACATTTAATGTTGTGGAACATCAGCGAAACATCCGGATATCGCTTACATTACAGCATCCGGTAACAGTCATTCCCTCACCAGGATCACCTCAAACAATAGAAAAAAGATTTAAAGTTCTCATATTACGAAAAGAAAACAGAAAGCGCAAAGTTCTTCATCTTTAAAACTTTCACATGGCGGGAAACATACTGACTGTTACAAAGCACTGACACATAAAAAAATGTTTAAACATCTTCCTTACAATAAGCTTCAACTTGCTGATTTTCTTTTGCCTTGCATTAATAGCCATTAATATCATTTATCTACAGTATATATATTACGTACATGGGGAGAGTGATCTGTTAAAGGTCTTGATGATGATGTATTATAAAAGAAATTCTGACCCGTTATATTCAAGTTTTCAGGATAAATCGCTATAATGCAGTTCAGACTCTAGTCATTTAACTGTCTTAACAGAACTGGCTTTGGACTCCAGGATCATTTTAATTAGTCTGAGCCCCAGAGAGGCCTGGCTTCTAAACAGTTATTGCCTTTAGGCTTCACCTGCTGTTTAATTACCGAGAGCCATTTAGTTGGCAGTACTGTTCCTGCACTAAAGGGAGTGGCAGCATGATTTTGTCTGTGTTTCACAGTGAGAAACTGTTGCTCCATCAGCTACGTGCGCACCTTCCAGTATGCCACCATTTCATTATCAGTCGGGCAGAAAACGAAACGAGGAGCAACCTGACAGTCTGCTGCAGGAAAAAAACACAGATGCTATTACATAGTGGACTGATCTGTCGTAATGGCAAACGCCTTTTCAGTTTATCTCCTGCGAAATTGACACAGATAATCCAGCAGTATGGTTGTTGAACACTTGCGGTCTTACATTATAGATTGTTCTGTTGAGAAAAAGTGTCAATGTGTTGGGGAAGAGCTTCATTTAGGAAGGTTTGTTATTCTCAATATTACGTTCAATTTCTCATACAGTAATGAATATTCTCCACACTACCATGCAAATGATTGTGTTAATTTATGTTTTAATCCTGAACAAGTCAAGTTTTGCATGTCTCCCGCCGTGTCTGTGTGGGTTTCCTACAGGTTCTCTGGTTTCCTCAAACCATCCATAACATGCTGGTAAGGTGATTGACTTTACTAAATTGCCTTAGGTGCGAGTGTGCGTGTGTGTGTGTGGTGATTTGGCAATGGACTAGCTCCCCATGCATGAGAGAAAAAGTCTGAAACATAGTCATCTCTAAGTACATAAGACGATTAAGGCCACCTTAACAAGTTCTTTTTTTTCTTAGAATTCTGACTTTATCTCAGATAAAACCTACATAGATTAAAAGTCAGAATTCTAAGGAAAAGAAAAGTCAAAACTCAGATAATTTTTTTTTTCATGGTGGCCCTAATCCTCTTCTCTATCTTTGACCGGAATCTGTTAACATCATAACACATGGAGGGAATTATCAGTCGCACCGAGCATGTTACTACTGTAACCGAGAATGTTCTTGTTTTTCCGTAGCTAGACCACTAATCCATGCTTGTCGCACAGACTCGTACTGCGATAGCAAGGCTAGGAGAAGGGTGTGAGAACAACGTTCTAAATGGAGGTCAACAGCAGGCTTGAGAAAACACAGGATGTGCAGTGGGATCCGTGTTTCCGCTTCCTGTCGGACAGAGGGACTGAATGGAGGAAAGGGAAGAGAGGGGGTGGGGGGTTAGTGGAAAGAGTGTCCTTGGTTCTCTGCTTTGGAGGTGGCCGTCTGTGTGTGTGTGTGTATATATATATATATATATATATATGTGTGTGTGTATGCGCGATGATGGAGCCTCACGCCTGCAGGATCCTGTGTCAGCAGGAGTGTTGTGGAGAGAGAAAGAGGCTGGACGGAAGTGGATTGCTGGCTGTGGGCCAGACAGCGTCTCTCCATCATCTAGCTGTCTCTCCCTCCCTCACTCCCTCCCTCCTTTGCACAAAACATCCTTCTCTCTATGTCTCTGTAAGACTCCCAAAACCATGCATTTCAAGCTTTCAAATACATTAGTCTAATATTCAAAGCCATTTTTATAGTGAATATACAGTCTCTTCAGACAAGCACTTTTCCAGGAACCTAAGGGCTCGAAAAAGGTCATCATTCTTTTCTCTTTAAAGTGAAGGTTCACTGATGTGTGTGTGTCGTGTAGGTTTGTTATAAGCATTTTCCCACATGTTACACTTAGTTAGAGTTGTACATTTTTGGTTCTGTTTATTTACATTACTACTGTACATCCATTACTATTGCAAACACAATCTCATTGGTTGTATGTCAAACCTACAGCCTTACAGGTGTGTTTGCCAGAGACGCAGTTGTCATGGTGGTTTTGTGTGTATGTGTGTCTGTGTGTGTATTCGTAGTGTGCGTACCACCTCCTCAGCTGTATATGAACAGGAAACAATATGGGGGAGTAACACCTGTCTCAGATAAGCCGCACAAACACAGACACACTTAAACACACTTTCCTTAGAACCTAATCTAGATTTCTATCAGTAGGATCTGCACACTAACTGAACAACCCTGTTTATGTTTTTCTTTCTTATGCGATGTCACTTTCACTACACTCAAAAATCTACACTTCTTTCCTGATGCAAAGTAAATTACAAAAGAAATCATGTATTGGGTTTATTTTTGGTTTTAAGGCATTTTAAGCATGTTTTATGCAATAACTAATATACGTGATCGTTCAGTATGTTTCCTAAAATTATGATCAAATGTATTTATTTTTAGCAGTTTAGTGTTTTTAATTAGTCAAACATCTATATTATTTTTCATGAGATTGACTGGCAACTTTTCCAGTCTGTATTTCCACATCATTGGTTCTGAGGCTTTGGGTCCACCATGACCCTGACCCAAAGTTTTTCCTTAAGGTGCATAAGGTTGTGCATGAACAATCATTACCTCTTTCTTGCTGACTGATCTGTTTTTTGGATATTCCTCAGGCTTGGAAGAAACGCTGGTTCATCCTACGCAGTGGACGCATGAGTGGAGACCTAGATGTTCTGGAGTACTACAAGAATGACCACGCTAAAAAGCCCATTCGCGTCATCGATTTACACTGCTGCGAGCAGGTCGACGCAGGACTCACTTTCAAGCGCAAAGAGTTCCAGGACAGTTTTGTATTTGATATCAAAACAGCTGAACGAACCTTTTACTTGGTGGCAGAGACAGAAGACGAGATGAACCGCTGGGTATGTGCTATCTGCCAGCTTTGTGGATTCAACCAGTCTGAAGACAACCATGGTGAGTTAAACATGTCTGTAGAAGGTTTAGCACTTTTAGGTCCTGATAGAAAAAGTAATAGCATCACAGATTTCTGAGACAAACTGCTTTGGCTTAAAGGGTTGGTTAAATTTATATAATTTACATTCATGTCAAATGTTGTCAATCAGGTAATACAATTTTTTTTTTTGGTGAAGTCTTTGCTTTGGACCTTCATTCACTGGCTCTTTTGCTGAGGCAGAGCCATTTCACATCTAACCAGAGATGTTTACACGCGTTCTTGTACTAAACCATAATATAGAAGATGAGATTTGTGGGAAAAGATGGGAAGCCTAACCTAGACTCAAAGTCGGAGAAACCTTCTTATTCTTCCTTAACACTTCACAGCAGGCAGAACCACTTTGCACAAGTCAAGAAAGTTATATTCTGCTTTGTGCATGTTAGAGCACATCTTAGATCAGATCAGCATCCATGTAAACAGTTACCACTAATCAGAATACTGTCAATCAGACTGAACAAATATTGTCCACGTACTGTATATGTACAGTATCTAGTAATCGTTCATGTGAACTGACATCCTTATGTAGAAATGAAGATAGAATTTAAGAGGCAATGAAATGCCTTGATGGATTTAATTCTATAAGCTTATGTGGGTCCTTTTAAAAGAGGATGACAGAGCGAGAGGATTTTTTAGCATTGATTTTTATAAGTCAATAGCATTTGACAACAAATTTACAATTTTTTTCTTTTAAGAATTCATTTTATATTAATTAGCCAAGTACCAAATTTACACATTTTTGCCTTAAGTATTGAAATTTTGCAAGAAATGCGAAGCTTTTTCAGCATACGGATGAAACTGAACCGAATGGCGGCTCCGTTGCGCATATGTCCAGGAGACGTTCGAACCTTTGCGTCAGTGGAAGGCCAAGGGAAGCGAGTTTACGAATTAAAAGGTTTTTTTTTTTTTTTGCATTTTGTACATGATTTAGTGAAGACATAGCACCATGGGTCCCAAGAAAGTTAGCAAGAACGGTAGCAAGAAGAAAAGGGAGCCACTTTCAGTGGAAATTAAGAAATAAATAATGGCTAAAAAAACAGCCAGTGCCAAGAGGACTTATAAATTAAGTGAGGTTCAATGTCTATTTATTTCATATTTTACTTAATTTACTGTACATCCTTTCTAAATGTTCTAAATGATTATAGTGTTGGACATTGGTAATATTAGTAATAATTTGGGGTGGCTGGAGCAGATTATCTGCATTTACATTATTTCCTATGGGAAAATTTATATATAAAATTTATTATTCGCCCTTTCGCTGTAAGAACTCGCCTCCAGAACGAATCGAATTCATATGTCGAGGTTGTACTGTATACCGTATTACATCATTTCTTTTGTCATGACTTGAGCCTGGGTGGAGCATTAATAGACCAATACATGGGACATTATTTTTTTTAAGGTTTCATAAAGTCAGGAATGAATGTGCACAGGCTTAGGCAAAGTAGGAATTTTTTAGTCATTAGAATGGCATGCTTATTCAACAGCTATGTTTTGTTTTTAATAGGTATCATTGTATCATACAGGAGTTTTTTCCTTATGTTTGTGAAATTAATTAGCTTTTCTTCATGAGTAACACATCAGTAACACATTCTTTTACTTTAGTCCTAACGAGAGACATGTACCATATTTTTATTCAATCAAATTCAATACAATCAAGGTAATGTCAGCCTGTATTCTGCTTTGGATTATGAAGGGTGATCACATTACAAAGGATCACTTAACAATACTTTGTAAATTGTATAATATTATACAATTAATATTAGTACAATAATATTTTTTACAGTAGATGATCAATATGACCTATACAAAAATATATATATACGCACTTATACAGTCATCTTCAAAAGTTAGTACCCCACTTTTAATTCTTATTTTAAAATAAAGTACAGGTATTAGGCAAATTAAACTTTTTCACTGTGACATTATTTATTTAAGAAAAATTAAGCCAAAAAATATGTTCACAATACTAAGTTCAAACAAATTCAAATTTTATTTGTCACATACAGTCTTACACAGTACGATATGCAGTGAAATGCTTATGCGCCCGCCGGTGACCTTAAAAACACAAAAGATTATCAATAAGAAATAAATATGGAATAAAATAAGAAATAAATATAGAAAAAACTTTAGCTATAGAAAATATAGCTATAGAGGATAAGAACAAAATATAAAATATAAGAAAAAAGAAAAAAACATAAGAAAAATATAAGAAAAAAAACCCCATAATTCAAAACCTTGTAGATCTATCTTTAGCAGCAATAACCTAGTAATCATTTCCTGTATGACTTTATCTGTCTCTCAAATCGTTGTGGAGGGATTTTAGCCCGTTCTTCTTTACAACATGGCTTAAGTTTGTTTTCTGGCAATTGGCTTATGCACAGCTCTCTTAAGCCCCCACCAAAGCATTTCAATTGGCTATTGGCCCTTCCAAAACCTTGATTCTTTTCCTTTACAGACATTCCGACACAGATTTACTAGTGTGCTTCGGACATTCTTGTTGCATGACCCAATTTCGCTTGTTGATCTTTTTCACTGTAGAACGTTGAACTCCAAATTTTTTGGAAATGGTTCTTTAACCCTTTCCAGAATGATGTGCAACAACAATTGTTTCTCGGAGACCATTGCTTATGTCTTTTCATCCTTTTATTAACACACACCTGAATGCTCCAGACCAGCAAACTGCCAAAACCTCTACCTTTATAGAGATCTATTTTTTATATAGAGGACTTTATTTATGTTGAAAAAGGTTAAATATTGTTGTTCATTTGAGGTTGTATTTGCCTAATTTTGTGATTTTTATTATGTTTTTATATGTGTATAAAATGTCTGTATGTCTGAGAAAGGTTCTCTCATATGGTCACATATATGAATATATGATAAAAACAATATTAGCAATTTGGATTTTGATATATGGCGATTCATGTGTGCCCGCTACAGGTCAAAATTATATGCTACCCTTACATCTAAAAACAGACTAACAACATATGTTGCCCCATATAGCCAGTAGTTTTTAACTGCTCTGGGAATTTATACTGGATGTATTTATTCAAGTATCGCATGCATGTGATACTTGAATAAATACATCCATTTAAAATATAAAATCTATGGTCTGGGGTCGGTCCACGTGCCATCCAGCACATCGGGCAACAGATAATCCCCTCCTTTAAGATATATCCGTCATTTCTGCCAATTACTTGGGTTGGGTTGCCAGCTCGACCCTCGATTGTCATTCACATACTACAGGCAATTTGTTAACGGCAATGTGCCTAACCTAGCACCCAAAGGAAACCCATCATGCATGGGGAGAACATGCAAACTCCATGCCCACAGACCTGAGGCGTTAAAAGAATCCGGACCCGGACCCTGCCGCCATACAGTATGCGAGTGTGTGTGTGTCATTTGGCACTTGGCTAATTAATATAAAACGAATACCAGTGAAATTACAAAAGCACCTATTGTTATTTTAAAATAGCTGCAGTAAATGTGCACGGGGCGAATCCCCTGCCACATGCTTATGCTAATGTTCACTTTCAATTGATGAAAAAGTCAGATAGAATACATTGGAAGGCAACATGATATGATGATTTGTTGCTATCTTTTCTCCCCCAATGCTTCTCATCCTTGTTATTTGAGAAAGTTGGGCTGGATCAACCCTCCCTAATGGATGCAATGTCTGAAAGGTTTATTGATTTTTTTTTTCCCTTCTGTCTTTTTGTTTTGTTAAAGAAAGGTAGTGATTGCTCCCCATCATGGCCAGTACAATAACAGTACATATATGGGAGTATTTAATGCTGCCTCTGGGAGGCGTAAAAGGATTTTGGTGTATCGTGACCACTTTCATGTTCTTTCACTGTGTGTTTAGCATCTAAAATACAAAATATAAAATGTTTAAGCAAAGACAGGATATACAGGATAAATCAACACAACATAACATAATCCCACCACACTATCTGATTCTCTGTATGATAAATCTTTATATTTTATTTACTATATAAGTCCTTTTGTTTTCTTCTCGTCCTGCAGTAAGGTTACTTTTACAGAAAATTCAAAATTTATGCAGCAGTTAGTTCCACCCACGCTAAATATGAGAGGCATTTAAGTCAAACCAGGACTGTTGATAGAGCAGAATAACAGAACACAGTTATGAGAGTAAAAACTACCTTTATTTGTCCATATAATCCCCTGCTACACTAATGTACCTATCCCAGTGTTTCACTAGTGCTTGAATACCATCATGGTAGAAAGTTTTCTCAGTTCACCTCGTCATGATCGGACTGCTTCACGTCTGAAACCCTGGCCTCCCAGGAACTCCTTTAATGGCTCAAAAATGTGGAAATGCAGTACAGGGGATGTGGCAGTAACTTCCAGCCGAGTTTCGTAAATGATCGTATGTACCGTTCTCACGCACACATGCGATTCTTCTGCAAGTTGACGATTTATTCTTTGATTTTCAAGGATCATGTGTTCGAATGACTGAATTTTCATGGAACGATTGCAGTGGGCTCTGAGCCACCTCGGCCGTCATTCAGGGATGTATGGCCTCTTTAAAACGTTTTCACCATTCGAATCTTTTACTTGTTATCATAAATAACATCATGATCCGGACTCTTGTCCTCATGCCTATATACATGTTTAAACATTTTGCCATCTTTTGAAAAAATTGTTTGCCAAATGACTACTAATTAAAAAAGTACTTGTGGCATCCCCACGTTCCCCGATTGTAGGAAACCTGAACATGTTTAACAAATCCATATTTTCCTATACCCTCCCCCTTTTAAAACCTTATATAAAAAAATAAAAATAAAAATCATCATATTCTCATATTATCCATTATACGGTTTCAGTTTACTGTGAATGCTAACAGATACTTTATTACTATAATTTTTTCATAAGCATTATATGAGAACTTGAAACATGATTACATATATCATACATATATTTTAAACTGTTCTTAACGGCACCATTTAATAAAAGCACCAAATTTATATTCAAATCTCCTTCACAGTCATTTTCATGACTTTGCCTAAAGGGAGAGCTTCTACCCAAAGTAGATCGTCAGAAGCCAGAACATGATATGGATAATATGGCTGTGAATCATTCTGACAAGCCACTTAGGAGCCAGGTGTGATGTGTGTTTTAAGCGTCACAGGTGCACCGGTGTTGTCTTTCACCTTTAGTCAGTTTGGTGATGTCATTTTAGCTTGGCATTGTGTTGTTCAGTTAAAGCCACTTCTCATGAATTATTGTAAGAAAAGGTGTAAGCTCGACATCAAATATAGGCGATAAAATAAGCCAATAAAAACAATCTGATGGGTGAATATTTAAAAAGAACCTCTTATTAGGATTGTATGGTAAAGTTTGTAATGAATGTGTACACAAATATCATGAAAAGGTGGGTTTTGCTTTCAGACGCACAGGACAAAGTAAGGGCGTGTTGATGAATATGGGAGCAAACCAGATGTGGCATGGTACGAATAATCCAATTCTGTCCAAGCTTTATCCTTTAAATATTTTAACTGAAGAGAAACTGTGTGTTTATTAGAAAAATATTAATAATAACTTTTGGGAACAGGCAGATATAAAGAAAGTCTTGTACACACCTCTAATTTGTAATATAGCTTCATTTGTAATATTGATTCATTATCTTCTCACTTATCATTTCGCCGATTATACACAAAAAAACATGCATAAGAAAACACCATAAGTGATTTTCATCATGTGTTATCATATTATATTTATTCTCACTGACTGTACTGTATTTTATTTCTAATTTGCAGAATTTGGTGGGGATTTTTGTATTCATCATGATTTCAATGTATAATTTTAAGGAACCATGTACAAACCAATACACCCAAACAAACACTCATATGGTCACAGTCCCTCTCTGCACTTATTCATACTGTATGCATACTGTATACCGCCCCTACTGCAGCTAACCTCTTCTGACCTCCCTAGACGAAAGGCTGATCCTCTGATTTAAAGCTGAGTTATTATATGAGTTGAAGCCATTGCCTCCTCCTGAGAATAAAACACACACGCATCAGGATTCCAGTGTGAATCTGAGCATCTCTCTCTCTCTCTCTCTCTCTCTCTCTCTCTCCTCAGCCAAATGCCATTGCTGACCTCTCATTTCCTGCAGCTAGTATCAGGTTGTCAGCTGCTTTACACTTTATATGAAAAATAGGACAGACCAGTTCACCTCCGATGCTCCTTCCTTCATCTCTCATTTAAAAGGATCATAACCCGTTTTGGCCATCCGCATATTGATAGAGCTGGCGAATTAAAATATTAACACTTATCTGGAGAAGGGATTGGCTATAGGGATGCTAAACCAAATGACATGGGGTGTTAAGCCGGGATTTTTGATTTGGCAGAATAACAGAAAACAGTAATAAGGGTGAAAACTACCTTGAGTTCTTTCAGGAACTCCTTTAATGATCCGCACATATGGAAATCACTTTGAGCAAGGTCAGGACTGTACAAGGGATGTCGCACTAGCGAAATTCTGGGATTGTGAGATTATCAAAGTGCATTATCAGGTGATTACACAGAGAAATAAAGAGAGTTTTTACTCTCATAACTGTCTGTTATTCTGTACAATCAAATGTCCCCCTTTGACTTGAACACATCTTGTGTATATATACTGTATAAAAGGCCGTGTGATAGTTTTTAATGAAATATAAACAAAAGAGAAAAAGACAAAGATATTCCCATGTGCCGGCATGGGATTTTCAAATATAATTTCATTACACACAGCTAGAGAGGGGAAAAAAAACCTAGGTTCAGTTTTTCAGTACTGGTGTTCTTGAAAAACAAACATCAACCATAGATGTATACATAGATATAAGACACACACAACTGTCAACATTATGCGTCATATAATACACATGCTGGCGTGTCACAAGACTGTGCAAGTACACCCAACGTGATTGCTTTAGAACTTGTATAGTCTAGTAGAATCAGAATGAATCAGAATGTTTTTTATTCTCCATGCACAGAGTGTACAAGTAATTCTGTTTTAGTGCATTGTCACACACAGTACAGGACAGCACATTGACCAGTACAATACAATACGGTACAATACATCTGTACAGGAGCACAGTACAAAAGATTAATGTGATATGTGTTCATACAGCAGAGTGTCGGGGTGTAAGGGGTGTGTAACTGTTGCTAGGTCCAGAATTAGTGTTATTGTGCAGTTATTACAGGTGTTAGTGCGATTATACTTACATTTTTCTGTGTATTTAAGTGATGTGTGCTGCATGTCAGGGGGAAAGGATGTGGGAAGGATGTTTATTTTGAAGGATTGTAGAATGGGAAAAACAGTGGATGTGTGGACTGGTGCGGTATTTCAGAGCTCTTCTTCTGGGTTTGTGGGTTTCCGAACTGAAAAAGAAAGTACGTTGGATGTGTGGGGTCTGCCATGATTTTCCTGATGTCTAACATTTAAGTGAGCTGGTGAGGTTTCTTCCTAATGCTGATATTCCACAAATAATCAGTATACAGTAATAGCCCGATAGGAATAAAAATGCATAATGTAAACAACTCAATCATCATGGAATAAATTTTCAATCGGAATGACGGGGTGGTATAAACCTTTTGATAAAAATCTGTTCAAATTTTAAATGTTTTCTATTATAACCACCTGATCCAGTCATTTCTCTCTTGTTGGAATAAATGCACAGGGCAATTGTCTGTGCAAACACTGATTGGCTTGCCACTTAACATCCAACCAGAGATTGAATTCTTCTAACGAATCCGAACACAGAAGGCAAGATTCATCAGGAAAGATAGGAAGTATGAACTAACCTCAATGTTGAAGGAAAATAAAAGAATTGGTATTCTTCTGTTATATTCCTGGCAGATTAAATGCTGAGCAGAACAGCATTGCATATGTCAAGCCAGTCATATTCTGATTTAATGCTTTGAGCAAATAAGCGTCCATATAAACAGTTAACCCATAAGAGCCCAGACCTATTTTTCCATTAAGGTAAATTAACGGGATATAACCCTGACCAAATAGAGTTTTTAAAAGACATGACATGACATTTTTCCTATGTATCAATCCCTATGTGTCACAGGATTATGTTCTTAATTTGCCTTATATCAATTTGTTTAAGAAATGCAAAACTATTTAACTATAAAAAATGATGTGTTATTGAATCATCATGTGATGGATTGGCACCCTGTCCATGGCGTACTCTGCCTCGTGCCATACTGTAAGTCTCCTGGGATAAGTCTCCTGGCACACGCAGCCACAATCCCAAAAGCTTGTTGGCAGTGTTGTGGATTTGCGTTATCGTAGATTAATAAGATGAGTTATTAGGAATTACACATAAAGAGGCAGATGACCGTCTGTACACTGACTTTGTCTCAAGACTTTTTTTTTTATCTAGCTCTCCTTGCTTCAGTGCAGACAATAATATATTTAAGTACCTCTCATTTCGTTTCACGTTAAAGTTTCAGATTACTTGTTTACCACTAAGCATTTCTTCGGCTTAGAAATTGAGTATTGTGATTATAGTGTTGTGTCTTTTTAGGCTGCTTTTGTCTACAAATATGTCATTCTGAATAAACAAGGATGTTGTGTTGTCTGGATCTTATTTGTAGCCAGACATCTGTTTCGAAGACAAACAAGTTACTCAGTACCTAGTGTGTGTCAGCTGGGCTTGTTGTTCAGGGTTTCACAGCTCCAGCGATGTAATACCTATAAAAAATAAAAAAAGAATCTGCTCACGTTTGGACCCACTTACCACAGATGTTGGGGATTCCCAGGATGACGAAGCTATTAGACAATTTTGTTCTTATTTTTAAGGATCCAGAGACTTCAAACTGAGAGCAGCACCATACTAGTGTAGTCAAAACATTGATTCATAGCAAAGGTTGCTAAAGTCTGACTCGTGCCTTATCTGTACGCTTCAGCATGAAATCATTATGGAAACTTCGTGTAAGCCTTTAAGTGATGAAAAAAATCTTCTCATATAGCTGTATTTCAAGTGGATATCTTGTCTTACTCATTTTCGTAATTATGTGTTATGTGAGGATTTTTTTTGTCTTCAGGGAAAGTTTGTGTGTGTGTGTGTGTATGGGGGGGGGGTGTTGGGTGTGATGGGGGAGGGTATATGCGAGCAGGAGCAGGCTGGTATCGATGTTCTGATCTGTCTGTCAGACTAGCTGGGCAAGGTTAGACTACAAAGGGAAGGGAGGGTGAGTCCAAGCTCCTCATGGGACACTCACCAAGGTTATGCAAGGGCAGCCTAAACAGATCCCCCCTCCCCTCCCCCTTACCCAGTGGAAAAAAAACACTCACATACGCGCACAAAGTGCCCTTCATGTTCATCGATTTTTGTTGAAATAGCGAGACGCCATGGTGCTGTGGGGTCAGATTGCTGATGCTGCTCAGCTGTCAGCCTCAGACTGCTGCTCATCCACATCACAGAATAGTGGTACACATCAGCACTGCAGCACACACCCTGCTTCATGGGCCAAGGAAGTGTTACTTTTCCCACATCATAATCCCATTGTTGGAGAAAGGTGTGTTTATAGACAGACAACATGTGTGCACAAAAAAAAATCCCAGCTTTTTGTCCTTTTTTTTGTTTTGCTGTTGGCTGGGATTTAAACAAAGCTCTGAGACCTGCATTAACTTGTTAGTAAAATATGACACCAGCAGAAGCACGTTTTTCGCAGAAAGCACCAGCTCATTATCTAATGGAATCATTTGTTTCAAAAATAGACCACGGAGCCCCAGTAACATTATAACACAAATGACATGAAATGGGTTTTTTTTTTCTTCTTTTTCTCATTATTGATTAATGTGCACATTTAATCATCATAGCTGTGGATGCAGAACACTCACGTTACTCTAATCCTTCAATAATATCTTAGAAGCCTGAGGAGGAGGAGGAGGAGAAGGAGGATGATCTAAGGACTGTAAAATAGAATCCAAATCGTACAGTTTCACCCATGAGCGCTACTTAGCAAAGCATTTAATGTATCTACCAGCATTCAGATTTGGCCTTGTAAAATCTCCTTTTGTGCTACTGTAAACCAGTCTTGTTTTTTTTTTTTTTTCAGTGAATCATTAGTTGATTTCAGCGCTCAGATCTGGGAAAGGTATCCCCCTTCACTGCTCCAATTAAAATTTTACAAAAAGCAGCACACATGGGTTTGAACCAACCAATGACAGAATGATTTGACGGAAGATTTTTGAGTGTGTGTTGGGAAAAAAAAAACAATCAGAACACATAATGGCAGCTGATTTATTGCTGCTGCGACCAACAAAGTTAAAATCTCTGACTAAATGAAATAATGAAATAACACTCGCTAATGGGTAGACGTATTTCAAGCTGGCTTCTGTCTCAGTGAAGCCATTTTCTACACTGGTTTAGATCACACAGATTGGATATGGTTCATTTTCTTTGATCGCACTAAAGGATCTTTATCGTGTAGTCTAATATTTCAGTCTCACACAGTATGAATGCAGATCAATCCCTGCTATCCGTTTCACCCAAATGAGGATGGGTTCCCTGTTGAGTCTGGTTCCTCTCAAGGATTCTTCCTATTACCATCTCGGGGAGTTTTTCCTTGCCGCTGTCGCCGTCATCCTCGGCTTGCTCATCAGGGACAGTCTTATCATTTTGATTCATACACGTTCACATCTCATTCCAACTTAAATAGTTCTTTTAATTGTGTAAAGCTGCTTTGCGACAATGTCAGTTGTTAAAAGCGCCATACAAATAAAATTGAATTGAATTGAATTGAATAGTCTGACAAGGAGAAGAATAGAAGTCAGCCAGATATTTTTTGGGATCATGTCAGCATGACCAGTAATACTATTAAAACAACTTCTGTTATAACATGGCCCAAAAAGGTTTATTCCTCTGATTTTAAAGCCAATACAGAGATCTGGAACATGCAGCATTTGATAGTACGTGAGATAAAATATTCTGCTCAATAGCTCACGGCTATACTGACTTTATATCAAAGCACCACTGGAAGTGATCCTGAAAGACGATACTTCAAGAGGCGGACAGAAATGTTCTATTTTTATACATCGTCCTGTAAAGCGTATGCCCGTTATTTTTGTTTGTTTTCTGTTTTTGTGTGCTTGAACCAAGGAGAGTTAATTACAGTGCCGCTGAGGCAGAAATTAAGATTTATTCGGTCCCAATAGAAACAGTCTTCAGTGGTGTCTTCCAAAGCCTAGTTAGAGCAGGATTATCTATTAATTTAAACAGGTAATGCAGCTAATCAGGGTCTTTAGGAGTATTCAGACATTAAATTTGGTTGTGTTCAATTCCTGTTCGGAAGCCTATTCAACAAGGATTTGCTGTCATTTTATTTTTGAGTTAGCATATTGCTGTGCATGTCTTTTCTTCAAAGCTGAACGTCTCATGTCTTATTTATCCATTTTTTCTTTTTTGCCTGGTGAATAAATTACAACTAATTGAAATCTGTCAAAAAGCAAAATAAAATTTGCTTTTGATTACAATTATGTTCTCCTTATGATTACAATTAAAACATCTACATAAAGTCCCTTTTTTAGTATAAAATAGCATATATGTATTGATAGCATACAGTAGCATTAAGCTGAAAGATGATATGCCGTGGTTACGTTGGTACGCTAGGTGCTACACTGGCAAATAAATAGCGAGTAATACAATCCACTTTCACCTACTGAAGTGGGAGTGAGAATGTGCTAAATGTGCGCACTAATGTTCTGTTTCTATAGGACAGCTCACGGTGTCTATGACACTGAGCCATTAGGCTGTACTTATGAGAGCATGTGATGAGATCATCAAGAGCATCCATTTTAGTGACAATAATTTGTAAATCCTCATTCTTGCTCAAACACGGTTATACTCTGTTCTAGTAATTAGATTTTTATGAAAAATATGTCGGTCAGTCATTTGGCAGATGTTTATCTAAACCGACATTGAAAATATGAGCTAATGTGGTTTGGTACTAGGGTTCAGTGGCAGTTCATACGGTCAATTTCGACATCTGACCTTCCAGTCATAGAAATTTAACTTCCCCAACAACCTAATGATATAACTGCAAAAATATAACAAAGAAAAGTTTTAAATGATTTATAAACAACAAATTACCATAGATCGAAGGGTTCATTGGCTTAATGCAAAATTATGCTGTACATCTTCCCCTCAAACTGATAGCCACATCAGTACTTTTCCAGTTGCATTATTAGTCGAACCTGATCAGATTTAACACTCTCTCAGAATACTATGATTATTCTTATCAGAAGCATTACATGAATGTTTCTGTAATTGTGTCCAACCTCTTTGTAATATACTGCCAATTTATGCATTGCCGTCTTCCACACCCATGCCTGAAGGAGCTGATGTGCTCTGTTCCAGGTATTACTCTCACTTTTTCCACTGAGAGAATGAAATCCAATCCTCCAGTCCTCCGCATTGAACTCTCTTTCTCTCTGATTTCTTTTCCCCTCCTTCACTCCTCCTCGATTATAGCTGATCATCTGTTCACAGCTTTGCAGAAGAGCTTGGTTTTTACGACCTTCCAGGGAATCTGGATATGGCAAGAACACTAATTTTCTTTCTGTCTTTCTTTAATTAAGTAATTTTTTAATATATATACTGTATAAAAAATCAGCGTGATTGACTGACTGGTTCTGGACAAGGACTTTTTTTTTACAGATTGATCAGTCAGAAGCTCTTGAGGCTAATTGATGTTGCTGTGTGGTTGTGAGCTGCACTCACATGATGCAGGCAGTGATGGAGGGGGTTGGAGAAGGCTGGCTCTTGGGACATGGCCCTCATCTTGCTGTGTCACTCTGATAATTGCTTTATATTCAGAGCAAGTCTCCCTGACCATCTCAGCTCACTAGCTTTTATCCCTTACAAATTTGTCTCTTTAATTTGGATATTGTTCATTTGTGCGCAGTTTTAAATGCCACTATTTGTTGTTATTGTGGTAGTATTAGGCCACAAGTTTTCCATAACACCAGCTCTATTGTCATCCTATGACCAGCCTCCACAGTAGTCTTGAAATGGCCACAGATGTTATCTATTGACGTCAGCCTCATTTGAGCAAACAGAATGTCACAACTCGAGGAATGTAAATGCCTTTTGGCATACCATTTTGGATGCACCATTATCGTTGTGCAGGATGTTGTGCGGGAGAATTGTATTCACTAGACAGAAGCAGTCTGTCCAGATCTCCTAGTGAAGGCAAACACCAAGCAAAGGCCTTCTCCCTTTTTTTTTTTTTTTTTTTTTTGTTGCTGTAACTATTGAGGACATTACACCAGCCAGCCATTAAAACAGAAAAGATCCCCCCAAAAATTGAAAGTACTTTTGCTCTGTTTTGTTACCATTTGGTCTGATATACAGTAAGTGGTATCATGCTTTGGGAGAGCAAGCTATTAAACACATACCATAGGACAAATCTGTAGTATCTTTAAAGTTTCTTTTTTTAAAATACGAATGACAGATTTTTATCATTGGGTCATTCCATATTTCTGTTCTATTTCTGTAACAGATATAAATCATGTTATCTGTCCTTGGATGACTTTCTCAGTGAGGAAATGAGGTTTTGATAAAAGACTACCTTTCTCTTCACTCTTTCCTTATTCTAGCTCTACTAATTTCACACTCTTGATGTTATTAGGTTGTTGCAGCCTTTTCAGTAGGTAAAGTTTTAATGGACATTATAGGAATTTTGACACATGCTTTTTCACATACCGTCCATGTCTACTCAATTTAAAAAAAAAAAAAACTTTATGCATTTCGGTGTGATGCCATGGTATTTTTTTTTCTTTTTCAAAAAAGCACATGTTAAACAATGAAGGTGTAGAAGAGATATTTTAGATCCTTTCACATATGATAACCTTTATGGTGGAAATAAGCAAGGTTAATGATTTGAGGAAGTAAAAGTGATAAAATGAAAATATCTATAATTCAAGGTAATGCTAGCATTTTTACCATTTTTGGTCCAAACACTTTTCCATAGTACCATGAATCTGGAATCAAGTCTTTTTAGCCACTTTAGCAAATGTATTGATCAGTCCCATTAGCATCTTTATGAGCCATCAGACCTCCTCTCTGGGCTGGGTTGTCTCATCACAATTGAATAATGCAATTTTTCATTCTAGGCCAACATAGTCAAACCTATATAGTGCTATAGAGTTCAAGTACAGTACCAGTGCACTGCCTGAAGGCATTTTCTCCATCATGTAGCTTGATTCCAACAAATGCGAAGAGTATATTTTTTCCAGGGTGAGAGATGAACAGCCCCCAAAAATCAATACGTACTGTATCATGCATGTAAGAGGATCAGAGCTCACAGGGATGGTAGAAGCATTTACAGATGTCTTAGAGGCCACTGGAAGACAGGCTGCTATACTATCAGTACGAGTGAATAGTAAATCTTCATAAGACAAAGGACTAATTGAAGACCAGTATGAGCCCATTGACACTGGCCTGGTCATAGCCCATTTCCGGTTACCCAGTGGTGGGGCAAAGCGAGGAACATCTGTGTCTCCCTTTGTCTCTATTTCCCTCTCCCTCTGTCTGGGCCGGAGTCAGGGGTATGACCACATTCACCCATAGGTCCATGTATTGAATAACTACCCTTTTGACTCTTCAGGTTTATCTGAAAACCCATTCTTTTCTTGAGTATTTTACATAATAGTAGCAAATAATGAATAAATGTGTCACGTGACCCATATGTTGAAGAGCAGAAACTGGTGAGGTCTGGAAATGTAGTAGTTGGTATCTTTCTGCCTCCCACTACAGCATGTGGAAAGTACAGATCTCCTCAAGAGGCGTAATAAACTTACTTTTCCACCCACTCTTTGGCACTCTCTCACTTTTTCTGCCCAGCTTGTTGTGTGTGAGGAGGATGATGGGTGGTGGGAAGAAAGGGTCATATGCACTTTGTTTTATTGGCTTCCAGCCTAGTCTATTTTGAGTTGCAAGGCCTGAGATTTGCCTCCACTCGTCAGACCCATGCTACAAAAATCAGATGTCATTAAGAAACAACCCAATACAAAGGCCATGCTGTTCACACAGTTCTGTGTTAAGATAAAAACAGGCACAGTATAGATGATGGGAGTCTGCACAATTTTGCATCAGTTGCTAATGCAGCAGGGAAAGTGAGCTTAAAAAAAACAAAAGATCTGAAGAGAAAGAAACCTTCTTTTGTCCTTTTTCCTTCGAAAATTGTCAGTCTTCAACGATTGAGTTTTGAGTGCACACTGAATCCAAACTGCCGACATGGATGTTACGGCTTAACGTTTTTAATTTAATTTTGCTCATCTGTTGACTTCATTGATTATGGCGGGAAAGAGAAGCTGGCTGCTCTTTTTGGTCTTTTTACAGACATGCAAAAAGAAATCAATAAATCCATTTCAGAGGGTAAAAATCCTTTCTGTAGTGTTCAGGATATCCTGTTTCCTGTGACCTCATGATGTTTGTGATGAATGTTGGTTTTCTTTTTGTTTTAACTTGCCAATAAAATCTAGAGAAACTGAAACTTGTTTGATACATGAGTTGATTTTATTCACAATGTCTAAATCTTTTTTTTTTTTTTTGCGCAGATGATAGGCCATCGACTACCCATATGCTTCGCTCTATGGCTGGTGACCTAAGCAGTTCTTTGGCTCCTCTGCTTGGTGAACGCAAGACGAGCGTGCCCTCGCACTCTAGCCAGCCAATGCTGTTTACTTTTGACATGCCGATACGCCACTCTCACGCCCCCTTGTCCAACAGCGCCCCCCAGGACTACCTCCTTCTTCACCAGTGTATGAGCCGGAGGAGTGAGAACACTCGGTAAGAATCATGAGCTCTGCATAACACCGTTTTTGGCTTCCTGTGACATTGAAACACCCGCTCAGACCACAAAACAACAATACTGGTAAATTCTTTTTGCTTGAATCTTCAGATCTCCAGAGCAACCAGTGATATCCATTATTATCCATCATTAATTTGCGTTGTAGTATGTGTAAACAAGACAATCGAAACCAGATAAAGGGGTAGGGTAACCACTCTGGTATTCTAAAAGCACTGAGTCATAAAGCTGGAAATACTCTACTCTGCACATATAACAGCGGATTTGCACAATAATTGTATGGTTCAATATAAATTAGTGCACAAACATTTTAGTAAGTGTTAAAGCAAATTAAAAAATGACCGCGCGTTGACCAAGTCAAAAATGTTTGTTCTAACACTGGCGCTTAAGTGTTGTATTTCTTAAATATATTCCCATGTATATACAGTATGTATTTGTGATATAACTCAAATATATTCCCTGATTTTGGATAAATGTCTTGTAGGAGCACGAATAGTTAAGGTAGTCATGTGTTTTGCTAGACATTTGCACTGGAGTTTAAATGCAGTATAATGTCCTTTATAAGTATTTTTGTAGTATCACTTTGTTGTGATTACATGAGTATTGATGTTGCTGCGACACCGGAACACACACACATGTATATATATATATATATATATATATATATATATATGATGGATAATAATGGATATCACTGGTTGCTCTGGAGATCTGAAGATATATTGTATACTGTATACTGTATATGTTCTATTATATATACTGTATATACTGTAGTTAAGCATGTTGTTCACCTGTTAAAATGTCATGTGACCTCAGTATAAAACAGTCCCAGATCACCCCCCCCCCCCCGCCCCTTTCGCAGAGCACATACTTTACCTAAACTAACAGCATTTTAATGAGTAAAACTCATACAAAATTATGGAAATAAATTAATTAGGATTTGGTTATTTAAAAAATTCCAAAATGGCAGAAAGAAAGAAACTGGTACAGGTGCAAGTCTAGTTAGAAAAGCTTATGCACCAAAAATCAGTGGCTGTGTCAGAGCAGCACCACAGTAAAAATGGGTGAAATATCATTATTAATAGTAAAAACGATATTCAAGTGTTCGTCAAATAACATTTACAGGTCACAGTTCTGTATTCTTACTGAGCCTTTGCATCTTATCAAATAATCAGGGATTTTTTGAGACTCAGCAGTTTTTCAGATAGTTGTAGTTGTAGCAACCCCACAGTGGTTTAAAAGGGTCTTCCACAAAGTTCAAATGTGTACTTTCTAGAGCATAATGCATCATGGAGATGTCATTGACAGCATTTGACTTGCATTTCAACTTTTACTTTAATGTTGACCATTTTGGATTATCCCCCACTTCCCTGGTCCTGTAATGCATATAAATCACAGTCCCCCGCACATACTTCAGCTCTTTCAGTGGGCTGAGGCCTTGATGTCACCCACTCTATTTTAATTTTCATGACATATCATTTACATGGAAAAGATTAAAGTTGCTTATGACCCACAATCATCATTATGGCTTGGGGATATCTATGGAGTGATGTTTGACCAGTAGGGTCGTTAATGCAGAGTGAAGAGTTTGTAATGTAGCTGGATTTCCTGAGCAAAGCAAACTGAAGGCAGCATGTAAAAAAAAAAAAAAAAATTGTGATTTCTCTCAAACCTTGAAAACGTGAAACATCTTAATGTCTTGAGAGTAGCACTTGATAGTTCCTCTCGTATGGCTTGTTTATATGAAGTTACACAAAGTGCATTCTTTAATATAGATGCAAGTTTAAGCAATCTTCCCATAGACCCACTATATCAGGCTGCTGTTAGAATGAAATGACTCAGCTGAATGTGAGACTGTGTTATTATAGACTTTAATAGCATCATCCATCATGACTGAGAGTGGGAAACACTGACTGTTGTTGTGTTTCGAGTGTAGAAATGTAATATCGTAATTTATGGCAGTCTTATATGTAGATTTTGTTTTTTTTAATCATAGTGTCTTATGTACTTCTCTCAAAAAATATTCCTTACAGAAATAGTCTGATATCTTGATTTTTTACCAAACACTAGAACAAAGCATCTAAGGTTTTATAATAGTATAATGTTTATTTATATATTTATGTATGGACTGTATAAGGAAATAGGAAGGAAATTCAGAGAGACTGACTATTGTCTGTGCCTTTGTGTACTTTATGTGGTTCAAAGGTAAAAAAGCAATACTTTATAGGAACTCGTTTGTTATCTGTTCTCCATGTAGTTTATGTAATATATCATTCAGTATAGCAGATAAGCATAAAAACATCACCTATAATCTATTTCTATAAATACTATGTTTCTCTACCAGGAGTGCCAGTTTCTCACAGGCACAGCGGGGCAGTCTGTTATTGGGCAGTGACTCAGCAGTGCAGCGTCTTGCTCATGGTGTCTCACAGGGTTTAAATGGGATGGGCTCGCAACTGCACGGCTCCTATAGCCTCCCCAAATCCAACAAACACCAACAGCTTGGGGTACGTGCCGATTCACCGCATGATGCCTGCTACGTGTTGCCCCGAGCCCACAGTGCCGAGGACCCTTCTGACCTGGAATCGGAAGAGATTTATACCTATAAGACACCCTGTAATGCTCTCGCCACTGCGCACTTAAACGACCAGCGCCCTCCAGACAACTACGACCTTCCTGGCACACCCGGCTCTATCTACCAGATACCTCGCACCTTTGATAGGAATCACAACGCTTTGACACCCAACAGTGCAGATTCAACGGGTGGCCCCCCACCACCCAGACCACCAAAACCGAGCCTGAACTCAGAATCACGCTGGGGAAGCCCTCAGTCTCTCGGAGGACAGAATGGAGACGTAGCCAACGTGTCTGCCATCCCAAGGAGGAACACGCTTCCAGCGGTTGAAAATATCAAAATTCACAGAGGTAATGAGTGAATTCCTGTTTCTACTGTATACACTAAATTAAATTGTCTTCGATTTCAAATTTGTTTGATTAGTGTCCAGAGGTTGTGCTGTATCTTCATTTATTTTTTAATGTTTTTAGTAAACTTAGTAAGTCATAAACTTTCTTGATTTATACTTAGACTCTTAGATGTCTTGTACACAAATTAATTTCAAAACAAAATATGTATTATTGAAATAAATTTAATCATACTAAAATGGCATTCAGGATGCCATACATTCATTAAAATGTATTTGACAAAAAAAGTAATTTTATTCTATAAGGATAATATACAAAAATGGCACCATATTGACTGTTGTTTAGAGAATGTTTTAATCATAGATCATTTTTACTGACTTTAGTAAGTCACACAGATGCATAATATTAAATACAGACATAATATAAAAGGGTTTTTAATCTCCAAGACAGCGTCTTCACATACTCATCACAGAAATTGATTTCCTTAAATTCCACCAAAAAAAATCATGGATGTGTTCTACTTAATTTCAACCAGAATCATGTACTTCATCTGATCCTCTCAGGCCTTCATTTCTGCCTTGTTTAGTTATATACTGGTTCCTGGCCATTCCCCCTTCTTATATCTTCATCTCTATCCCATTCTCCATTCACTGCTCGCATCTGATTTGAAACAGAGGCAATCTGGCTCGTGCCGCTCTGATCTGCAGGGAGGATAATGAAATTCAAGCCATGCATGGAGTCCCAGAGTGACTCGTTCCGGCCTGATAAGCAGAGAAAAAAACAGACGAGCAGACTCTGTTCTGGGCCTCCATGGTGGCTCTGTGCTCAGTCAGGCCAGGCCAACATGTCTGGAGTAACAGGAAGTGACCTTCTGACCCTGTTGGCTCAATAATAGTCTGTTCATGCACCTGTGTTGGGCAGCCATGTTCCAAAAAGGATAATCGGAAAGCAATGGAGTGTAAGATAAAGTATTCTCATGCATTGACTGCTCGGAGAATTCGTTGCTCATTGCTTTGGAACTTGTGCAGAAATTACTGCCTTTTTTTAACATATCATAGAATGTTAAAAAGCTCTGGCAAACTTTATTATTACAAGCGGTTTTTAAAGAGGGCTTTTATGTTGTTGTTGTTGTTGTTTTTTTCCCCCCAGGATCCTCATTTGAGACCAACAATCAGCGTCCACACTATTTCAATAACTCTGGTCAATCAGTAGAATCTGTCAATGATGGCCTCAGCTCCTACCTGGTAAAATACTCTTTTCTACCCATATCATCTTGTCTTTAAATAGCATTAAACCCCAAGCAGTGGATATCTTGCAATGTGAATCTACTAAAGTTTCATTCTTGCGTCCTTTGGCAGAGAGAAAAACCTCAACTAACTCGCTCAGACAGTGGAAATTCTGATGACAACTATGTACCTATGAACCCTGGCTCCTCCACCTCCCCTCTCAACGCTGCCCTGGCAGACAGCCCCAAGAACAACTATATTCCCATGAGTCCTGGTCCACACCACTTTGACTTTCCAGGATTCTCTGCCACTCTGCCAGCCAGGAAAGGCAGTACAGCATCAATGTGCTACCGACCGGCCCGTGTGAGTGACGTCACACCTCCACCAATCAATCGCAACCTTAAGCCCAACAGAAAAGGTAAGGATTTATTTTTTTAAAAACACGTTTTTTCCTGAAAATTACCTAAACATTTAAGGGAACATTTGCAGTATTACTAATATTTTTAACGATAGTTAATTCATTGTCATTTATAGTAAAGCCATCACCTCTGAACTTGAGAAACAATGGCATCATTGATGAGCTTCCTTTTAAGAGCCCTGTTACCTTGTCCTGGAGCAGACCTGTGTAAGTGATTCATACCCATATTTGAATTTATTTTTTAATGATTTAAGAAAACGCGTTTAAGAAAATGTACAACGTTATGTTGAATTTCGGAATGAACAAAAATTTTTACGTGTTACCCTGAAGTGTGCGGAATGATGATAATCGCGTTTATTAAATAGAATTCAATTGTACACTCATAAGCATGTATTAAAAATGTACAGCGCTATCTGTTGAATTTTGAAATTAACTAATGATTTTTTATTTATTTTTTGAATGACGTAAGAGTGTTTTCCAATTAAATTTTAAAGTAGCATATTTTCTCTTCCCATGGTCTGATTGCGACGAAACAAAGCCAAATACACCTGTGAAAACCCCATTAAAATTCGATCAGTAGTTTATACATGATGTGTGCACAAATGGACAAAAATTCCAGAAACCATATGTTCTATTAGTCATCTTACATCCCCCAGAAGAATTTTTTCAATGTACAGACACCCCAACTTTAGAGTTTTATTATATGTATAGATAATTTTATAAATATTTTGATAACAATGTGGATATAAATAAGAATCAGCTAGGAGTCGATGCACATCTACATCTCTGCTATAAAAGTAGATTTTTAAACACGTTTTTTCTTAATTTCAGGCCTGTTATGAACTCAATCTCCTCGCAGCACTGTCGACCCATCTCCACTCAGAGCATCACCAGCACTGATTCTGCAGACAGTGAGGAAAATTATGTGGCAATGGTGAGTTTAACTGCTGCAAAGGATTAAATCCCTTTTGTCTTTAGTGTCGCTGCTCTTCAGTGCTTTGGTTAGAAAGTTCTCACTGTCTTTAGAAAATATTGTGAAATTAAAGATATCAGGTTATTTAGTAAACACATGTTTTCAGTTTGCACCAGTTTCCTTCCACTATCAAACTGATACATACATTTAAAGAAAAACAGTTTGAGTGTTTATATGGTGCTTTGCTACAGTAAGAGCAATTTGGATTATAGACTTAAACAGTTAAAATGCTTGTGGTCGGTTACATCACATCCCACCAGTGCAGGATTCTTATTTAGGATTGTGACAATTGTAGGCATATTTAATAACCATATTTGATCTACTCAGAGAAACGCAGTGAAATGTAGCATCGCCTGCCTGAAGAAGAAATGGCTCTTTGATTATATTGTTGGTGGATTAATGTGTTGCCTTCACCAATGTACATTCATCATTTTTAATAACTCATTCTCTTCATTGTAAAAATAACACTATTTATGTTTTTGCATTCTACCACAAGTATCTTATGCATTTTTGGAAAACCCATCATGAATCATGTTAAAATATTTGGAAGGTTTCTAGTGGCACACATTTATTGAACTCAGTATGAAATTTTAGACGGTTGACAGCATCTCCTCAACCTAATATTTGCTGTGCTTTTTTAGATTTTTAATCAGACTTTTTGGCCGAAAAAAAAAAGAAGAAAACCTCTCACACAAAAACAAACAATATGGAACCCCAAAATAAAACCAGTAATTAACAATCATTTGTGTTTTCTCCGTCATGTTGCATGACATAAGCTAACTTTGATTTTCTACTTTCTATTTTCTATTTTATGTTTGCTGCAGGTTTGTTTTGTAAAGATATTTAGACCAGTTTAATATATTTTTGCCTCACTTATGAAATTTTACCGTCATGACGAAATCAAGGCTTTGACTCTTAAATTATAATTGTACGCATCTGTAGCAAAACCCAGCATCTACCTCGCCAGTGGTGAGTGGTACCAGCAGCCCTGCTTCAAGGAAAGGTGGTAATGTTGACTACTTGGCTCTGGATTTCCAGTCTGGCTCCCCTGGTCCACACAGAAAGGTAACATATATTGTAACTTCTCACCACATAAAATGTTCAAGTTGATACTGTAAGCAAGCCCTATTATGTTATTTATTCTAATAGTTACGGTATGTAGGGTGTCAGCTTGTCACCCTTAATATTTATTACTGTTTTCAGTCACATAGGTCACATTTCTATGTTTTTCCACCATTTCTCAACAATTTGGTCACCTGCCAATTCCCAACCATCATCCAGCTCCCCCCTATCAAATGACAGCTTCCAGTTGGATGAAGGCTAACATGTGCTTCCTCTGAGACACATGAAGCCAGCCGATGGAATCTTTTCAAACTGCTGCTCAGGCTGTATCACAGGGCAGCATAACACTCTCAGAGGAAGGCACTCTGTGCCCCTTCCACATAATGTACAGTACATGAGTTCACACACATAAAATTATAAATACAGATTCAATGTCCTTTAGCAAGTACCACGTTTAGCAGACACTTTTGGTAGCCATCAGCAAGCTTGTGGCAGAGTTGGATATTTGACCACCCATATGGCAGAATTGGTGTTTAATTAAATTTTTGTTTTGGGTTCCTGGCATGGACTTGACGTTTAGGTACAGTCCACTTGTTTTTATTGGGTTAAAATGCCAAAAGCTTAAAGTTGGCCTGCTTTACTCATTCTACAACCAGATTTCATGTACGTTTGGAGCCACTGTCCTATTGAGAAACTTCATTTTGTCCAAATTTCAACAATCTGGCTGATAAATTGAGGTTATTTTAAAAATGGTTAATGAGGTTATTTTTATGAGTTAGTTCTCCTTACTTCATTGTTCCATCTGCCAGTTTTACTGACAGGCCCAAAGCATGATGCTACCACCACCATGCTTAACAGCTGCTATGGGGTTCTTGAGTTAGATGCCTTACCTTTACTGCCCGTGTCAGTGTGAACCTTGCTTGGCAGTAGACTATGACACTGGAGTTCAATCAGCTTCCAGTTCATGCCAGACCTGGGGCTCGGTGGTTCCTAGGTTGTTCCTTTTAGCTAAGGGTGATAGATTGGGTCTTTTAGATCTTGGCAAAGGGGCTTCAACTTATTGTTTAGAAATAACTCCAAGAGATGTTCCTGACTTGTCTGTATCTACCATACATTTGGACTTTCCCACTGCACTGTATGTCAGTCCATGTGCTTTCAGACAAACACTTTTTTATGTTAGCACAAAGTTACCAGCTGCGGTCGATCATGATCACTAACAGGAAGACGCCGTCACTGCCAAAGAATTAATAACCTGTGTGGGTGTAGGTGTATTTTTAATCCTGCATGGATAATTGTGATGCTTTGTTGATATAAAAAACTCCAAAGTAAATTTGTGCTTTAAATTCTTGCTGTTCTATTTTGTTGTATGTTGTAAAATCAGCATTCTGGTCCAGAAAAAGACTGATTTAAAATAATAATAATAATAATAATAATAATAATAATAATAATAACAATAATAATCAAAACACTGATATTGCCATGGTATTCATGTTCCTGATGAGTCTTATGTAAACCTCTGACTGCTTCCTCCTACTGATTCCCAACCTAACTGAGATCTAGGTTTTTGCTGGATCGTTTGAACAGGGTTCAGGCTCCCGGGTAGAATTGTCATTATGCTTCGTATGTTTAGGCTCATTGTGCTGAATGAAAGTCTCTTGGTGAATAGAACAAGTTTTCCTTTCAGATTGTCATATTTTTGGCTCCGGCCATCTTGCCCGTTTGTTAGCATCCTTATAATGTGAAAATGTTCAGAGTGGAAAGTATAAGATACTATAGAAAACAACTAGCTAGGAAGTAAATTTTCTATCAAACGTCCTCTCAGTAGAGGAGGATGTCAGCAACGCACTTCTCATCCTATCAGGCAGAATTGTCTCAACATGTATACCCAGTTTCATATTTACACATGCATGATGTCACTTCACTGTGAATCTTAAACAGTCTTGAAATAGCTCAGAAGAACTGATGAAAACCCTGATATGAATAGTGCAATGTTGGCTCTTGTTTTTCTTGGACACTAAGCTCATTTCAACTTATTTTAACTTCTGCCTACAGCCTTCCACATCTTCCGCGACCTCAGATGAAAAGGTTGACTACGTCCAGGTGGACAAAGAGAAGACACAGGCCCTTCAAAACACCATGCAGGAGTGGACGGACGTCCGGCAATCCAGTGAGCCGACCAAAGGCATTAAATCCTGACAGAGTGCAAACATGCAAATTTTGGCAGCAAAATGAAACACACAATGCACGTGCGCCTCCTTATCACTTCATTTTCCATCAGACTGGTGTGCCATGACATGAGGGATTTATCTTCCTTAAACAAAACAAGAGATTCAGCAGGTCTTAAAGCGATGTTATAAAATGGAACCCAAAGCCATAACTAACCCTTGGTCTCATGATGGGAAATACAGCCATTAATCATTAAGGAACTGCCTTCCGTGTTAACTCTGGACAGAGATTCATTTTTTATTTTCCTTTTTTTAATAAATCATTATATCATGAGCCATCAGTGTGAGCTAAATCAAGAATGTGCTTTAGTATGCACATAAAAATGCCTAGTGTCTTATAAATTGTTTGATTAAAAAATATATATATTTCCCTTATGTGCAAATGCTTCATACAGGTCAAGATCCAGTGAGACATGTTTCCAAGCACTTTGTTTTTGCTAGTCCAACAGTTTAACAACTCTTTGACACCAAGGCCTTCTAGGTGATGGCTTTAAAAAACTAAAAAATATTATGTTATGATATTAATCAATATGATGAAGTATGGTAAAGATATGGCAGATGGAGATTGGGTTAAAATAAAGAGGATCATCTAGCTTAATATGAAGAAATCATTAGCTTCATTTTAGTCAGGTTATAAAATGTATTAATTCTTAAAGTTTATGAAGAATGAAAAAAATGAACATTTTAAGAAACTATACTTAAATGGTGCTTTCTCTAAAAATTATAATCAATATAATTTAATATTATTATTGGGGTTAAAACGTTCGCCCTGTGCTTATAAACATAAACAAGCTTTGATGATCGACACAAAATTGCTTCAAAGAAATTTTTACATTGAAGAAGCATACAGTAAATACTTGCAATATTACACTGATTAGCCACAACACCAAAACACAAAACATTAAGCCCAGTATTGTGGGGGTTCCCCTTATGCCAGCGGGGCGGATCCGACCCCTTGGGGCATAACTTGCTGGGATGTCTGGCATTAGGATCCTTTGGTTGCTGTGAGTTAAGGGTGGGGCCTCTGTGGATCAGACCTGCTAAACCCAATGTGCAGCAGGCTGTATTGTATTGGGTGGTCAGATACCTTTCTATCATAGCCAGCGCTGACTTTTTTTTTTATTTTATTTGCTTTTCTGTGGGGTTGGGGCCTTTGGTCCCAACAGGCATACAAGAGCCTTGGGTGCCCATAATCCTGTCACCCAGGAATATAATTGATAATTAATGTTATTGTAACCTTGTGGCTAATCAGTGTATATATGTATATGCAAACCATGCAGCAAACTATTCAACAACATACTGTAGATTTGTACGAACCATAAAAGATTTGTGTAAATAACAGTTTACAAGACACAAGGTACACACAGATTTATGTGTATAGTGAAGCACATTTGAGATCTCTCTCTCTCTCTCTCTCTCTCTCTCTCTCTGATTGTTGATGATGCACACATTTATCAATACAACTAATCTCTCTACTTACCCACGTAAGCGGATGCCTCATATTTGAATGAAAAATACCAGATATGAAGCTCAGACAGTGCAGTTGCAGCATGACGTGCATGCAGTTGCCTGTCTATTTAGGAGTGCAATATGGGCTGTGGCTCTCATTGATTGGTGGAAAGTTATCTCTAGCCTAGTGTTATCAATACTAACAAATGGGCACTGCATGAAATTTAAATAACTGTGTTATTTTCAGAGTGATTGAGCTTGCAATAACAGCTTTCCAGGCAAACTGAATTGCAGTCTGACTTCGATTGATTCTGGGAACAGAGAAGCCTGAATAACATTATCAGTGCCTGAGCAAACATAAGACTCAGCGAAAAAAAGAAAAAAGAAAGAAAATGGCAAAACTTACTGGTGTGTGGTGTAAAGAACAAGCATTTCAATTTATTAAACTTTATTCAAGCCATGTAGCTGAGTCATGTATTGAGAGATCATCCAGTGCAGATTTAGCTTAGCAGTGCATGTTCGGTCAGGAAGATGATGAAAAACGATTCTCTCTGTAAAGACTTAGCAATATATTGAATCCACTTGCCATGGCCAAACGTTTTGCTGTTGGACAAAAAAAGAAATTGTCCAAGCAATTTTGCTTTTCAGATATGAATCCAATAAGATATAGAAAAGATACAGTACGTATTAATGTGGTTCTCATATTGACTCAGTATGTGTATATTTTCCTCCTGGATACATGGCCATATTTATTAAAGGGTGCCATTGTTTGCCAGCAGATGTGCCACACCTGTCTGTATTCATCAGTGGTTCAAGGATGAGAATCCCATAGAT
>JAOVVA010000052.1:18073786-18086994 GCA_028565275.1 Leiocassis micropogon | reverse complement strand
TTTTTTATTTAATTTTGTTTTTAATGACCCGCCCCAACCCGCCCCGCAAATAAAGTGACAATTTCTTTACCCGCCCCTACCCGACCAGACGACCAGACGACCCGCGCATCACTAGTGTGGATGGATTGGCAGCCTGTACCCCGCCTCGTGCCCTAAGCCTCCTGAGATAGGCGCCAGGCCCCCGTGACCCTGAATACAGGATAAAGCGGTATAGACAGTGAATGAGTGAGTGCTTTGATTATTTTTCTCATTATTGAAATCTAAATTTCAATAAGGTTTGCACTTTTGCTTGTAGCATGCCTATGAACAAAACGGTTAGACATAATGAAATTTAATTATGTAGATTAAATCAAGGAAATGGTGACAGATGTTTTACTGCGAAAGGCTGCAAAGTATAAAATAAATAGTTGTTTGTGTAACAACATCAGCAGCAACCTCATTTCCCCTCTCATCTGTTCCAACCACTCAGCTTTCAGCATCACCAGTATACTAATCACCGACCTGATCATCTGTCACCATCTGCACCTGTTTCTCACTGGTTCATTTAGAAAAAAAATTAAAAAATTTAGATGTTTGTTTTTTTTATTATTATTTTTTAAAAATTCTGGAACGATTAATACAGTAGGTCACTGTGGTTTAAACAAAAAATATTCCTTTGAAACAGGTCATGTACAGGGACTAGACTGAAAATGAGAGCCAAAAAAGTCTTTCAGGAAGCCTGGAGAACTATTCCTCAAGACTAAATTAAAAATACAAGGACGTCTGGGTCTTTGAAAGCAAAGTATGAAGACATGAAGGGTGGCTCAAGACTTGTGCACAGTGCTGTCGATGTCTATACAAACAACAAAGGTACATGTAATCCTTGAATCAAAATAAGACTGTAAGGATCAATGTACTCGAGTCAGTGACGAAACGCAGCAAACACTACCGTACCTTAATGCTCTGGGCTGTAATAATTAATCGAGGAATTGTAATTTAATAATAAAATGCTCAAGATGGTGCACATGCATGTAACGTAAGTGGTATTAATATTTATTTTTAAATCTGTACAGTATGCCATTAACATGGTACAAGCATAGCCCGTTTATAACAGTGACTCCCAAAGTGAGATTTAAAGTAATGTAACACAATTAGGTTGATAAGTATGGTCAGACTTGATGTGTTTTGTAAGTGTACAGTATGTCAGCAATACATATATAAATATACGGCACAGTGAAATTGGTCAGAAAACCAGGAAAGATTTCCATGACACATATTTCGTCGCAATATTTATAGAATAAGTTTCTAACAAATGTGTGCCATGGCTGGTGTTCATGTGACGATTTTGAATTTAAGTATTCTTGTGGTGGTGTTTCATGATTTTCCTGGGAAAATATTGGGGAAACGGGGAGATTTTTACAGAGTAGGATCATGTGCTTTTGCTTTCTCCGGTTCACATAAAGCCCATGTGCACGCATACACACACACACACACACACACACACACACACACACACACACACAAACCGAGCTCTGCTGAAATTGCTGCAGCCTTGAACTCTCAGTGCCACTGTCAGAGCTTCCCTTGGCACAATGTAAACACAGCTGTACAAAACCACCAAACACTGCTAACAGTTAGTAATAAGCGGACAGAACCGCTGGAGTTGAGAACGCTAATCCAACACGCCATGCTGTTTTTTTGGGCTACTATTGTTCAATTTTTTGAAGCTTAATCCCCCCCACACACACACACATCCCCCCCCCTCCCCGCCCCGCCATGATCAGGAGTCCACACGTTGTTAAATATTTCATTTTATTCGTCAGTCTCTACACTGTTGCGAAGGCTGTTGTCAGCTCAGTAGTAACCCTGTAGAGCTTTCAAAGAGAAATAAACACGAGCCATAACAATGTGAAGTCGCAACCAGTGAATCTGTCCAAACACAATATGCTTGCAGTTACTTAGCTTGTACGCAGGAGCACATTGATAAATGATGGAGGAAGAAGTTGTTTTGTGTGTATGCCTCCTCTTTTCCCATGTTCTTGGCTGGATTCAGTGGGACCTCTGCTGTGGAGTCTGCATGCGGCTGCCAATATTGGACTGCAGGCCTTATTCGGAATGTAAGAAGTGTGTGGGAGTCGACTGGGGTTCAATTTCTGCTGCTCACTCGCTCGTTTTTTTTTTTTTTTCTTTTTCTTTTTTTTTTTTCTCTCTCTCTCTCTCGTTGTGAAATCTTCTCATAATGTGCTTCTTTGTTAAACCAGCATCCTGTTCAAGCCTAGTCTATGTGTCTTGTAGGAAAATTATTGCACCCCTACTGAATTCAGGGAATTAAACGTTGTCCGTCAAGGAGGGAGAAAAGTACAGAGTGTTAATTATTATGATTATGAAAGTGAGCATTTTACCCAGGTTGGGGAAAAAAAAAAAATGTTTTGTTGCTCGTTGGCAACCGTTACGCTTTTCCTTTAATCAAAACCAGTTTGGGGAGCTCTAAACACACAGAACCATGTTTGCTATTCCCCTGGGACATTTACCACATGCAGATTTCCATGGAGAGATACAGCGAGCGTATAATTATACATACTTTGGGTGAATCCCTTTGTTTGTTTAAAAGGGGAGAAAAAATATTAACACACATTCATATATTCTATAATGTATAAATAAAGCGCTGAATTTTAAAAGGAATCCTAGTTATCTTTGCAGAATGACACGTTATTTAAATGTTGATGCAAAACACGAGATAAGGACAATGGAGACAACCTGTGAAATTCTTTATACAATTTGTGTAGAAACACATTCCTGGACAGGATGCCAATCCATTGCAGGGCACACACACACACATACTGTACACTCACACGAGGTAGCAATATTAATGTTTACATTTGGACATTAAGCACTATTATTCAACATTTAGAATGAATAAGTAAAAAAGTTTTTGGGAAAGTTTTGGGACTGGGATTTTGCAGGACATAACAAAAATGTCAAAACCAGTTTTTTATACATGCGGGTGTGAGCAGACAGTCAGGCTGAATCTCACTAGATAAAGAAAGAACGTTTAATGAACAAGTACAGTATATCATGCAGTGCTGCATGTTCAACATCCTTAGTAACTGCCCGGTCAGGGGTGAAGTAGTTCAGAATAGGATACTAGTCTGTTTATATTTTAACAGAGTGATTATTAAACACACCTAATCAGAAGTTAGGTTCAAGAGAGAAAAAAATGCATGAGTGTGAACAAAAACTAGACTATATATCAGGTCCAGGGTGGGTTACACCATCCCCCAAATGCCCTTGCAGTTCAAACCATACCTACGTCAAGGTTAAAACAGGTGAAGATGTCCCTGAACTACATTCCTACTACCTGTATAGAAGCACTGAGATGGACTGGCATCTCAAGCAGGGTGTATCCCGTCGTATGCTCAGTATTCCCGGGATAGGCTCCAGATCTACCAAACCAGACCAGCATAAAATGGGTACTGAAGATGAATAAACATAATGATAAAGACACAAATTCAATGTACATTCAAGTTTTGTAGGTTGAAGTTTGCTTCTAGTGGGTGATAGATCGATCCTCAACACCAGGCTGATCTTAGAAAGGATTGTTTGCGGTTCCTATGCGGCCAAAACGTGATGGTAGTGATGCTAAAAAGTTTCTCACCTGAAGTGAATTTTCAGATAGGATCATAACATCATTTTTCATAATACTTAATGATTCTTATCTCCCAATACATGCTTCATTTTTTTGTAAATATGCATACACATTTATTTCTTTATCAGATAAAAAGAAACACATTTGCTAAATACAATTTCATGCCCTTTTATGTAGTGTGTGTAACTTTTTTTCAATTCAAATCTTTCAATGATCTTAATTGTCATTCAGATGAATCTTGGCCAATTTAGATTTTACATAAAAAGACATAAACCTGAAAGAGCATATTATTCTCACATGAATTTGACATGGTTATGGACTACAGATTTTTTTTTTTTTTCTTTTGGGAAAAATTCTTAATTTTGCATGGGTTCCTTTAAGTCATATGCTACTAGAAGATTACACCAATTTTAGTTTCAATACTCATAAAGAAATATGAATGATGCATTTTTTTGCAATTATTATTGTTTGAAGCGAGACAATATAACACTGAAGAATGGCCATTTTGGGGGCATATATAAAATCATCTCTCTAAAATGGCTGAAGTTAACAACTTGAAATTTTTAGGGAAGAAAGATTATCTATATTTCATAACCTTCCAAAGTAGCTACTTTGGCACACACATTGTATTATATGTATAACATAAAAAATAAATAAAATCAGCACCAATACTGTGTTTTGGATGATGGTGTATAGGCCCACATGTATATTCATTTGGATAGTGCCATGACCGGTTTCGACAATACAGCACAGCTGCACTGTTGGAGGAGAGCCAGATGTTGGTGAAATGTGTACGAGAGAGAGTGAGTGAGAGAGAGAGAGAGAGAGAGAGAGAGCAGGAAGCAGCTCTGCATGCCATAGGAGACTCTTTGAAAACAGGAAGGCAGCTTCCCTGCTTGTGAGCTGTTTCCTGTGGCAGGGAGATGGGTGGTGTGGAGGCACCGGGCTTCTGACGTCTGCTGGGAAAAGAACCTTTCACATACGACTGGAAATGGTCTTGTATGGACATAGAGGAGAAAGGAACTGTTCCCTGGAAGATATTCATTTCCTGTTTGTCAATCCTTATTGTGGGATTAAAAGACTTTTCTTAACTTACAGGTTAAAACCTTATCATAATGGAAGTCATAATGTTTGGATTATCCACAAATTATAGATATTTTTTAAGCAATTCTAATGCAAAATTAATAATAAATGATTACGGCTTGGGTATAATTCTGGTTGCTTGTAGTTATAACCAGAAGTGTAGTATCAGTGACTTGTACTGTAGACGTTCTCGGTGCTGTTCGATCATTTCTCCCATCTGTGCATCTTATACACGAAGAGTCCTGGTTTAATTCAGTAATCTGCAACACTCTTTGTTGTCATTATACTGTAAAAATATGATATGCATTACCCCTCACACAAGCACACACACACACACACATGTACATGCACTCAAGCTCTCTCAACTAGACAAACTCCTGTTTTTTTTCCTGCCCGAGTAAGTGACTCACACACACACACACACACACACCTACTCTCCAGTCTCTCAGTTTCTCGCACAGAGTTTTAGTCAGCCCGTATTTGATTTCATTTTCACACTTTTCGCCCGAGCAGCATGTGCTTGAGATAAAGAGGAAGGGATTAGGTCCTGCTCTCGACGCTGAAGAGACATCTTTAGGAAAATAACTCAATAATAAAACCCGATCAGCACTCTGCAAGTTTATATCTGATCAGGAGCATGTACAAGAGAGTAACACAGATCCTATGGGAGGTTCATCTTCTTTGTTTTCTTGTTTTTTTTTTTTTATGTCTTTACCTTCCAGCTAATCCTTGCGCACGTTGCAGAGTGAGATAAAGAAATTAAACTAAAAAGAAGAATACATGGAAGCGGAGAGTCTGCTTTTAGAAAACGGAGACGACGATGAAACAAAACCCTGGCGGAGCACACGAGAGAAGAAACTGCCACTAAACCCGAAGAACACTGTGCTTTTGTAGCAGACACTGTACAAGAGACACTAAGGGGCTTTTGTATGTGAACGTACTGTCTATTAGCTTGCCAAAATATTGAGCATTTAGAGGCCAGTGGAGCAAATTATTGCAGTTTTTCTATGCCAGCGTCTTTGCTCCTTGAAACTCAAACTGCCGTGATGAGACGGCGCTTTAATTGCGATTATATCAATATCATCTCAGAGTAAAGTGACTAAGAAATAAGAGACTGTTAATTCTTTATTACATTAGTGAGGAAATTGTTCTTGATTGCACCACAATTTTCTCTTGAAAGGTTTTGCATCAATGCATCAGACATTTGCATTTATAGAATTTTGCATATACGCTTATCCAGAGTCACTTACACAAATGCTTTCGAAAACTTACTGTACGCTAATGCTTGTGGAAAAAAGTGCAGGGTCTCGCTGGAGTGTACTGTACAAGCTAGAGAGCTGTAGTGCAGCATAAAAAAAAAATGAAGCCTGCATTGTAATTGGATCTTTACACATGTTTATTTATTTCATTTCTTCTACTGAAAAAAAAGTATTTCTAATGAAGAAGAAAAGTTATAATAATGTGATAACAAATGAAGCAGCAGACATTTCCAAAAGGTAACGACAGAGTCAGGTGATAAATATACAACCTTAAACAGGGTCAAGACTACACTGACGTGCGTACAATACTTAGAGGCTGGGTTGTTAGATAAGGAAAAAGAAACCTTTGACGATGTCACAATTTAATCATGAAATTTAAGGTTTAGTGTAATTTTTTTCTATGTAGAAAAAAATGTCGCTACTTCAGCACGGTCAAGTTAGTGGCCTGCATCAAGAAAAAAAAAAAAGAAGATTTGCAATTACTGGAATTGGGTAATGAACTGTCCAACACATCAGCTTTATGGTCTGTAAAAAAAAAATAATGAATGGAAATCAATTAAATACTTTGTGAAGTTGCATCATAAAAAAACTTGACAGTCAAAATTTGCAGCTTTGTTTAATTGTGAAAGTAAGCATATTTCCCCACACACACCACGCAAGAACTCACAAGATTGGGACTAAAGAGCTGTGTGGCCATAAGAAAACCACGTTAGTGAGACCAATCAGAATTTGCTAGGGAGCATAAAGATTAGACATTGGAGTAATTGAAAAAAAGGTCATGATGAGTTTAAATCGACCCTATTCCAGAGCGATGGGCACGGCAGGGCGATGCACCTTTCATGCCACTGTGGCCACTGTCCAAGCCTCCTAGGGCAGGGTTATCATCTGGGGTTGCAGAATATTCAATATTTTCACACATCGGCCACTAGTTTGCGCAGCTGAAGGTGGCTGAGTGAAATTCTAGAGTGTGAAAACCTTTTTTTTTTTGACCAGGTACTGTATGTATCCCTGTGATAAAGTTTTGATCCCTTATTCCTAAGATTTACTTAAAAATCAACCTCTAAATTGCCATCACACAGGAATAATAGGGAATGAACTGGTCAGTATTTAAGGGTATAAACCAGCAATGTTGTAGAAAGTGAAATTTAAACACAGACAACAGCTTGAATCCCATAAAGAGCTGTTAGAGACTGTTAACTACGATAGTAAGTTACTTTGAACATATTTCCCCAGCAGTATTCACAAACCTCTGCAGAGAATGCGCTGCGTTGTCGACTGCGCCGAGGGCAGACTTCACTTTGACTGTCTTTCTGGTTGAATGTGACATTTGGATTAAGGATGACAGCGGTGTCATATTCAAAGGCTGCAAGAAAAATACAGGGATGGACAGGCAGTGTGACAGCTTGTCAGGTTTAGGTAGATGGATCGCTACATGGCGTGTGTGTGGGTGTGTGTGCGTCTAAGAGAGTCGGAGCCCTTGACAAGCCTCGGTCAGTCTGTGCACAGGTTCACTCAGACGTCGGCCCTCTGTACTGTATAATGCTGGGAATGAACTGTTTAGTGAGGTTCTAATGTGTAGCTTTTATTCAGGAGCAATAGGAGAAATTTGCCTAAATCAAAATTTGTCTTTGCGTCCGAGGTTATTGAATTGATTGGTAGATTTGACAAGCCGCTTCATTAATATCCCGAAGCCCTGTCACCCTCAGCGTGTTGCTTTTTATAGTGCTAGTCTAAATAATTCACTAGCTATTAAATAATAATTTAATCAGACCCTTTGTCTCTTTATACTGGTGTAATACACTCTCATTCTGTGTGCATTCCCGAAAGCCAGGACATGTGTGCACAGACTCGCATACTGTACCAGATTAATATAATGGACGATTATGTAAAATATTCTGGTGAAACAGTTTTCCTCTGTTGCAATAAATCTGATTCTGACCAGCCCGAAGGGTTCAGTATTCATTTTGTTTGCATTTTAAATGCTTCTAAAAAATAAATGTAGAATAGTATTTTTAAATACATGTTTAAGGGACAAAAATACTGCTATGGGTATAATGGTGCAGATTTATTAAATATACATGACGTGCTAATTGGATAATTGAATTGGACCCCTACAGTATGTCTTTTTGCCATGCCATATACATAGTCTAGTATTATCAAAGGATGGGACTCACCAGGGCCCATCTGATACGATATTATCATGATACTTATTGTGATTATGTTAGAACATCCCGATTTAAAATTATTTAAATTAAAAAAATATATATTTCTCCCAGATTTTGTTACAATTTTCAGCAAGAGGATACTGTGCTGTGTGAATAATTTAGAGTGCACCATCTGCAGGATTATAGAGGAATGCTAACATTTTTCCACCTCAAATGGAAACATACAAGTTGGAGTCAGTGTTTTAAACAAGAGCCAAACCTGTAAAATTCACTTTATTCCTTAGCATTATTATTATTATTATTATTATTATTATTACCCAGATACCAAGATATTGAGGTCGTTAATATAACCAATGTTAAGTGGTAATATGTCCTCATACACTCACTCACTCACTCATTGTTTAGACCGGTTTATCCTGTATACAGGGTTGTGGGTGGCCTGGAGCCTATCCCAGGAGACTAAGGGCACGAGGCGGGGTACACCCTGGATGGGGTGCCAATCCATTGTAGAGCACAAACACAGAGCATATACACACACTCACACACATATTCACACACTACGGGCGATTTGGAAATAAGGGCCAGTTAGCCAAATCTGCATGTCTTTAGACTGTGGGAGGAAACCGGAGCACCTGGAGGAAACCCAACAAGCAGCGGGAGAACATGCAAACTCCATGCACACTGAACCCGAGGCAACAGTGCTAAGCACTGAGCCTCTGTGCCGCCTGTCCTCATATAGTACCATCCTATTTTTTTATTTACTAAAATATTGAAATTATTAATGTGACTTGTGCTCTGGAAACAAATTTCACTCAGACACTCTATTTACACTATAAAACTGATACCTTGATGTAAGTTTTACACATGGTTGTGCTTTAAGTGTTAACTGGCAAAGCTGTTTCCTCATTTATTTATTTTATAAAGCATTTTATCTGAAGATTACTATGAATTATTCATTACCAAAACTGATGTAGTTAAGAAAGTAAGGACTGTCACTCTCGGCTCTCACTCTCGGCCCACCTGGCTAGTTTAAGGGTTTTAACGCGGAGAAAAAAGCAGGATAAAAGTTCACTTTTATCCTGCTTTTTTCTTCACGATAATGCTAAATTATCCCAGGATTGTGACTGAAACCCGACATTGTACACCATCCCCTGAAGCAATTACATTCCTTTAAAGCACACACACACACACACACACACACACACATTGGTCTTGTTTGCTTCCAGCTCAGTGAATAGGTTCAGCTAAGCTGTTTTTCAGACTTGGAGGCCTTAGCACACAGTGTCCAGTAAGAGACAGGCTTGGTATTGTGAAGAGCAAGCTCGTCTCTCCGCTGAGAGTGAGAGCGAGGAGCAGGAAGTTACACTTGTAATAATGTACATCCCACACTAAACATAATGGATGCTTGAGATCTTCAAAGAGCTGCTCAGATCCTCATGCTTTCTCTTTCTCGCTCTCGTATTCCCCTCAGGGCTCCCATGATGGAACTGTGAGCTTCCTCGCTTCCCTCCTTCCCTTCTTCCCTCTCCTCCGGTTTTTATTCGTTGCCGATCTGTTCGTTCCATTCCTCCCATCATCTTGTTCTTTTTGCCCCCTGTGGAGCTGTATCTAAGAAGAAGAAGAAAAAAAAACTGAGAGAAAAAGAGCTGATGAGGATCATAGTGCCTGCGCTCCTGCTTTGTGTCTCATCATTGCTTTTATTAAAAAATAAAAAATTTAAATGTGCTCCATACACATGCAGGCTCAAAAGTGCATCACATGAAGGAAATTCCTGCACAATCATAGAAACAGTTACAGAGCATACTGATATACACTTGCACTATATATTTTAGCATCCTGCTTGCAGTTCATACGTTGATAATATTTTCAATTACACCGATGCCCTAGATTCGAATCTGTGTAGGTTGATTGTGTAGGTGCGGTAAATTAATGGAAATGCATAATCAGTTGTTTTCTTTGTTGCATGCACTTAAGCGGCATGGAAACCGGGTTATTCAAGTCGCAGTAACAGAACAGTATGAATAAATATGTCTTTTTGCAGTTGGCTACAACAGTGTACTTGGGGATCTCATGTTGTTTTTCTTCCTGACAGACAATCGCTAAATGATTGTTTTACATCATTGACCTGGATTGATTTTAATTTCCAGCCTCATACCCATACAATAATTCTGCTGGTTCTTCTCCATGAATTGCTAGAAACCTAAAGAAGGATGACGAAAACGATTACTTTAATGACTTTTAACTGCTTAAATACTCTGACAATTGACAATTATTTGCGGCAGGGTAAATTAACCCAAGTGAGATACTTACAGTAACTACACCCCACATATGCATATAATATAATATATACTGTAAAAGCCAGTCACAATGACATAGTTTTTTTTTCTAAGCAAATCTTGCATATTTTACCATATGTGTACATGCAAATTGATAATTCAATATACAGTATATCCGACTGATGAGTCACTTGGAAAGTAACAGCCTGTAATAAGTCTGTAATCCTCACAGCTAACAGCATGAATGCAATACAACACAATGTTGCAGGAAAGAATATTGAGGTCGTTAGTTTTATGGCTGCTATAAACCTTTAAAATATTGCAGTTATTAATGTATTTTGCATGTAATTAAACAAAACTACATAATCTGTAAAAAAAAAAAAATTCATAATGCCATTAATTCATATTTTTGATGAGCTGAGGCCATCTGGCATTCCTTTTTCTGTCAAATATTTATGGTCATGTAACACCTACTGGATAAGAAAATACATTTTTAACCTCCGGGGAATAACTTGGACAAAGAAGCGTAAAAATGATAATAATAAAAGCAATAAATGTCCCACTAGACTTCCCACTTTATCTGACTCCCACTGGGGGTCAGATAAAGACAGGTTGTGACACCTAGAGGAAGGGAAATGCAGTCAGACCTCCTCACGTATTCACTTCCATCAGCGTTAGACCAATTTCCTGATGTTTGTTTCTCTGTTATTTAGCTGGAGGTCTAGGTGACAGGGCCTCTTTTTTAGTTAGAATAAACATAATGTCATTGCCATCTTAAAGTGGCTGTAGATCATGTCCTTATCTTCCCAGCAGATTTAAGGACCAAAAGATCTCCACCTTACATCAATGTTGCATTGATCCATGTTTTACTCAAGCAGTTACACACATGATAGCTGGAAAAGAAAACTCTACACCAATGATGGTCCTTTTTCTGTTACAGGAATAAAATGTGTGTGTGGGGTGTGGTGGTGGTGGTGTGATGCAGCAGAGAGTTACAGAGCAGTTCCAACCTGTACAGAAGTATTTCATTCTATTTATACCACTGCAGCTTTGACAACAGTTACAGTTTTTTTTTTTATTATTTATTATGCCTCTCATTCATTTATAGTTACATTTAATGGTGGGAAATATCCATGAAGCAAGTTAGATCCTGTTATCATGAATATTATATTATTATAAGTTGTCAGCTTCTCTTTTTCGTCTCTGTCTATCCTTTCCAATTAATGTGACTTTCCAGTAAATTTTCTTTACAAACCACTGACACTGCACAATCCTTCAAAAAATAAAACATACAGTGAAACCTTGGATTGCGAAGATTTTTAATAAATTTTGACTTGGAAAACAAACAAGCCTTGGTTTACGAGTACCGAGCGTCACATGATCACAACTGAGCCAACGTTTTTTCTCTCTCTTGCGCTACGGAATTGTGGGTAATCGTCTCCCCTGCTGGGTCTTAGTGCGTGTCTCTCACTGGTAGAATCAACATCCGTGCACGCGTGTACTGTTTACTATAACACTGTTACTCCTTACTTTAGCTTCACACACACACACACACACACACAGCGCCTGCGCGCACAAACGGAAACACTTATCTGTTCGGGATTTATTTTGACTTTTTTTTAAAGGTAAAGTGCAGGTTAATTTGTTTTATTTTTACTTTATATTTTATGTTAATTATTTTTATGTATTTATTTTTTTTTGGATGTTGAACGAATAATTTGAGTTTCCATTATTCCATCGAAAATTCGATTTGGTTTACAAGTGTTTTGAAATAAGAGCACACTTCCGGAACGAATTATGCTCGTAATCCAAAGTTCCACTGTAAACATTTCCACACAGAAGATGTCGCCATATAGTGTAAGCAGTTACATCTTGTTTACATCAGTTTGCCAGGAGTGTCTTCTATATAATCCACTGTACACTGTTGTATGAGTGCATTAACTTTATCCCTAAAGCTTGGAAATGTTATCATTTAAGACCCACTGCAAATTAATCTCTCCACCTGGTTGATGTCTAAATGTTAGTTTTGTCACTGTAACTAAAGTATTGTGTAGTGAGCTAACCAATCATATTGTATATGGTTATATACCAATTGTATATGGGACAAACCTGCTGATTTCTTTTGAAGTACACGTTTTTATTTTGTCCGCAACAACGCACTTGTTTGGCGGCACGGTGGCTTAGTGATTAGCACAGTCGCCTTGCACTTCCAGGTCCTGGGTTTGATTCCCACTTTGGGCTTGTGTTCAAGGATCTGTGTTCATGTTCTCCCTGTGCTTGGTGGGTTTCTTCCAAGTGCTCCGGTTTCCTTCCACAGTCCAAAAACATGCATTTCCAAATTGCCTGTAGTGTGTGAATGTGCGTGTAAATGTTGCCTGGAGGTCCTACTACAGTTGTCCACTAAGAATAAATGCAATGGTCGCCACTGGCCTCCACATTTCCTAGTTGGACTACAGAGGTTTCTAGATGGATGGATGGATGTAAAGCACTTGTTTAATGTTTATTATAACATAATGTATCTTTTTACAGCCGGAAAAAAAGTCCCTTATTGGTGATAATACTGTAGTTGGACTGTACTGAAATTTCAAAACATGTGGACAGTCGGACAGCCTATTTTAGTGACCAATATCATGATTTAAGGCGTTAAAAGAAGTTGTAAATAATTGCTTTTACCAGCTTTAATATATTTTGTACAGTCATGTTATTTTCAGACATTTAAACCTTGGAATATTTAATGCAATTTTATTAAGTTATTCTGGGCACAGTACTCTTTTTTTTTTTGGGGGGGGGGGGGGGGGGG
>JAOVVA010000052.1:18040238-18069052 GCA_028565275.1 Leiocassis micropogon | reverse complement strand
CACATTCACATTTCATACAAACTTAAATAATTCTTTTGATTGTGTAAAGCTGCTTTGCGACAATGACAATTGTTAAATGCGCTATACAAATAAAATTGAATTGAATTGAATATACACTGTAAATACTGCTGTATGTGAAGTTGCCAGGACATTAGCTGTTTCTGAAATACTCAAACCAACCCATCTGGCCCCAACAGCGATGTCATGGTTAAAGTCACTTGGATCAGTGGTCTCTAATCGTTTTTGCATCAAGATAGTTTTCCATAGACTGGCCATCGCCCGCTTGTAACAAAGCATAATAAAGTGCATAATAAATACAACATACCATAACGCAGAATCAGTGTAAACCTTGAGCTTGTTTCCCTGCGACAAGACGGTCCTATCTAGGAGTGATCGGAAGCAGTGATACCCGAAATATATTATATATTCAGGATATCCCACTTTGATTTTAATCCAGAACTTCGGCTTCGAGTTGAAGTCGTCTCAAAAAGGCCACATGTGAATCGCACATGAGCATGTAAAACACATGTTGCGATAAACCTGTAATTTAGGTAGAACTCCTGGCGTTTTCTTTTAAATGCAGCTTTCTCATCATGTGTCTCATCACCAGGTATTTTTTTTTTCCTTTTTTCAAAGAAGCTCTACAAAGTCATTTGTTCTTTACTCATTTTAGCTAGAATTAACTTGTAACATTAGATTAATTTTATCAGCCATCAAAACTGATCCAGAGAGAAGTGTGTTAAAGAAGTACAGATGGAAGCAAAGGGGAGATGACCTGATCTTTTTTTTTTCTTCTTCTTAATAAACACTCTGCAGACTCGGGTAGTGAATAAAATTAAAAGAAAAATATATATTTTAGCTTGTTACCAAATCATCTGCAGCCCGGTGGTTAGGGAGCACTGACTTGGATTGCAGGGTTTTTTTTTTTTTCCTCCATTGTGATATTTGATGTGAATAATAACTGGAAACTTTGACCTGTATTTCCATAATTTGATGCATTGTGCAGCTGGCACGCAACGACCTGTTTGGGATTTCTGTCATTGAAAATGAGTTCCTATTAAAGTAGATGGTGAGTGTAGATTTGTTATCGGTGTGTATTTCTTGTAGCTGTTCAAGAAAACTCATCAGAAACAGAGCATTAGTCATCCCTAACATGATGAGTCAGACACTGTGAGGGTGGTTAGGAACACGTCTCATTCATAGTGAAACAGCATAGGTAAGCATACACAGAGAGTGAGAGTGCAAATGCACGAGAGCAAAAGAGAAAAGTGTTCCCTCCCAAACCTGAAGGCATGAATCACTTTACCATGCTGACAATGTGTAATATTTCCACCACATGGAGAAGAAAAAAAACCTCTCATTTGCCACTACAGTGAGAACTGCTTGACAATTCTCTGCACTAATATTAATGTTAAAGCGAACACGTTATCTCCCCCAGGCTCATAATGCCAGTCTGTATTTGTGTGATTTTGCATTTTCATAACACTGATCGTTTCGGTTTTTATTCCTAGAGCAATGATTGCACCAGAAGCGACTGTGCTTATATACTCAAGTACAATTGCAAATGCTTCCGTACAGTGACTTAAATGGGACTTATGAGTCATTGTTCTGGGCTCATTTACATAAATAAAGACATGCAAGACAAAGAGAACAGTCTCACACACAATGGAGAACGCTGCTATCTTTACAGTGAGCCAACAGCAGGAAATATAATTCATGCAAATGAGCCAAACAGATAAAGGCTTTCTTTGTCTAGCTGCTCTGTATATCTGATGGCTAAATTTAACTGCTCGGTTAATGCATGGGTTTCAGATCAGATTTTTTTTTTTGTTTTTTGTAAACCTTATTTGTTCCAGCATATTTTTTGCCAGTAAATTATACCTATGAGCACAGGCTTCTTGTAAAAATGACAGGTAGATTAACACTTGCTTCATCTTGCACCTAATGTACCAGTGTACTGTTTCCCCCCCTTTTTTTTTTATCTAACTTTGTAGCAGCTATCCATTTTCCCGGGCTCGAAGGGAAATTTTCAATGTAATCATAAGGGCGCAAATGAACAATTCTCGGCTTTTGCTTTTATCCAGAATGGCCAAGCGAACGAGGCAGAAAGGCTCACAGTAGATTACAAAATTGGGTCAATTTACATAAAGATAACTTGTTCCTGAGACACCTTTTTCATTTTAATATTTAGAAATTTCATCAACATTTTAATTGGTTTTCAACATTAAAGCAGTCCTTGATAAGACTGCAATAATTCGAATAAGCGGTCTTGTTACATTATGTGCACTACCACCAGCAGCAGAGAATGGGCTCATTTTGGCCTAAGTGTAGAGAAAAAGACCACCGGCTTCTGAGGAATTCTTATGTGTTGCACTGTTTCGTTTTAATTGCTAATCATTTGTTTAATCTAAATGTTAAAAAAAAATAATAACAAATGCTTTACTTTAAAGATCAGTTCATTAGAATTCCCAATTAACAATCAATTCTTTGCCTTTACAGCTCCAGGGGTCTCTCAGACGAAAGATTGAGGGGCAACCTTCTGGATACACAGCAAAGCAGAATGGCCACTTCTGTGTGGGCCCAGTCCCAGACTTCAAGCGTCTTCGTATGGAGACAGGCTCTCTTCATGCTGGTGCTTGCTCTGTAGATGCGGGGCAAACTCAAAATTTAGCTGGGTCTATAGCTCTGGGCCACATTCCCCGACGGAAAGATCCCTTCATGATGGGCCAAGGTGTAGGCAGTGATATTTTCAACATGACTCTTAGAGATATGAAGAAAGAACCGACTGATGTTCACACCTGCAGTCATTCATCAGCAGACCCTGCGATGATTGTGTTTGACTTTAAAGAAGAGGGTGGAGGGCAAATTGACCCTGAACTCCAGGATCTGTTTGATGAGCTCACTAAGTCAGTACCACCTCTGAATGATCTGGAGCTAGAGAAAATGCTGAAACAAGATGATGACTTCGGTTTGGATCTCGGGCGACCCAGCTCAGCTGGTGCAGCCAATCCCTGCCCTCTTTTAGATAAGCCAATCAAGACAGAGTACTCACCTGATTATGGCCAAGCACCAGGAAGCTCTCCACAGCTCAGGCCAGCATCTGCTGGACCTTCCTTTTCAATGGCCAACACTAATATGTCAACTTCCCCCATTGGGCCAGGGCAAATGACCCATAATCATGTAACACAGACTACAGGAGCTTCTTCAAGAGGACTGCCTGCCTGGCCCGAGATGTCACATGCTGAGCAGCTAAAGCAAATGGCTGCAAACCAGCAGCCTAAACCGCAGCCCAACTCTATTCTCCACCACCAACAGCAAAGCCAACAAGGTGGAGTGAGGAACTGGTCCTCCACCATGAGTGGTCACCCCAGTTCCTTTTGCCAGGAAACCATTTCCAGCACAGGTTTGCTAAGCCAACCACGAGTTAGCTCTCAGGGCACTGGTCAGGGCAAAGGCATGCCCAACTTCCTCTTTAAGCCCAGTAGTTACAACCCATCAAATCCCACCGACATAAAACCTCTCAGCAATAAACCAATGCTGCATTTTACCCCTAAAGCGTCAACTTCAACCACAGGCCAACAAATCCCCCATATGGTTGGGTCACAGAGCAAACAGGCTACGCAGCAGCAGTCTACAGGAGGTCAAAACACACAGTTCCAGTTGTCTATGCAATCATCGTGTCTACAACCGAAGTCCCTGAGGCCTCCTGTTAACCAGCATGGTCCTGGAATCAATTATAAAATAAACCAACAAAGACAGGTAGGTCGCAAACTTCAAGCATGAATGTCAAACTTTTTTTTAGAAATTCTAGGATATTCAACTCAAAATATAAATTTAATATTAGCTCAACAGTAGAAACAGAAAATAACAATTTTTTTTTATGTGTGTCATGATTGTTATACTAAACTAGGAACTGACAAGCATACTATTTTAATGCAGCATCAGGGGAATCAACCTGTCCGGAGTCTTGTACAGTATGTAAGCTGTCTCAGGCTGGAATGATTAGTTTTGTATTGGCTCATGGAAGGGACATGAGTGAACAGGATAAATGCTAACATTAGCTGGGGATTGTATAAGAGTATTCATTTTATTTGAATTAATGCTAGCATATTGTCATGGGAATAGTTTATTAATCCCCAAATCCATATGAGTTTTTCTCCTGATTCTAGGCACTGCTGCTCCATCTGCTCTAGTTAGTTAATGTGTTGCATTTTATGAAAAGCAGTGGAATTTTTGTCTCTGGATTTATTTTCTGGATTTGCATTGACCATGAAGCTCACCCTGCTCTCTGCCAGCTTTTTGACTTTACTCTCTGTGTAACTCTTGTGGCTTTGCTGTGCTGTTAGTTTGCTGCTCTTGTCGCAATAAATCGCAGTTTCTTGTGTCTGAGTTGCAGGGCATCTTTGAATATGTATATCCCCTCAAAGCGATTTGACGAGGGTCCTGGCTCACTAGACTGTGATGGATTAACATGCAAGACTTCTAATTTCTCCGCCTGTCACAGTTGCTCAGCGCCAAGGCATAGATGTGCACAGCGGGATTTGCTAATTGGAGTTTGTTAGCTGTGAGGGACAAGTTGTGGAAAATGACAGTAATCTGCTTAGCCCGGTGCCCGTGGTTGAACCACTGATTTGTTATGATTGGGGAGATTTAGAACATCCCCCTTTTTAGTTTTGTACAAACAGCATCTTCCACCTCGCTCTGTGCAAAACGATAACACGAACCACACAAGACGCGTCCTGAGAACCCGAGCTCCAAAACAGTTCTCATTGTAGAGGATGCTAAAAGAGCAGCGATTAAACTGGATTAAATCATAGTTTATCCTTTTTTTATTTTATTCCAGTTGCAGCTAATTTTGCAACTTGTGTACAATAATCAGGAATTCATTTAAATTAAAATGTCCACAAAATCTGCATTCGTTTTATCCCGTTGCTACATTACTTTATTACTCATATTTAAATGTCAGATTGAGATTTCAATCTTGTATTTAGGGTACTTTAATCATGTGGTGGATGCATATTTATTTACTCAAAAAAAAATAATGTAATGTAGATACTGAACAAATCTGTCATGCTGGACAAACAAAATGATCATATTTCATCAAAAAAAAAATTATCAATATATATATATATTTTTTTGGTCATTTTATAAATGTACCCATGTAGTTCAATTTACCTAAATAAAATTAAGTCTTAATAAAATACAAAAGTCCTTTAATCATTTAGATTTATTCCTTTTTATGGGAAACTGTGTTCTTCGCTTGATTGCATGGTGTTCTTCTAGCATCTTGAATAGGCCGGCTTCAACCCTGAGCAGGATATACTAGACTAAATGAATGAATGATTAGTGCAATTGACCCCAGGCTTGTGCATTAAGGCACCAGAGCATTAACAAGCCATTGTCCTATCGCACCTTCTAACCATTGGCAGTTGTCAGCAGTATTGCCAGTGGCGTTAGGGGGAAGACAGGGGTATGGCCAAACCTACATAACCGGTGCCATGCACCCATTACTTCCTTAAAAAGAAAGAAAGAAAGATAGAAGCTTACTACAGGGCAGCTATGGTACAGCTAGTCATTAACACCTTGTAGTCATGAGTTATTAGTCTTTTTTTATTTTTATTTATTAGTCACCACCCAATACAATAAATCACAAAACCCAGGTGCCGATTCGATTAATATTGCAATTCTACAAGTATCACAATTGTACTGTATACATATCCCGATTCAATAGAATTTTTTTTACAGTTTTCTTACAATTTTAAGCCCTTCAAAAAAGGCGTCATAACTCGTAAGTTTTGTGTTGGTATTATTCAACATCTTCACAACAGAATTGAACATAAGCAACTAAATGTACAGTAGCCTGTTCTTTATACTAGTTTTCTCAGTTAAAAACCAAGCACAGCATTTAAGCAATACAAACTAACTTCAAATACAAGGGTTTAACATTTAGCTTAAAATTAAATTAAACAAAAAGCTGAATTTCACTGAGCATCATGTCTCGCTATCATCTCCCATAATTCTTATTTCCAAACAAACGAACAGCAAATAATTCATTCCTACCACACAGGATTCCAGTGTGGGAATAGTGCATGTTGAATTGTTGTGGACATGTGGGCATGTACGGATACTAACACACGTGTTTCGAGACTAATTGGCCCGCATGGTGTTTTGAGACTGATGTAAGAGTGTAATTAGTGGATCATTCTGAGGCTTTTTAGTGCACACAACTTTTGCTAATGTAATGCCATTAAAAAAAAAAAGGTTTATTTGCATCACACAGAAGCTTGTGCATTTGGCACAGAATTGATAATACAGAACCGCGACCATTCATGGCTGATCAAGCTGAAAAAACAGCCAGTTCCGGCCACTGGCTGATTGACCAGTGCATCTTCAGTATAAATTTAGTAAATCTATCAAACTTAAACCTAAGATACTTAAAAAATCTATTTTGGAGACAAATGTGGCGATATATGAATCAGCACACGAAAGAACCAGAATACATTTTTTTCCCCATCTCTATTAATTAGCAAGGTCAGGAATGTTTCCAAGCACAGACTAGGGAAGGCTAGGTGCATCAGAGAAATATTTTGTTTTATAGATCAGATCCATCAGCGATATGATTGTCAGGCATCCCAGACTCATTTCTGATTTTGACATTGAGGCACGACATCATGTTTCTGGTCCCATTCTCGTTTCTCATTATTGTTGGTCACTTATGTCTTATAAATAGACTCCTATTTGCAATTGACTCTAATTTCAGTAAAAAAAAATTCTAGGTGATGTATATTTTAAAAACACTGTAAATCATCTGAATATGTTGAACTATGAATAATAGTACTATTAAAAATATTTGATAGAAACGACTATGGCATGTCTTTTAAGTAAAATCCCATAGAAATAAATCCATACAGGAGCCAACAAGCTTGGGTTTGGACCTCTTTCAGTGCTGCAGCTGAGGACTGAGCAACTGTATGTATGTTTGTTTTGCAATTTAAACGTCAATTCAGTGACAGGGAAATGATATAAAAATAAATACATAAAGTACAGCTACTATAAATGCACCAGTGATTTTACGACCAAGAAGTAAAACTAATGAACAAAAGAAGTAGGGTTTCAAAATAAATTTTAAAGCTAAGTTCCATTACCAGATGTGGAAATTTTTCTTCATGAGAGACCGCAAAGTCGTGAGAAGTAACTCTGTAATAGCTCACATTTCATACCTCTAATAGTGAAGTAAAGTGAATAGGAAACACCCCTTTTCACTGGTGTCTACATTTATTTATTTTGAATAAGATAAATAAGATTTTCAGATCTACATCTGTATATCACGATGATGAGTTATTAATAGAATGTACAGTATATTCCCGTTGATATTTTAAACGTTTTATCCTGCAAGTTAAGAAAACTTGTCGTTCCATTCATTGAGAGGAAATGCTGCTGATGGCAGCACCGATGGGGTTAAACACACTGCTGAAATGGGAACAAAGGCACAGCTTCTGCTACAACAGGAGAGAAAAATGGGAGTGCTCAGAGTCTTCCCACAGTCAACTGAATTAGTAATGCCATGAAAATAAAGGTCCCGAAATGGTGCCACAGTCCCTGTGGAACCCTCATGAGCAGAGCTCAACTTCCTCCCACCAGGACCAGCTCGCGAAATTCCTGTGAAGAGATCAAGATATGCGCTCTGTTTTTCATTTTCTTGTTCTCACAGTCTGCTGATCAGTCGTCAGCTTGAGTGCATCAAAACTGGGATCCGCATTTCCAAGGGTGTTCAAGCTTATGATGGAAATCTAATGGAAATCCGAGTGTCCAGATGGGAGGCAAAGTGCTTCAATGTCTGCCTGTGTGGAAATCTTTGCTTGGATAAGGATATTTTGTGCTGCCTAACACAGATAGTCCTGCTTTCATTAAATGTTTATATTACCTAAATATCTCATAATTACTCATCTTCTCATATTCATATACTCTCATATTCGCAGTCCGTGTGCTTACTAGTTTAGATGTGAGACAGTCATTCCTGCAAGAGCTTCTGATTATGGCTTGAAATATACAGTAGGCACTTGTCAATTATATGCTATAACATTATTTGTCATAATAGTCAGAATATTAGCCTTTGGGCAGTAGATCAGAAATGTCAGTACTACTGTTGATCAAAAAAGGTACGTTTTTTTTTTCTTCACAAAGCATGACAGTGAAACAGTCACTCACTAAAACAAAGCCTCCCTCAGCAATTTCGCCCTATATTTTGCCCTGGATCTATAACATCTTTGAGGAATTCATGGGAGTTTAGTTTCCAGAATCGTAAAAAAAAAAAAAAAAATTAAAATGTTAACATTTGGTTTCAATAATAAATAAGCTTTTACGAAGCAAGTTTAAATATAAGATCAGCAATTTTATATTCTTCATTCACAGCAGACTCTCCACAGTTCTCTGATTTATTTTTTCCCCTTCAATTTTGCTGGATTCCCATCTCAGTGAAAAAGGAAAAAAAGAAAAAAAAAGAGGAGGGGGTGCCAGGTTGTTGGAGCTGTGCTGCAAGGCGAGTGCTTGTTTCCTGGGAAAGTGATCTGGGGCCAAGTCCAGATGCCGAGCTGTTCCCTGGGGACGGCGTTCCTGCCTTCAGACTGCAGGAAGTGTTGTGAGAGAGCAGCGAGGCTCGGGCCTGGAGCCGTGTCAGCTGCTTGTAATGCGGAGTAGAACGAGAGCCTAAATCACAGCCCTCCTTTATGGAGTCCGCAACCACATGTGGTATTCATTTAACGATGTACTGAAGAGTGAAGAGTGCAGCAGAGATGGAAAACAGCTTTATGACACATCAGGATGACAAAGAGCGGATTAGAGAGCCGTCCACGCTAATGAAACTCTCGGCCCCTCCCACCCGGACAACACAGACCACTGGAAGGCAATTTGAATGTAACGTCGGGGCAGTTTGGCACGTGCTCGGATTGGTCATGATTTCTTACCATGTCTCTAATTGGAGGTTGTACGGAGTGGTCACGTCTTACTTTCTTGTAAGTGAGAAAATAACTAGTTCTGGGAAGTGCGACTTTAAGGTTACATCGCTAATGGAAAGCAAGGAGTTTGCTTAAAATATGATGTGTATTAGATGTCAAAAACTTGATACTTCATGTAGCCCTATTAAAAACAATGACCTGCAAAATAGAATCATGTGCATATCTGAGTGATGGAAGAAAAAAAAAAAGTCCATCACGTAGGAGAAGTACATCAGAACTCACAGCAGGGAAACGGTGCTCTTCACTTGACCTCTAATTAATTAGTGGACTTCCCAGCGCTGATCCGTCTCAGCATGGGACCGTAGCATGTTCCTTCTCAGCTCTTCTGAGGCACGGCCTGTGCCGCTACAGATAGTTGCCTCTGAATAGGACCTCGTGCGAAGTGTACTTTACTTCAAATCCCCTTTTCCATGGGTTGTTGAAGCAGGGAATTCCTCCCATGACACACGAGGTTCTTTTCAGTGCTTTTTGTTCGAGGACCTCCAGTGTGGGTTTTCGGAAATGGCTTCTCATTTAAACGTCAGTTCTCAAACCAAAGGCGCTTTTGCTACGCTGCTGTTGAATCCTTTTTGCCCTGAGAAAAGTTTCATGTCCACACAGTGACTGACAGTGTGTGTGTGTGTGTGTGTGTGTGTGTGTGTGTGTGTGTGTGTGTGTGTGTGTTTGAGCGAATAGGATAACATACTTGAACAGGGTTTGTTCTGGGAAATGCTTAAGGACTTATCTGACTCAAAAATATTACTGTTTGTTTGTTGTCTTGTAACTTGTTTTATAGTCTAATATGACAGACAATTAAATATTCCGATGTTGCTTAATAAGTGATTAGATTGTTTTTAGATTATGCTTTTAAAAATATGTACAAAATGCAGAATGAACAGTAGTAAAGAGTTTATAGGCGAAATAACTTAAAAGAGCCCTAAAACACTCCTGAAGTTTGTTTTTTTTTTCAAGGGAAGGATTGTTTGAATATCTTCATGTCTCTAATTACTGTATTTACTGACTCATAAATCTGCTTTCTTTAACCTAATGAGTACAACTGAGTTGTGTAACGTGTTATGGTCACCCCAAACAAACTCGACAGCACCTGCGTAGGACCTTTAACAGCTCTGGCACCTTGCTTTTGCAATGAAACATCAAAGGCAGGGTTTCTAACAGATTTCTGGCCTGATGTTGTTTTTAGAGAAGCACTGATGTGTTCACGATTGTCTTTTTGACCAGTATTGAGGGGTATTATTATTTCGAGTAGGTTCAAGGTCAATATCAGTATCTGGCAAGGAGGAAATCAGAAGATTGTACATTAAATCATGCACAGTTACACTTAAATATTTACATGTTGTGGTCTTTTTTATTAGTTATGCCTTTAGGCATTACGGTCCAATAACTGGCCAGATTTTCATCATACTGGCCTGGCATGGCCATCTTTCACAAGATGGTCCTCTGCCAAGATTTCTTTCCCAGGGAACTGGCTTTCACAATGTTTAATGAAAATAATGCAGACTGGTGAGCAATTAAAGGAAAACACTTATGAGAGATTTTGGAGCCACTTGTTAAACAGCTCTCTCCACGACCATTATTGAGGTGAATGCCTTAGGAAAGAATGGTGTCCGTCACAATAAAGCTGTTCTGGTGGATGGGGGATGATTCAACAATCACCGTTCAATATATAAAATTAATACACATGTCAACATGATGAAAAAGGCGTCTCAGGAGAAAAGTTTGGTCATCCAAACACCTTGTCTTGATAAAGTGCATGTTTAAAATTAAAGAGGATCTTAAGGACATCTAGTCATATACTGAAATGTCAACTTTTCAGCAAAATGACTGCGCTATCCAAGTGATTATTGGCTTGCTGTAAATGTAATTGGGCTTTTTCTTTTTTTTTTTATTTCAATGGTAATTATAAAAAGAAATGAGGTAATTGGATGACAGCCTACTCCAAGTAACACAAAGCTACATGCCTTAAAGCATCAGAATAGTTGATAAAGCATGCCATCTAGTGGACGAGCCATGCAATCACAAGCCCCAATAAAGTTGATCCCAAGCAACATGGACATGCACAGGGCAGAGCTAAAGTTACTCAAACATAATTGTTGTATTTTTGCTGTTGTGGCTGCATTAATACGAGTTGCTCATAATTACCAAAGTTAAAACTAATTAAAACGCAATGTCCATCCAGACCTTTCATGGACGTTGCTGGTTTTTCAGGTTAAAAAAATGTCTTGTTAAGCATAATGCAGAACTCGCAACATTACCGTATGTTTAACTAAGAATTATTACTAATTCAGTATTTATTTTGTAGTTAACATTTATTCTCTAAATAAATAATGTCCATGTCTCTCTCATGTCTGTTCATAGGGATTGGCACCAGGGCCACGATTCTCAGCAAATGGATGTCTGGTGACCCAACAACAGCAGCATCCGTCTGCACCTAGCACTCCGCAGATAAACAACAGCAAAGGACAGAGACAGCTAAACCAAGCTCAGCAACACACCAGTGACACAGTGAGTAACAGATTAAAACTGACACACTCTACATCACAAGCTTTTCCTGCTGTCATCCCCTGCGCAGTGGGTGTGATGCAGTTTACACTATGTTTACTCAACCGTTTTAACTGATATATGCCTGCAAAAGCTCTTCTTCTCTTATGGTGTGTGGTATCCAACTATGCTATGGACAAAAAGTGTACATTTTACCAGATGGGGAAATGGAAATCTTGCATGTGTTCATTCTTAAGGACGCTGAAAGTGTTGCTCCTCATACTGTAGGAATCTCTGAACTACACATCAGATTTGAACGACGGTTTAGACCTTAAGGTTTTAGAGCCAGAGATTTATTGTTGGTTACAGTGTTCTCTTTGTTTTGTTTTTAAATTCTATTTTAGGAGAAATTCAACCCCCAGGATCAGTTTAACAGGCATCTAACAAGACCCCCACCTGACTATAAACAACCACAGCACGCAAATCTTTACCCAGGTATGCATTTTCTTTTTCTTTTTTTAGTAGTTTTAGTCAACCAAGATAAGGTGCCTGGGAATGCAAAAAATTCCATTGTGTTAAATCAATTCTTTCCACCTCCAAACTGACTCACATCAGGGTGTTCTTTTTACGACCTAATTTTTTGAACCCCTCAAATAAATATATATATTTTTTAATCGTTATTTAATCTCTATTTCAGTTCATGTTGATGTTTGTTCACATTCTAACTTGACTCAACATGATTGTTTTCATTCCAAACTCCCTCATGTGCTGTTCTGTGCCCAGGTCTGACATCATCCACAATGACCAGTAACAGCTCCGATCAGAGGGAGATTCAGTCCATCTCGTGCCATATATCCAGTAACCAGGGAGTCAAAATGACACCCAACTCTGGAGACAGAATGTTTCCCAGTAGATCTGATCATTCAGACGTCCAGAACTGTGCAGGCCAACTGCACCAACAGTCTAACAGCCAGATGAAAAATGGAATGCATCTAAACAAGTCACAGTTCCAGGGAATTGCCCCTACTACACAGCATGTCAGGACCAGCGCAAGCCAAGATCCAGTCCTTGGCCAAGGACTGGGATGCAGGGACACTGGCATGAGCTGGGAAAATGTTACAAAGCAACTAGATGTAAAGAGACTTCCAGGCTCAGTACCACCTCAGGGTGCACAAACCGATGCTCACTTCCCACCAAGACATATTGCTCCACCCAATCAGGTAGTGCCCCATTCGGGACTGATCCCTTTAAACCCTACCATTAGAGGATCCGCTCCCAGAGCCAGCCAGCCACGTATACCCCCACTACCTGGGATCAGCAGACTAAGCCAATCCTCAGCCACACCACAGGGGCGCATGAACACCTACGGAGGCACGGCACAAAGCCCCGGCGAATTTCAGAACAACCGCACAGGCCACGTCACGTTTGATTTTCTGCCGGATGGGGATAATACAGTACCAGGGATCAATGCAGACTCGGACTTCATCGATTCTCTTCTTAAGTCAGGTTCAGGCAATGATGACTGGATGATAGACATAAACCTAGAAGAGATTCTGGGTGGTCATTCATGAAGAAGAGACTCAGGAACATACAGTAAATGAGGATGATGATTTTACTATTTTGGTATTTTACTAAGTGGGTTAGTGACGGGAGCTGTTGAAAAGCTTTCAGTTATATTTTAAAACACCTAACATACGGGATTCGGTTTGATTTCTTAAAATAAAGACTCTGAAAAAATATATGATTATCATGCCATTTTTTTAATCATGTGGACAACTGATGTATTGCAGGTATCATTATATTTAGATTTAGCTTTTAATCATATTATCTAATCTGTTCACAGTATTTATGGTCTTCATAGTATGTTATATACCTGTAATGCACCTCCATTTGTAAACTCATGCAATATAGTGAGTACTGTAAAAGCCAGCTGTAGTAAGCATCGACATATTGCGACATAATGCAGCACACTAGCGAACTTTCGATTGTCACATCCTGAAGATTAGTTTATTTTTAAAAGATAAAGATTTAATTGAGATTTTCTTGCAACATGAAAAAAAAACTAATTCGTCTTTGAAGAACCTCTGGTGGCAATCAAAGGAAACAATGACAAAGATGTTATTTATGATCGTATACCCCTTTGTAAGATCTTTATGTGAATTTTAAACGGTAACTATTGAAGCTCCGTCTCTAAAACTGAAACTTCAAGACTTCTGCTTTGGGCAGAAATCGACCGAAAATTGACTTCCGCTATATTTGGTTATCGAAATATTCCAAGCAGACATAATTAAAAAATGTCTCAATAAGTCATATTGCTAATATTGTATTTATGAATCTGTTTATTATATCTTGTTCTCTGTTTTTTTTTTGTAGGACTAGTCTTTTCTATAATGCTCTATCAGGCTGTAATAAATGTGCATATCCTGTGATGTCAATTTAGCCTTTGAATACTGACGATTACAATAAACTATAGTTATGCAGATTTACTGACCGTTTGTGTATAAAAGTTTTATGTGTACTTCTCTGTAAACATTCTGTCAAACATAATGAGCCTGTGATGAGGTGTGGTGGAATTTTTAAACTGTGTTTGATCTATGCACACTACAGACAGTAATGCTGGCTTTGCATTGTGGGCTGAAAAGGGACATCTAAAAAAACACACAACTGATTTGAAAGTAATTATTCATATTTTGATGTTTAATTTCGAGAATTTAAAGCCCTAAGTGGTGCAGCATTAGGCAGAGTTGCCTCCACTAGCTCTAAGGTCCCTGCTTTCATCATGAGCTCAGGTTACTGTCTGTGTAGCGTTTCTGTGCATGTTCTCACTGTGTTTGAGTGTGTGTCCTCTGGATTCCTCCCCCTGATAAAGACAATGCCATCTGACGATGCCAAGTTGCTCATATGTGTGAATGTGTGCGCATGGTGGCCATTTACTGAAGATGGATGAATGAATGAATAATCTGTAACCTATTACCTATTTGCTTGGCCAAAGCTTCTGGCCTGATGATTAAATATTAACTATTTTTCAATATTAAATACAAAAGGATTGTCTCTGTATTGTTGTTGAGTCTTACTTTTATGATATATATTATGTGTACTGTAAGTGCAGGCTTTTACATTCACAAGTACTTTTTAAATAGTGAAAGGGCAAACCTGATCGTTTGTGCAAAGATTATATTATGTTGAGTCTTGGGAAGGGCGATGTGATATCTTGATAACATCAACATTTTTATTTAAGTTAAGCCCTCATATCTCAAAAGTTTCTATATACAGTAGCTGTTGTTTTATAGTTACAAATTAAGCAAAAGGTTTGGCTGATAGACATCATATGATTCTATAACCATTTTGTCCCCAAGTGTTAATAAATCATTATCAAATTCAGTATATTACAAATATATGTTAAATATATGTTATAGTATATTTTCAAAAATGTAATCCATTATTCAGACAATTTATGTAATCCGTGAGCCAGACAGCAGTCATTCCGTTAGTGTGTGTGTGTGAAAGTCGTCCTACAAGCCCCGCCCCAGATAACCCGTCCCCCTCTGTTATTCCTGATGTTATACCCCTATCTCACCTATGCAGTTTAACACTGCTTCTCACCGTGAGCCACCGCGAGTGACCACCCGACGTTCTGCAGGGTCCGCGAGGACCGACGCACGTAAAGATGGAAACGTAATCACAGCGCCAAAACTCGCGGTGAATCATGATGACCTGTACTTACGGCCACCGCGCGAAACCGCGTAGATAGGGGTGTTAGTAATTACCAGATTAGGGCCAAACTTCGCTGAGTGATGATGGTAGAATAATTATGAAGGTCTTGACTAAAACAAAATGCATGAGGAATCACAAAGGAGTTTTCATTTTCTGCAATGGTAAAGGACTCTAACTAGTTACTTTTATCAGAAAGTAACACTGTAATGTAACGGATTACTTTCTAAAGACAGTAATTTTGTAATGTAATTAGTTATTTTAAAAAGTAACAACACTGTCCCCAACACTGATAATAATAATAATAATAATAATAATAAAAATAATAATGCATGTAATAGGCCATAAATGTATGTTGTATTGTTAAAAAAAAGACTCCTAATTTGAGATCAATGGTTAGCTAAACCTCAGAAGAAAGGTACTGTCCCATTCCAGTCAATTGCTGCTCCCTCCCATTTAGTCCTGATGGTCATCTCCACAGAGGGGAACCTCTTCTCAGGGTCTCCTTGACAGTCTTTGCTTTTAGCCTCCCAGTGATGAGAATGTGTGTCTAAAACAAAAGATGAATAAAAAATTGATTACTTGCTCTCTACTGTAACGACTCTCTTTAGATGTGTTTTTGTGTGTTGTATCGTCATATCAGTTTTGTCAAAGACCACTGAACCATGTGCACCATGTGATTCCAGAAGTTAGCCTTACCTATGGTGAGCAATGCATTATTGACCTGAGTTGGTTGACCATTGTAAAAGTAGAGGTGGAAGAGGTGTTCCACCTTCCAGTCAGACAGAAGGGATCGGTTTGGGCTAAATAAAACACTGTAGGTGCCATTGATGTTGCAAACCCAAACAGGCAGTTTGGGTGTCTTGAGCATGCTTCCCACCTAAAAAAGAAGTCATTATATACAGAATTACTGAGTTTGCAGGCTTCTGATGATTACCCTTTACGTACAGTATGATAAGCTCCTCATAGGACTTACAGCAGGCAGACTTGCATGTTCCGCTTGCTCTCGGCTCCAGTGTAGATATCCCACACTACTGCGAGTCAGAACTCCATGAAGAGGTTGGTCAAGCGTGTTGCCATGCTCATCACATATCAACGTCCCGTTAAAGACGTTAGGACTGGCACGTCCGGTCAACAACAGGTTTACAAGAGCCTAATGATTAAAGATCGTTAAATTCCAATCACCAGCAATCATTAGCAGGTATTTAATCACAAAAAACTATTTTTTTTTTTGCAAACATGATGTTTTTTTGCATAAACATGCTTTATGATGTCAAGATATTTCATGTACACTAAAATCATAAGCGTTTTTTTTTTTCCCTGACAGTAAATATTACATACTGTATGTTTAACAAATGTTGCATTACAGAAGTATGATTTGCTTACCTGGCGACAAACAAAGTTGCCCAAGCCAAATTGTAAGAGATGAGTCGTGCTGACATCCAGATCTTCTTGCAACCTTGGATATTTAGAAGGAAAATTCTCAGTTAAACATACAATGGCATCTATAATAGGTCGTTTCTCTCTGTATTTCTTATTTTCTATGTTGTTTTCACACTCTCATTCTTTAAATATTTTATACCACATCACTGCTAAGTGTTCGAATCTGATTGGGCAGCAGGACAGAACAGTATTATGGGTGGCATGGTGCCAGGGTGGTACGCACGGTCACCTTGCACCTACAGGGTTGAGGGTTCGATTCCCGCCATGGAGCTGTGTACGTGGAGTTTACATGTTCTCCCCATGCTTGGTGGATTTCCTCTGGGTACTCCAGTTTCCTCCCACCATCCAAAGACATGCAGATTAGGCCAATTGGAGTTCCCAAATTGTGTGTGAATGAGTGAGTGTGTATGTGTGTGCCCTGTGATGGATTGGCACCCCATCCAGTCTTCTGGGATGGGCTGCAGGCCCCCAGTGACCCCGAGTATGTGAGTGAGTGAGAACAACATTACTGTTTCTATAATAGCAACTTGTTTTCTGACATAAAGGAGAGAGACCGTTGTTGTTGGGCCATAGTGTGCCAAGGTCAATTTTTTAAATGTGTAATTAAGAGAGAAAAATAAGAGGACGGTGAAAGAACAACCGTTTATAGCGGTTACAGCATAAGTGATAGGAAGGAACAATCTAAGACTAAACATACATGCTATAAACAGATTCAAATTAAACTGCTGTGGTGTAATATGAAAAAAAATCTTACCTAATAATTGACCTTGAGAAGATCAAGCTATACAGAAAGAGAATGACTCCATGGCTTCCCTCCTCATTGAACTTACAGAATAAGAATAGATATGCACTTTATTTAACGAATATAGACAATAGCATTGAAATAAACTATGTTAGTTCCTTTTGCAAGAATAGATAACACGGTGTCCTTAAAAACTCACACATTGAATATGTTCATATATAAATTTTGTCACATCTTCTTTCTTCGTAAAGGTGAAAAGCTGCAGCTAAAAGAAGAAAAAAAACAACTAACCTGTCACAGTATAGAATGTGTGTATCGTGTGTCTCAGGAGCCATATGTAGTTTGAGAAATTGATACTAGACACCGCATGGCAAACAGTACCCTCTCGGTGAAGTTGTCCAGTTTGTAGTCCAGGTGGGGGGTGAAGCAGCGATCTGGTGTAACCAAGGAGACGGTGGCAGTACACTCCTCACCAGCTGTCCATAAAATATCAGCCAAAGCAGCAGCCAAAGCCCTCTCCTGCTCTTTCTCTCCAACCTTCAACAGACTGAAATACACAGCAAACAAGAACAATTCATTTCTTTCACTGTATAATTTAGATCACACAACTGCAGACAGAGCACGAGTCTTTCCTCACCTCTCCATTTCACAGCAGGTATTTGAAAAAAGTAGGTATTTGATAACGTGGGCCTGGACTGCCATCTGAATAGCACGGGCTCCCCCCTGCAAAACCAAGAGTTAAGCATGCTTTAAGTTTGTCATATGTATGAGTATGTCATAGAGTATGTCATATAATAGCAGAAGTTCTTAACTGTGGTCATGAGAACTTCTTGTCCTTTACACATTTTTGGTTAATTTTTAAAGTTTACACTAGAGATATTCGGTAAATCCTCAGGAGCCCAGCATGCCACCTTCAAGTCACATGTCACTAATCAGTAATATGTTGATGCTTTTGATCATGTGCTCTAGATTCATTACTCCCTGATTATAGCTTGTCATACTGTAGTTTGAGTCATTTGTTTCCTAAAGTGTGTGACTAAACTCTCTTTTTCAGTCACCTTTATCTAGCATCTCTTGTTTTACCTGTACTTGTTTTACCTCACGTATCCCTCAGATCATTGTACAAATACTGTATTTTTCAGTATGTTCACTGTCAATTATTGTTCAATTCAATTTTATTTATTTAATTTTATTTAAACAATGGTCACTGCTGCAAAGCTGCTTTACAAAATCAAAAGAAAATAAGTATGAAATGTGTGAGAAAATTTGTATAAATCAAAATGATCAGATTGTCCATGATGTGCAAGCCAAGGGGATGATGGCAAGAGAAAACTCCCTGAGATGGCAATAGGAAGAAACCTTGAGAGGAACCAGACTCAACAATCATACTCCTCCTCATTTGAGTAATAACTGGTAGCAGGGATTGTTTTGCAGTCACACAGTTTGTTAAGTAGCTGGAAGTACAATATAACAGAAGATGTGTTTAAGTTCATTTTGTTATTGAGTCCAGTTTGTTATTGAAGGCTGAGATACAAAACTGTAGGAAATTCCAACTATTGAGTGAGTGCAGTCACAAGTCCTCAGAGAACTTTTCGCATCAGCCGAAGCCAGGACCGTCTTCATGGTATAATGGAACCGTCTCCAGTCACCACACAGATCCCAAGGAGACAGCACGTGGCATTCATGCGACAAGATCTCCAGCCAGAAGCTTGGTACCGGAATGAGTCAGACAGGTCCAAAAGGTAGAAGTGGTCCGGATCACTATAATATATATTATTCATGCTTTCTTATTTCAACATGTATATGTCTCATCTATTCCCTGATAGAAACACAACAAAAATAACTTTATTTTTAAATATTTGTGCTGATGCTAGTCAGTTACTTTACTTGGTGCTGTGTTTTCGCTATGATTTTACTGGAGATTTTACTAGTGCAACAATACTAATCATAAGGAATAACAGTGTTTAATGAGAAATCCAATGTGGAAGCAGTTACACAGAATTTTGGGAGATGCTCACCACAGCTACTGGATTTATTATGATGGAGCTGATAGTGTAAAGTTTTATAATATGATGTGAACTCTCCCATGCCTCTATACCAATAAAACAACCTCTTCGTTGCACTTGCATAATTTTCTTTTGATTGTGTAAAGATGCTTTACGACAATGACAATTGTTAAAAGCCCTATACAAATATAATTGAATTGAATTAAACTTTCTGATTCCTTATATGGTAACACTTCCTATAGCCCTTACATACAAACAGCTTGTGTCTGCAGGGACCATTTTGTTTAACTTGAAAATGCTAATGCATTCCCTATCATTTGTCCATCTTTCGGTCTCTCTAAGACGTACTGTACATGTTAATGACCGGTTCCTTTGATGTACAGGATGTACGTGACATAGGGCACCTGGCCAAAAGCGTAAATATGCTCTCTTTGTTGATAACACAAAGAGATCTTCAGATATCATGTGTGCATGAGTTTGTCCCTCTCCCGGTTCGGGCTCAGCCAGTAAACGTATCGAGATGCGGACACAACAAGCAACGATTGACCTTCTTTTTTTTGACTATTCGGGCAAACTTCAAAAGAAAGTAAAGCCTTTTGAACCCTGGGGCCAGCAGTAAAGTAGTATTAAATTCTCTTATTCCGCTTTACCTTTTAACCTCAGGTAACTAGCTGTTCCTGAGATTGAACCAGGCAGCTGCTCACCTCTCTTTCAGTACTGCGTACCGCCACTGAATCTTTTAGTGGTACACAGTGCTGGACCGTACCAGGCTACTTTCATGCATGATTTGAGCATGATCTTTTTAAACACACATTACCAGGTGAAATGCCTGGACAGATTTATAGACTAAAGTACTGCAGCTTTTTTTTTTTAGAGATAAAGTTAAAGCTATTTCCTACTATCAGCATGTTAAATGGCATTGTGAGTTATATAGGAAGAGATTAACAAAAAATTAAAAAGAAAAAAGTAAATCAGCATCATTTCAGCATTAAAAATGCAAATACATTGTATAACATTCCTTATGTTTAAAATATTAACTACTGCATGCACTGTTTTATGTATCAACTTTAGTCATTATAAAGAAGGTAAAGTTCCCTTATACTGTATATGTAAATTCATACCCCAAACACAGGCGATCGATACCTATACAGACAAAACATCATACATATGTATGTATGTAATTTTAAATAAATAAAAAAAACCCTGTGCATTTGTAAGCATTGAGTTGCACATGCCTTAGCTTAAGATATGAATACAAAAATCACATAATTTAATTAAACTTCCATTACATAGAGCCATTAGATTAGTTAAAAGTACTCACTCTTTCTGCCTCCAACGCATACGACAGGTTCGAATATGGCTCCCGAAACTTAAAGAAGGATTTCTTCCACTCAAAATTAAAGACGTGTAATGTATTTCCAAACAAAATTTTCCTCAGACTCTGTATGAGGGGAAGAAAATCAGACAAAACGAATACATGACAGCATCGTTATGAATCAAACGTGGCATAGATATTAGTGTTGTCTAGCGCTTTCTAAAAACTATATTAGTCATTGTACCTGAGTGTACTACAAACTTCTCCATCTATGGAAGTACATTAATAAATCATTCAAAGTGTATTGCTGTGAGACAAGACACAAGGAGGCCCACTGGGATTAAGTAACAGACTAATTTTCTATAACTCACCATGGCAAGTTCAGGTGAAACTGGATGTCCACCCAGACTGGGAGAGACGACAAGTGCACGAGGGATGGAGTAGGGCACCATCAGCGGGTTGGCATTGCTATTGTATGAATGGGCCGAAGGAGACCGAGGAACATCCTCTGTGTCTTCCTCAGCTTTAGTCCTCTCAAGCGGTCTCTACAGCAATCAGGGAGAAAGAAAGAAATAGCGTTAAGATTGGGAAAACTTATCCACAAAGAATACTGGTCCAAGAGAGTGGATAACTGCAAAAGAAATCTGTAAAAAAAGATCAAGCGATTAAAATTGGAACATGATAGCCAACATCACAGGAAATTCTGTTTTGTTCCTTTTCATGCATCTCAGATTCTTTCGGAAAAAAATACATGCATCATGCAAAATGCATCAGTTCCATGACATTCCCTGTATGGTCGATGGATCACTCACATCCTGGTTTCTCTTCACCTCCTCTTGAAGCAGTTCAATGTAACCAAGCCTGGAGGGCTGCAGAGTGCTGATGTTCTGGAACAGCTGCTTATAATCTTCCATTTCATGGACTACATTCGTCCGCCAAAATTTACATTCACACATCGTTCCATGAACTGGTCTGATGAGTATGAAAAAAACACAGCTGACCAGTCACGTCTAGTTCTCTAGCAGTGTCCCCAGGTTTTTCCCTCAGACACACTTTGCGACTGTGCACGCACGCGAATACACAGCATCCCTCTAGTCAGGTACAAATGATATCAGGTTACCTGAGAGCCTGGGTCTCAGGTGATCATGTTGTGCCACATAAGAAAAATGCAAAAATGTTCATCACACCTGATTAGCTAACATATAATCAAGACAAAAAGCACATACTTACATTTTTAGAAACATCTTGTAGTTCCATCCTGCAAGACAAGACATGAAACCTACTGTAAATAAGTGACATTTTATTAGGAATACCATGACACGTTGCACATTGACTTTTATTGCCCCTTTTATCAGGTATGCCTATCATACAGGTATGCAATTATATAATTACTAACTGTCGTCTAGCCATTGTAAAAGATAATTTCTCAGTCCTTTTCCATCTCAACTGTTAATTAACAGACACCACAACAGGACCATTGCGGATCATCTATTAATACGGAAGCCATTCTGACCATATGTGACAATGACATGTGTGACACCGTTACAGGCACAGAATCATTGCTGTGTCGTAGTCCATCCTGTGTTAAGAAAGTTCCATCTCCCAGAAAAACAGCTAATAGTCCTTTTAAGGTCGCATCCATTGAAGGTAGGAACGTAGAACAGTTGACAAATTAGCATTAGGTGACCTACAGTCAGTAATTATATACAAATTGCATCTGTATGGTAGGTTTATGTAATAAAATGGCCAAAGAATGAATGTATAAGGAAGGTATACCTATTAAACTGGCAGTTGAGTGTTTTTCTAAATAATGCCACAACAGACTTCTCACCCTTGAGCGTCAAATATTTCCCTCCATTTGTCGAGTTCTGCTATCTGACTCAGAATGTCATCCAGGTCTGTGTTCTTGTCACTGGACTTCTCCAACCCGTTCTCCGTCTGCAGCTGACAGACATACGGCACATGCATTCAGCTTCACAAGCTATACGGTTGCGAGTCCGGGAAGCTACATGAATGTTTCAGTGAGGCCATTGTTGCTGGAGGAAGCCTGAGCTTGTTTTTTTTTTTTCTTTCTTTCTCAGAGGAAGATAAGTTTAAAGGAAACAGCATCAGTGTTTCGATTACACAACCATGACTGTTTTCGTAGGTACGCTACACTATAAATATAATTTACAGTACATCATTTACATAATTGGAGATAATAGGCCTACTGGAATTAGTTCAGTTCAATTTGCATTTGTGTAGTGCTTTTATCAATAAACCTTACAAAAAAAATATTTATAAACATCCAGATGTAGATGTAGGACCTAATCATTTAGAGAGATCTGAGTTAAAAGGTGCCCATCAACTTCTGCGTGGATAGTAGCATTGTAGTAGGACTATGAGGTCAAACATACTGAAGGATGTCTTTTTATGAGTGGCATTGTCTGTATGCTTATAGTAGCTGTTCTTCTGTACAATTTTACAGTATCCATGTGAGACTGATTCAATAAATAAATAATATCCTTAGCAATCTGTATTGTATCTCTATATGTGAGACATTTCACAACAGCAGAAAGGAAGTGACGAGCAAAAATGTCAAAACAGAAGTATCAAGATGTCATAAAGCATTAGAATGAATCAAACACTATAAGTAGTTAGACTGAATTCACAGAACTTAGGACAGTGAGAAATGGCTTTTGCCTTTCAAATTACTCTTGCAATTAAATTAGACCTGACACTTATTCAGAATTGCATTTTCAGGCATTGCAGACAAACGAGTGATGTGTTAGATGTGAGAATTCTGCGAGTCGATTCTTAAACAAGTTAGTTTTCTAATTCCAAATCTTGGGGACTTGAAAATCAATTGCAAAGCTCTGGAAATGATTTTACAAACTAAACTGATTTGGGAACAAAGTGAGCAAGTCTAGATTCCATTACCACAGTCTGACGGAGGCCTCTCTTCACAACCCAGACCTCATTAGGTTGATAGTATTTCATTTTGGAGAGAGAAGATGATACTTCAAACTGTGAGTTAAAGTGTTTCCTCTCTAAAGAGTTTACAGGTACAGACTTCACCACACTGAGTTACAGTAGGTGTTAAGATTTTATTACTTTGAAAGAATCCTTCTTGGGCTGCAACATGATTATACAGTGTGAATAAACTTTTTGAATAGATAAAGTTAGTTGCGACAGTTAGGGTAGATACCTCTGAAGAAGCTACACCCATCAAATATTTATGGTTCCTGTTAAAAGCCTACTTTATGTAGCATGGTGGCATGACGGCTCAGTGGTTAGCACTGTCACCTCTCAGCTCTAGGGCCGGGTTCTAATCTCTGCTAGTCCGATTTCCACTTGCAATCCAATGAAATGTGGTGTAGATTAGAATTTCCAAAATGCCTATAGTGTATAATTGGGCATATATAGCCGACACCGCATCTAGGGTGCCCAAAGTTTCCCCAGGTCCGCCTACACAGGATATGCAGTATAGATGGCCGATGTATGGATTTATAGATAAAGCGTTATATTTTAATGAGGGGTGAAGCAACTCAGCAGCTCAATGGTTCCATCTTGTGGTACCATCATCTGTCCAGGGACCCCTGAGTTCATTCTGCAGCCGAATAGTTATAATCATGCTATACTATACCTGAAATGAGACTAAGAATACTTATGCCACCCTATTAAATACTATTAAATATGAGACTTTCAGGATGCTGATGTAAATGTTTATTCTGTAAACATTCTCAATTCTTAATTTTATGTTAAAGCATTAACACATTGCTGCTTTAGACACAAGTTTGAATATATTTAAGTACCGATGACGATAACAGTGAATTGTTATTTTAAGACGCAGAGGTCAGCTGTTCTGGAACTGTTCTTGCAAGAACAGTATTTTATACAGTGTGTATATGTTTATTATGTACAGTATATGTTTTCCTCCAATATGTTTTTATTGTACTACTCTTTGCTGTCAAAGCATTTTAATGTACAGTACAACTGCCACAAAAATTTGGCAATTAAAGTGGAAGGAGTGATAACTACTGTATACAGTATAAAAAGAAATTATAACATTTGTTTTTGGACAGTTTACCATGATTGGTGGTTCATGTGGTCATAGATTATTCCAGTTAATATTAGGAAATATAGTACAGTAATTAAACACAGAAACAAACAGAAATATCCATAAGAGGATGCTAAAGAGCTTTCAAATGATTATTGTACTGAGTACATCTCTTTGTTTTCTAATTATTTATTTGCATGGTGGTGCCACTGGAAAACCTTTGAAAGATTTTATCTATTTATTTTTGAAAGTTTAAAAAAGATTTCAGGAAAAAAAAAATATATATATATATACTGTATTTTTCATTTATTTAAATATCCTTTCCTGCCCTTTTACGACCTGTGCTGTCAGAGGATCACAACACGCAGTTCAATGTACAATTGGCACTAAAATTTGAACATGGCAAATAAACATGAAAATTGCCTTGTTTTATTTCAGATGGAGTTAATTGATGTTAAAAGCATAAAACGTGAAAATAAAACCGAAAAAAATGTATAAAAAAAAACTTAATTCTAAATTTTATAATTGAATAATTTAATTTTATTAATATATTCATTTTTCAAAATGTAAATAAAATGTAGTTATAATGATGTGACATCATGTAAGTTACATGACACACAATAAGGGTGTCTATTAGTGGTGTATATTAAAATATGCTTTTCAAATAGAAAACATAAATATACAGTAATATGCCATCATATATAATTTGAGTTAAGTAGCACAAATATTAATTTAGCATATTTAGCCATGATGTTTTAGCCTGTCATTTATTAGTGTGATTATTTGATGCACTAGCTCTTACTGAAGCTTTTACTATAGTATTGACTGTACTGTATATACTATGTAGTGTAATCTTTCCTTTTTTTGCATTTTAAAAAATACATTAGCATAGAGATAAAGAACAACAAAAAATTTAAGCCTACCTTGTTCTTCCCTTGTTGTTTAGTGGAAGGTTGATGTCGCAGTTTTTTAAGATGACTTTTTGCAAACATACTTAACCCAATTGTTTTCTCAAGTGACCAAAAGCCTTTTTATCCAGGAAAAAGCAAGAGTAGGCAAGAGTAAGTGCTCGCAACTTCATTCGCTATCACACCCCTTTCTTCTGATAGTGGGTGGAGAGCTTCACGTAAAGTCGTTTCAAGACCTTTAAAATAGTGCTGATTTTTTTTTTTATTGTCTAATTTTTTATTGATGTGAACTGATGTGTTACAATGTTAACAGAAATAGTATATACACTGTTTACATTCATAAATTTTCCATTTTTATGTTAATTATATTTTTCAATCAAATGTGAATGTGTCTCAAATTTGGCAAGATTTCACACACAGCCTTTGACATAATTCTGTAACTCTATGGCATTTAAAATGTAGAGAGTAAGACCATTACAATTGTTCAGAAATTATAAAAAAAAAAATTTGGACAGCTGACCCTTATTAGTGGTGCATGTAGTCAAAGATTACTCCAGTTAATATCAGAGGTTGTTTAATATAGTACTGTAATTAAAAACATGAACAAACAAAACTATCCATAAGAGGATGCTAAAGAGCTTCCAAACTACTACTGTGTACATCTCTTTGTTTTTCACTTTCTCTATTTGCATGGTGGTGCCATTAGAAAGGCTTTGGTGAAAAGGTTTGCATTTTATCTATTTATTTTTGAGAGTGCAAAAAAAAAGACTTTGATATAAAAAAATTAGCTTTGCATCCATACCTGTTTCATGTGGTAGTACATCACATTATTAAATTAATGTAATCAGGAAAAGACAAAAAAAAACACTAGTTGTACAGTGGGTTGGACTAAGCAAGGGCTAAAAAATCTTAGTAAATGAGGATAATATGCATTCCATAAAACACTGGCTAAATTAGTCATTGTAAATTAAATAATATATCCATAACAACATTTCATTTGCTTTAAAAATTTAAAAAGCATTCAAACATTCGCCTTCAACACTTCACTTTGTATGTAGTGACATGCATGGCATGTCACATTTGCAAGTGTGCAGATAACAAACACTTATTAATAGGTACCCTTGGTGTGGTTGCTCTCACAACCAGAAATACTGATTCAGATGTTTAAACTGGGCTTTTATCATGACTATCATACTTTACCATACAGTCTGAAAATTAAAATTGACATCAAATTATACATTAACATCACCGACTCACTTTGCACATTTTATGATCGCTAATAAACATATGGTCTCAATGAGATTACAGTGAACATTCCCTCTTCTAACTAAATGCTATTTATGAATCAGGATCCTTGGCACATCCAAAAAAGGGGTTTACACAATACAGTATACAAATAAAAATAATTATCAAATAAATTAACCATCGTGTAGTGTAATGTTACTTGCAATCTGAAAGATGCAAGTACTATGGAAGAATAAATAGTGCCCATGCTGTTGAGACAAGGCTGGGTTCTGTCGTTTCTGCATGTCAACAGGTATTTAAAATACTGAGCCTTAATTGAGATGGCAGTTAAGCGAATATGCAATCAAGAGTCCAGCTGAAAGACCGGGTCCCTCCACTAGCCTCCCCACAATGAGATAACACTCATCTCTCATACACACAGGCAGGACCATTTCTGCCAAGTCGGTTCCTCTCCTGAAAGTGAAAAGATGCATCAAAAAGGCTCAAATGTGTCATCTGTTCATCTGTAAACAAATCAGAACAACGGATGGGGCAAGATGTGAAACTTCAATTGAACTGCGCTAATAGCCATGGTAGGATATCGCATCCAGGGGGTGGTTACAGGACAATAGAGCCAGTCAGTACATGAGATCCGCTGCACCCGTGCTGGCATCTGTCTCTTTGGCCTCCTGGAAGGGAAACTGGATGCCGGCTAGGCGGATCAGAAGGATGTTAAGGCTATGCACAAGAAAAATAATAAATATGAGCCAGAAAGTGTGGTCGAATGCCTCACTGTATGTCTTGTAGACAAAAGTGCCTTCTTTGTAGTTAGCAATCTTCTCAGACAGTTGATGCAGTTTGACTTCTGATGCATAAAGGATTAGGATGAGACAGCTGCACAGACCTGTACAAGGAAACCACCTTTATGGTTAATGGTTACATTTAGAATTTGATTTGTGCAAATCTGGTTAACACGTGCTGTAAATGTGTTTTTGATTAAAAAAAAAAAAAAAAAAAAGTACAATGCGTGAAACATCATGTCATTCTTAAACTCTGTACTATTCCAGCCTAAGTTGATTCCAGGTGGTCTTAAGTCTTACTTTTTATTGGGAACATGTGATGGGTCAGGCAGGTCATTGTAAAGATACTGTCCATCAGCATATGATTCACAGAGACATCTGACACTGGTGGAGAATTGGCCAGTTGGACAGAGTGCAATTTTCCATGCTTTTATTTATTTATTATGCAAGCCAATCCCAAGCCTTTTCTAAAAGGTACACAAAACAAGTTTTGGGGTACGGAAAAATAAATGATAGTGTCTCAGATTCACATTGATGAATTTTAAAGTAGACCTTTTAGTGAAATAGCTGTGTGTCTCTTTGTTTCTTTGTGTCTTTGTGAGGCAGGGGTTGGTGGAAGGGACACAGATAAATCAAGGCATTTAGGTGAAACAACGTATTTGTGTGTGTGCGTGTGTGTGTGTTTGTGTGTGTGTGTGTGTGTGTGTGTGTGTGTGTGTGTGTAGACTCACAGCTGATCAGATTCCACAGGTAAAGGCCTAAAGGTCCATGTAGAGTCTCAAATGGATTTCCAAAGGCATTGTACATGAAGAAGGCACAACATACGGATGAGAAGAAGATGAGCACTGCACAGAAGATGATGATGCTCACATGCAGGCTAGCTGGGATCACATCCACCAGGTCAGGAAAAACTATACAGAGTAAGAAAAAGACCTATTTCTCGCTCCAATATAGCAGGGTATGTCAGTGTATAATTTATACTTATACATAATTTAAACTTTGTATTAAAGCAAGCTGACTCTGTATATACTGTATACTGCATACAGTATATACATATTTTTTCTATTGTACTGGAGTCACAAAAGACAAGAACAAAACACAGGATAAATTAATTAATTAATTAAATTAAAAGCT
>JAOVVA010000052.1:18015470-18034340 GCA_028565275.1 Leiocassis micropogon | reverse complement strand
AGGCAAACACTTTGTAGGCAACTTCACTTTTAATTTTACCTTGAACAGCTTCAGCATTATGTTAAGGATTTACATTCTTATCTGGTAAAAAAAAAAAATTGTTACTTATTTGAGAGAACACAATACATCCCTTGTTCAGTATCCAGCTGGATATTGAAATGGTTTAGTTTTATAAACCATGACACTCTGTGGGTAATAAAAGACATTTTGTTTCACACTAATGTTTTGTTTTATTTTATTTTAAATCTATTCCTCCTTATTATGAAACTGGCTCAAGTTGTAGCTTTTGACCTGGATCAGATTCATGGTTTTGATCTTGGCTTCTCCTTTTAGTAAAAACCTGTGTTATCTGATGTCTGAATGAGGGACAGAAAAAAAAGTATAGCACTGGATCAAAGCACAGGTTTAGGATGGCCAGAAGCAGAGTGGACTCTTTGGCTAAGAATAAGTGCTTCCTAACACCACAGTCAGTGATCATTTCATTCTGTGTAAATGTATAAGGCATTCGAACAGCATGATATGGTACAAAGAAGATGACATAAGCCACTGTCACCATTGCGATATTTCGAGTGGCATGGTGAGCAGTGGCCTGCTCCTCAGGGCTTCCTCCACGTTTGCCCCAAAGATGTCTTAGCACCAGGCCATTGGACATAAGTACAGCCACAGAGGCGTTCATGAAAATTGCCATGCCCAGAAAAACTGAAAGTGTGTGCCAGTGCTTGCCAACATCCTGCTTAATGTCTTTACATGTTATTAAAGTGCTGTTAGAAATCTTGTCCTTGATTGGGATAGCCATGTTGGGGACATTGATGAAGAGCACCAGAAGCCAGACTACAGATGACATCACCAGCGCAAAGCCGACCTCCTGTAGGCGGAAGAGTTTGGAGCTCTGGGTGATCTGTAAGTAACGGTGTACACTGACAAAAGCCAGAAATATGATAGATGCATACATATTAATGTAGATGAGTGGTGAACTGACTTGACAGTGGAAAATTGTTAGTCTCTGAGATTCCACGCCAAAGTCTTTAGCAATCTTAACTGGCAGTGCCAATGTCAGTAAGAAATCTGAGGTCAGAAGATTGATCAGGTAGACATTCATGCACTTCTTAGAGTTTCTACTTTGTATAAATGCCCAGAGTGCTACCAGACTTCCAGCCATCCCTATCAGGAAAACAATGATGTAAAATGTGGCAAATGGCATCATCTTGTCATTTACCACACAACTTTCATCCTCCATAATAGGACCTTTTTCAGACTTCATTTTTAGAAGGAGGTGTTCCAGCTTAGATTGTCATTGCAAAAAACCTTGATAATGTGTTGAATATAGTCTTTCTGTGTTGGAAGCTTGTTGGATCCTAACAGGACTCAGACAACTGAATTTGAGCAAAGGGGCATTTGCCAAAGGTGATCCAGATTGAAGGAAGAATATTGGGTAAAGCTGTCTTGCAGACAAGACATGCTACCTGTCAGTTGATAAAATCAGGAAGGAAGCCTGCAGAGACAAAGATTTCAAACATTTAATATCTTGGATATATAAAAAATCTCGGTACAATGTTGTGCTAAAAAGAACCTATCTTTGGGTGATCTATAGATATCTTTGGGAAATCTACTGTATAGATGGGTGCAAATTAGGAAAAGGAAAAACAATGCCTTTTTATTCTGTAGGTTTGGGTTTATTTGCCACCTTAAAGGCAATGAAATGTATAAATGAATAAATTAGCAATGACACATTTCTAAATCCTATGCTATGGCATTAGCAGTCACCAGAGCTCAATGTAACAGCTATAGAAAATGTTTGAACAACATGAAAGACAAGACTCTTCTCCCTCCTTTGCCATCCTTCACTACTCCACCTGAGGGAATATCTTTTAGACGAATTATTTTCATATATTTAGTATAGTTCCTGAGACTTAACATCTCTGTATGAATGTGCATTTAAGAGGCTGTGACAATTCAACGCTTTACTAAGCCACTGTTATTTACAATGCATATAAAAAAACATATTCACACCCATCTTTAGCTAGTTCTTATAGTATTTTATATGAAAATAGATCCTTGACTTTCTGTTACTCCATGCTAGTCAGTGGTTTGCATTTTGTTGAAATCCATTTTATTATTATTATTATTATTATTATTATTATTATTAACTTATTTTTTCCACAATGCCTAAATGGTGTCTGTAATATTTCTGGACTGATTACTTTAACGTTACATTAACATACTGTATATGGCTTTTGTAATATTTCTTTTATTCAGAGTGAATTTCTTTGATTCAGAGTTTTTAACTTTAATTGTTTAACTTGCTAATCTTTAACTGTTTTTAACAGCATACTCAGCAGCAAATTTTTGTACGCACACTGTTTTTGCTATGTATTGATTATTCATTTTAGTCCTTGTTTTAATTTAAAAACAATATACAATATACAGAGTCAAAACAATAACTTTATCAATTAAACTTTATATTCTAGCCAATTATCATATAAACTGCTGAAACATAATGTAAAGCAGTATCATGTATTATGAGTAAAGCCATAAGCCATCCATTTATTATGAATTATATATGCTTACATTCAAGATCTGTCTAAAAAAGACAATACAATACCAGAGTAGACCAGGAAAATGTACAACAGGCAATCACAAAGAAAAAATACTTTCTGTGATAAGATTTTTTTAAAGATCACAGTTTGGTTCCTAAGGTAGGTTACGAATAATAATAGTAAAATACTGAACAAAACCAGTTGGCTAGCACAGTGTCATGTGGTATTCCCCATTCCACTTTTACTTCCACATTGAAATGTAAATTACATTTTTATAAAATTGACTGTACATTTATTATTACATTTTGTGACTAACAAAAAAAAAACTAAAAACTGAGCTTTTTCTCAGGATGCAGTTAAACATATACAGTAAATAAATGGCTACATCATAAAACTCTAAAGTCTGTTAATTTCTGACATGTTTATTTTTTCAGTCGCTCTATCACAACTTGGATGCAGTCATACTGTAGATACTCGAGATTTAAGTTTGGATTATGAAGCGGTGAAGAAATACTTGCACCAAATGAGGCCTCAAGCAGGAAAAGACAGACGTGCAATTAGTCTATGTAGAAAACGACTCACCACAATGTTTAGTTGTTCTTCATCTCAGGCAGCATGTTGTCTCTACTAAACACCACTTCCTTTATGGTTTTTAATGTAACTGCCTATGACGATATGGCCTCATTTCTTTGAATCTATCACCAATTACAAGCTACAACGCAAAAAAAAAGGCGTTAACCAAACCATGTGGTTCAGTGACGTCTTGGAAACCCATACTTTCCGATTCTCTGAAAAAGAAAACCACAAAGTACCTTAACTGTCATGTACTGTACGTATATTTTAGGTATAAAAGTTCAGCATACAATCCTTATGTGACAGGGCATCCTGGACAAATGGAGATCTGTTTTTCACTCTTGTTCTTGGAGTGCTTGGAGTCTTTGGACTTTTTGGCAAAAACCCACACTGCTCAGAAGCTGTGATGAAACTGAAATTCAGGAAGTTGTGTCAGAGCCTCCTGGGGAAAGCACCACGTTTATTGACCTATTTCCTTTATGACACTTAATGTTACATTACAAAAGAATTATTCATTGATTTGCAGGAAAGTGACTCTCAGTAAGTAGCTATTTTTTACATTACATTTCATGAGGAACATTTAAACATGAAAGGCAGCAACAGTCATTTTGTTTACAAAAAAAAATATTATGAATACATATGAAAAATATTTGCAAAATATGTTTAAAATTACAAGTGATGGTCTCTGACTTCACTGTACTTGTCTACACACTGAATATAGGAATGTTGAACATGTATCAGATCTAATATTTTTGCATGATAATGAAATCGTTTTAACAATCGTTTTGAACCAATTCTGATATTGACCTGATGAGAGTAAAACAAAAAAAGTTGAGCGGTGATTTGTCTGGTTCTACTTGATTCTATTAGTGGGTTCTGTGCCATTTTGGGTTAAAATCCATTAAAAAAAGACAATTTTCATATTATGATTATGTTAAAATAAACCAAACTTATGGCCACCATGTATATTATACATTAACATTTTTAACAGGACAATACATAAACATTAAGATTATGGTTTATATAATACCACTGTCTATAATGTAATTCACAGTAGGGTTTACTATATTTTTCTATTTAAAAAAAAATGTGCTTTCACTGCTGAATATCATTGTTATTATAATTTTGGGACACATTTTGCAGCTCTGTCTGACACAAATGGATATTATGTGGTTGAATGAGACTTTCACATCTCATTGTAGCATGTGAATCTGTTTCTGTGTTACTTTGTTTTCTTAAATCTTTCTTCAGCTTTAGACTAGTGGACAACGGGACTTTTCTGTTGCTTATTTGCTCCCGAAATCCCTTGCAAAAGACAAAATATATCAATGGGTCCATGCAGGCATTGAGCACTGAAAGCAGAACTGTGACCTCCTTCATAATGTAAAATGACGTGGCTGTGGTACCACATCCATTTAACAGGGGCTTTAGGAAGGCATAAGGCAGCCTAACTAGGTGGTAGGGCACAAAGCACACACAAAACACCAATACAAGCACTAGCATGTTGCGCTTAGACCTGCTCAGTTTATATTGGCACCTTTGAGTCTGTACAGGAGGGTGGGCATGTTGAAGCCTCCGCACTGTGCCCCAGTAAAACAGAATCAGGGACACTAGCACAAAGATGAAGATGAATGCAGAAACACTGTGGATGATCTTGTACACCATGCTGACCTGGGAGTTGTGTAAGCCATCACAACCGATGGACTGTGGATTGGTTCCCCAGGAGTTCTGGCTCAGAAACATAGCAATGTAAATTAAAGCGACTGCAGACAAGGAAGCCCATGTTATAATGGAGATGCAACGTGCAGAATGGGCTGTCTGCAGTGCATGAGTCTCCAATGGACGAGCAATCTTTAGATATCTAAAAGATAAAATAGAAAGAAAGATAATGGTTACTGTTTTGCTAGTACTATTGAAGAATTTCACCAAATAAAATAAAATTCCAGTGAATAGGATGGTATTTTCATACATGTGAAATTGAATTGAATCTATATTCCATCTGAAATGACACCAGACTTTTCCTGTTTAGGTACCTGTTTGCAGCGATGTATTCCATGAAGAGAATGCTGGCATACATGTTGAGGTAGAAGCCTGCAGCACCAAAATTGCAATAAATGTGTCGCATCGCTGTTGATTTACTAGCATAGTTTGCGATGCGCAATGGCAGAACAAGGCAGAGGAAGAAGTCAGCTGCAGCGAGGTTCTTTAGGTAGACAGTGACACTGGACTGAAATCTTAGAGCGGTGCAGTAATATACTCGTATGGTGATGGTGTTCAATACCAAACTAATGAGGAAGACTACAGAGTAAGAAAAAATAAAAAAAGGATGTGCTGGCACCTGTGACAGGTCACAAGTGTTGTTTGTCGTGACTGTTGTCATGCTGCGATTCAAGGCAGTGCTCAAACTCATGGCTGTCATTGTTGTCTCAAAACTGAATAAAAGACATGTAGAAATTATATTAAAACAAAGTTGTTGTTTTTTTCTAATATTGCACATGCATGAAAATTATGCCAAGATAATGTTGTATTCCTTAAACCATATACTATGATATAAATTTCTGCTTACTTTCAACTTTCCACAAACAGATGACAGATCGAGTTAACATAACATATGAAACAGGTTAGACCCTGTAACACCGGCAATGTAATAACAGCTCATTACTGCAATACAAATCTTCAGCTTTTAATTTACTGTAATAATCCTACAAATGTAATACATTTCACACAAGCAGTAGCTGTTACATTGGCATGGATTGGTTATGTTTGTGGAAGGGTGAAACTTTGAGTGTTGGGAGGTGTTACAGATCCTGTTAGCAGCTTTATTAACCCCTTAAAGCGCAGAGCAGTTTTAGGGGGTTTTTGCATCACTGTGTTTTAAAACAAAGTAATGAAGCATTTCTGAATCGTACAGAAACAATAAAAACTAATAAAACAATACATGTTGTTTTATTTCAATATATATTTTTTTTTATTGTTTCCAGATGAACTATGCGATGTAAGGTATTTTGGGAATATGTTCAATAAGCTTATTCAGAATGGTTACTGAATTAATAGTCAATCCAAGGGCTAACAATGACATGTACAAATCTAAATACTGTAGGAATGAAAATACCTAGAAAGATAAATTTGCTTCGGGTGTCATGCAGGTAATCTGCAAAAGTGGCCATCGCATCATAACCAAGCGCTCACCAGGTTCAAACAATACACCACAAAAATCAATAAGCATGTGGAAATATTGTGAAATGGAGTTCTGTTCACCAACGAAAGAATTCTGCTTCCAATTAACAGCTACTGTAGGAAATGCAAATGTTACACGTCAAAGCAAGACGAGTCATGAAACAACTAAGAAACAGGCCACACCTGCCATAAAACTGCGTATCATTCAGTTGTCCATTTTTGTTTTAGCCTGTTTAAATAGAGTTGTTGTTGGTCTTTCGGCTTCTCTCGGCAAGGGGTCGCCACAGCCGAATACCCAGTCCGCACTACAACTTGGCACAGGTTTTACGCCGGATGCCCTTCCTGATGCAACCCTCCCATTTTATCCGGGCTCGGGACCGGCACTGCATCCAGTGGCTGGGGTTTGGGCACTGGCTGGGAATCGAACACGGGCATTCCGCATGGCAGACGAAACACCTAACACTGAGCCACCAGTGCCCTAGCCTGTTTAAATAGAGTGACTTTGTAAAAAAATAAAATTTTTTACTGCAATTCCTACATGGTAGAGGCATTAAAGATGAACGTCTCCACTTCAGCCACATCTTGTTTGCCTCATATCAAATCCATTGTGGTGGGATGCCTAGAATGCAAAAATCTTAATTTTTTGTTACTGCCTAAAATTTTGGTCAAATGACATACAAAAAAGATTATATTTAATTATTGTGATCCTATATCGTATTGTAATCATATAATAGATATTATATTTATCCATTACTTTACTGGTTACAATACGATAATTTTGCACAGATATACACAGAATGAATTTTTATTACATTAATGCTGCATAAAGGTAAGGAAGCAGGACTTTAGCTAATTAATTAGTGTATTTAATTTAATGATCTTTATTGAACATTCGCTTTTTAAATAGTAACTTTGCATTAGCTGATGAAGCTTGAAAAAATTGGGTAAACAGGTGTGCAAGTATGAGAAAAAGAGAGAGATTGATTGAATGCTGGATAAAGTATGCTAGACAAACATGCTGTTGGGGAAGTGAAAATGAGGTTAAGTGTTTCATGTGAAATGTAACTTTCAATAGAATGATGGTTTATTTACAGAACCGTCTCATTTTCTTTTTCTCTCTCACCCACATCTTCTAAATTGTTCAGTGCTACTGTAACATTTACTTAAATTTAATTACAAAATATGTATAGCAATAAATTAGTCTTTTGTTGTTATTTGCAATGGACATGAATCATTGGCCTTCTGACAAGAAAAACAAAGATATTACTTAATGCCAAAAGCTTAACAAGCAGATAAATATTTAGAGCATCAAATAATTATTCTATTTGCTTTAAATGTGCAGATTTGCTGATAATTGTATTCCTATTTATTTCAAAGAATTATTATTGACAGTCAAGTATTTTATATATGTAATTTTTTTTATCAACATCTTTTTACTTTTCTCATTTGTTTAAAAGTAATTTATTCTGGATTTAATATTTAATATCTAATTTTATACCTACAATTATAAAGCCACTGTATTGAACACATTTATTAATTTTATTAAATATTATTGATTTGTTATTTTTCAATTCTCCCCTCTTTATTAAGATTGCTTGCTCAAATTTTTGTCTTTTATATTTTAAAAAAAAAAGTGAAAATATTATTGACATCACATTTTCCTTTCTGGAATAGTTCTTGTAAGAACAGTGCTGTCAAGTGCATTTGCAAAACCTATCAAGCATTATGATGACACAGGCTCTCATGAAGACCTTCCCAGGAACACAAGACCAAAACTTACCTCTGCTGCAGCCTAAAAAATTAGCAATTAACAGCACCCTGGATTAGAGCCATTATGAAGGCTTTACAGATCATCGGTAGCAGACACATCTCAACATTAAATGTTCAAAGGATATTATTGCATAGTTTGGACGCCTTCCAAAATATGCAATGCAATGTAGAAACAAATAACTACATTTCTTTTCTTTATATTTCTTTTTACAATGTAGGGAAAAAAAACAGGAATGACCATGGACTTAGAAAGTGATCCCAACCTTTTGAGCCGTAGCGTATGTAAATTAAGAGTAACTATTTACAAAGACCTTTCACATTATTGTATGGGATTTCATTTTATTTTATTTATTTATGTATTAATTTTCACACACACACACACACACACACACACACACACACACACACACAGACACAAAGTTACTGAATTATTACAATATTTAATTCTATCATCATCTATTTTTCCTATTTATGCTATATTTGCCAAAACCATTTATCTGAGACCTACTGCAAAACTTTAAACTGTAAAAAAATTTTTTTTTACCTCTGTGGTTAAATATATGATGTTTTAATAACATAGCATAACAGCATAACAGGACAGGTTAGACTCACCCTTGCCCACTCATTATCAGTCATGAAGAGCACAGCATTGCTGCTGTCTCAGTTTTTATTTGCCCCCTACTTCCTTTTATGAACTGAAACGAGGAAGGAAAATTGGTTTCAATGCGAAGTGCCTTTGTCTGTGAGACGGATAAAGTTATGATAATGTGCATGACAGATGCACAGTTATCATTCATCGAAACAGATAGCTGTAGATCTGCCACAACCACCAATGCAATGCATGCTTTTCAAATTTGTAATAATAGATGGTTTAATAAGACACATCTATGGAGGTATTCATGCTAATTACAAACTCATTATTCCAGCACTGACTAGCATTTTAAATGCATGGTATATTTTTGTGTGTGTGTTTCCTAGACCACAGGTGCCCAATCCTGAATTTGTAATATATTATCTAATAACAACTAATCTAATTAGCTAATTAACAGCCTTGTTAATTCCAGCCATGTGTTTGAGCAGGGTCATCCTAACGTGCATGACAAGTACTGCAGGACCAAGGGTGGTAGTTGCATTTGTTTATCGCGGCTACAGCTGGTTGTCAGTATATGCTTTGAAAGTATAGTGTTTTGATCGAACTGTTTATCAGGGAACACCAGTAAAATATTACCATCTCCCCAGATCAACAATACTGACTGAGAGCTAAAGAGATGTATGGTGTGTGATGTGTGTATTATGTGTCTGTGCTGCCCCCTTGTGGAACTTCAACTACTACTCTGACTCCATTAACATTTTTCCATTTTATTCTGCATATCACAAGGAACATATATACTGATGAGCTTTAGACAATAACATCTAGTTTATACAAACTAATGAATGTATTAATTACATTTTTTTATTTTAACATTTGTATTAGTTACCTGATATTTAACTTCATGACACCCAGACATTACTGTAGTATTCACTGTCATTTCTCCTCACTATTTGTGTTAGCACCTGGTAACTAGGCACTTAATCGATGTTTTAAATCAAAGGATATTTGTCAAAAGAATAATATCGAACAGTCCTCATGGGAGGACCATACAAGGATATATAGACAATGGTGTTGGAAGGCACTGTTATTGTTATTCAGATACACTTGCACATGAATAGAGGTGAGTAGAGTAGCAAAAATTGTACTCAAGTAAGAGTAGCTGTACTTTAAAATAATATTAATCGAGTAGAAATAAAAATTAGTCATCCAAAATATTACTCAAGTAAGAGTAAAAAAGTATTTGGTGAAAAGATACTCAAAACTGTTTCATCGTAATGTCCGATTTATATTTTTTCTTTAGGACCAAATGATAAAATAATGTACAAATTCTGACATTTTCAAATAATAAAACAAATAAAATAAATAAAATTAATTAATACAACTAAATATCTTTACAAAATAGCAAATTAAGGAAGAAGAAACACAAATTTCCTAATCTCACTGTTTTCACAACATAAAGCTTTTGAAACAAATACCTACTGTAGGTAACATACAGTATGTATGTATGTTTGAACAGTGTAAACTATTTCCAGTGTAAGATATACTTTATATTCAGTTACACTCGAAATGGCTCATGAGGTAGAAATTAGAACATGTGTACAAGAGGTCTTACTTTACCATAAACTGTGTCCAACAGAACAAATGTAAGAAACTTATATTTTTTAGTCTCTAGCTTATTTGCTAATTATATATGTTTACATTGCAACTTTAAATACTAAACTAACCGCAACATGTTAACTAGTGATGGGTCATTCATGAACGATTTGTTCTTTTTGAACGAATTTTTAACGTGACTCAGAAGAACAAATAGTCTCGGAGAGTGATTCGTTCATTTTCTACTGGGCGCGCATGCGCAAATCATCGCGAAACCTCCGTCGGTTATGTACAGGAAACGATTTGAACGGTTCTCAGCGAATCTTCTAGTCCGAGTCGTTCGTTCTTTTGTCACGTGGCTCCCATAGACGCTATGCAGTGCAATAGATTCAAAAGAATGAATGACTCAGACTAGAAGATATGAGAGGTGAGCTACTCATTCTGTTAATTATAATATGTCCTTAGCTGTATTGTAATATTTTCATATTTTCAAAATTTGTGTACGTAGACGTGTTGGGGGTCTGTTTATTGAAAATGTAACATTTTATTTTATTTCTGATCAAAAGAACGAAATGAACTAAATGACTCAAAAGAAAATTTGTTCATTTTGATGAATGAGATTCAAAGAACTGAGTCACTAAAATGATTCAAACTTCCCATCACTAATGTTTCCTACCAGGGCTGAAGATTTGACTACATGTGGTTATTGTTATTGTGGCTGATTGGTCAAACGGAGTCATGTGACTGTTGTTGCTACGTCTGATTGGTGGAACACAGTAACGTGGTACTGTATATCCACCGGCTGCATTTCTCTGGCAAAAACAAAGTATATCTAATGTGTAGAATAAATGGTTAGAAAAGTAACGAGTCAAACGTAGCCGAATGAAGCGGAGTAAGAGTAGCGTTTCTTCTTTGCAAATCTACACAAGTAAAACTAAAAAGTATGGTCCAGTAAAAACTACACATAGAAGTACATAAAAAAAAAAGGTTCAAATACAGTGCACATGAATACAGTACATCACCCTAAAGGTTGCATGGGTAGTTTTATTAATAATTTTAACCTATCCAAGCTTACACACTCATATTTGTTTGTGGAATTGTTCAAAATAAATATGTTTTATAGCCCTAAATGTACAATGACAAGTCTTTCAGTGAACATTGTGACATCTTACTTAGTGATTAAACGGTTCGGTTTTAGGTTTCTTCTTTTGGTCACAGTGGCTTTGCAAATTAAGACAGAAACTGGAACAGAGAGCACTGCTCATGTCCATGTTTTTGGTCTAGAACTGCGTGATTGACCCACTGCACCACTTTGGTGTCCATCAGCAACCATCAATTCCTCTTTATGTTTTTTCATTTATCCTCTAAAATTACTTGTGCTCAGTCTGTTGGTAACAGAGGGCATCACATTAACAGCCTCGACCCTAGAAATCTTGTGCATCAGTAACTCTCGAAATGTTCTACACATGAGGAAGTAGATCAGAGGGTCTAGACATACATTAAATGAAGCCATGAACTGTGTGGCCTCTTTGGCCTGGAAGAGATGGAATTTGGTTTCTGTACCTGAAACAAACCCACCAAGCACAGGGGGAACATGCAACTTCCATGCACACAGACCCCGAGGAAGGAATTGAACCTGGACCCTGGAGGTGCAATGCGACAGTTCTAACCCCTATGCCACCGTGCCAGCCAGATAAAATTAGTGACAAAATTAATTCCACTTGTTAATGAGTTATATATATAATGTTAATTCCAGCCCAGATCGTGTTCATATGCATAATGTACTGTATAATGATAATGTATATAACTTAAATAAAATATACTTCAAATGGACAAATAAATGTCAGTTTCTCCTTGTCATTGTTCTGATTTTCATATCACTCTAAACAATACTAAGAATCTGTCTGTGGAACTCACTTGTCTTTTAAGTAGTGTAGTAAAGAAATGGCTTTCATGTGGGTGCTTCCTTTACCTAATCGACCATAAATGCTGAAATCAGTCTGAATTCAAGGCAGGAAACCATTGAGGAACAAATGATTAAATGTCATGTTTTGAGAAAAAACAAGAAGTTTACATGTTTTGAAACTAACATGAGAATGGCTGCTAGGACTAACTTGCTAAACATTGCAGGACAAACATGCCAACGTCAGCCAAGCTCTCCAACCTTTTTTTTTTTGTCAGTTCTTCTCTAAATACACTCAATGAATGCTATAATGAATGAATTAGATGAAGCAACCAGCCAACATTGTTTGGTTAGTGTTTATTTCGTAATACACTGTCCTGTAAAGGTCACCTTTAAATCGCTGAAAGTATTTTTTGTCTTATAATATGTAGTATATTATATTATTTAATAGTATTTTTTGTCTTTATAATCATGTCTTTCTATTTTTTCCAGTTTTCTTTTTTTGGGTCCTTACTTTTTTTGGCAACACTTACTTGGAATTCTGCCTCCTTCCAACTAAGTGTAATAATACACATGATAGTACATGTCAAAGAGCTTGTTTCATGAGTTTAAATCCCGGTTAATGGATGCCTGTACATTGGGGTCAAATTTTCTTCTTTTAAACGCGAGGGGCCTGGAACCTACCCAGGAGACACGAGGCGGGGTACACCCTGACAGGGTGCCAATCCATCGCAGGGCACTCACACATACACACACACATGCCAGGCAATTAGCCTAATCTGCATGTCTTTGGACTGTGGGAGGAAACCGGAGTACCCAGGGGAAATTCACCAAGCACAAGGAGAATATTATTACACAACAGTCTCAACAAATTAAAATAGCACTTAAACTCAAAGTTCATTTATATACTGACCCCATTAAATTGACCATGATGTACAGTATAGAGCTCTTGTAAATTATGTAATTAATGACATAGTTTTATTAATGTTGCCAAATTGCCGGTGCAAGTACAAGTGAAAGGTGGTCATCTGGGCTTAAATTTCACTATGTCAGCAAAATTTTGTGGGATGGCAAGTAAGATACACTTTTTATCAAGTTGGGTAAATCAGGGTAATAACTTCTTTCCCAGCACTATGACTGTAATCTGTTTAAGACCCACTGAAGACAAATGGTTTCTCATGTGGAGCCATAGTTTACTAGCTAAATGATCAATATTACGGGCGGCACAGTGGTGTAGTGGTTAGCACTGTCGACTTGCACCTCCAGTGTCTGGGTTCGATTCCCGGCCAGGCTCGATTCCTGTCTCTGTATGCATGGAGTTTGCATGTTCTCCTCGTGCTTGATGGGTTTCCTCCGGGTACTCTGGTTTCGCCCCCACAGTCCAAAGATATGCAGGTTAGGCTAATTGGCGTTCCCAAATTGCCCGGAGTGTGTGTATGTGTGTTTGCCCTGCGATGGATTTGCACCCTGTCCAGGGTGTACCCTGCCTTGTGCCCTAAAACTCCTGGGATAGGCTCCAGGTCCCTGCGACCCTGAATAAAGGATAAAGCGGTATAGAAGATGAGTGAAAGTGAGTGATCAATATTACATGTAGAACCTTCATGCTAAACTTAAAAAAAAAAACTGTCTATCATACATGTATGAGCTTTTACCACCTTTTAAGACTTTAACAATTAGCAGGATGTGCTCAACACTGCTATCTTATGGATTGCTGTCTTCGTTTGGTCAATGGCATACGGACACGTTTATAGAGCAGGTTGGAATACCAAAACTGTAGCCGTGCTCTGACACGTACAAGCTCAGAGAGTGTTACCTTTGCACACAATGGCAGAGGGAACACCAACAGTGAGTGTTTATGCAGATGTGTAAGACTCTGTGGCCTACCTGCTGGGTTATCTGCTTAATATAGGTATAAAAACAAGCAGTGATAGATGTAAAAATAAACTGCAATTTTGTTTTGAATTGGTTCAGCTGTTTGTCACTGGTTTTGGAAGAGTGGAGACTAAAATTGCATGCATTTCATATTGTATTCCTACAACAGAGGACGAGTAGCTCTGGCACATTCACACATACATTGTCTAGCAGGCTGATGACTATAAAGGGGCTCTGAATCTTCAACTACAATGCAGCAGAATGGACAGAAAATCATTCCTTCATTCATATCCTGTGTACATGGTTGTATGGTTTCTAGGAGCCTTTGGGCACAAGGCGGCATACAGGCTGGACAGGGTACCAAACAATCTGAGGACACACAAACATACAAAAAACAAATTACAGGCAATTTGGGAATGCCAATTAGCCTAATCTGCCTGTCTTCGGACTGTGGGAGAAAACCAGAGTACCTGAAGAAAACCCACCAAGCACAGGGAGTACATGCAAACGCCATGCACACAGACCTGTGGTGGGCATTGAACCCTTGACCCTAGAGATGAGAGGCCATTGAGCTTCTTATGGACAGAAATATTCTAAGAAATATATTGTAGTCAACTCAATTTACACCTACCTAAGTGCTGACCTGAGACCTGAGAATATGATTATCTGGTAAATCCTGATAGACAACAAAAACATTATAGAACATGTAACACATTGTTTCAGTTACCGATTATTTAACTTCATGACACCAAGACACTACTGTTGTATTCACTGTAATTTCTCCCCACTCTTTGTGTTAGCATCTGGTAACTATGAATTTAATTAATGTCTTCAAAAAAAAGGACATTTGTCAAAAGAATAATATCATGCAGTCCTCATGTGAAGAACGTACAGTACAATAATATATACAGTAGTCAATGTAGTTGGAAGACACTGTCGTAGCATGCCATGGCATTCAGGTGCCAAGAAGTTAATATGTATGTACTGTACGTATACTACTGTATGTGGCATGTTTTTAGGAGGTGGAAGGAAACTGAAAGAAACAGCGGGAACTCCACACAGACAGCGATCACAGCTGAGGAAGAAATCTTGCTGTAAAGCAGCAACGCTACCCTCTGCGCCATCTTGTTATTCAGCAACACTCTTCACATAAATACAGTACATTACCCCAAAGGTTGCGTAGTTAGTCTAAGGCTTTATTAAAAATGCAAACTTTTCCAAACTACATAACGTACACACTCATATTCATTTATGAATTTGTTTAATATAAATATGCTTTACAACACTAAATGTACAATGTCAAGAATAACTTTCATTTATTAAATTCTATTAAATCTCATCACAGTTTTAAGGAGAATTTGATTCATATATTAATTACACAAAGACACATTCCAGCTCTGCTTTGCATTTTTAAGTCTTTTTGGTGAACATTGTGACTTTTTAGTGATCAAATGTTTCGGTTTTAGGCTTCTCCTTTTGGTCACAGCGGCTTTGACAGAAACTGGAACACAGAGCACAACTCATGTCCTTACTTTGTTTTTGGTCTAGCACTGCGTGATTGACCCACTGCACCACCTTGGTGTCCATCTGCAACCATCAATTCCTCTTCATGTTTTCATTTCTTTTCTATAAATTACTTGTGCTTAGTCTGTTGGTAACAGATGGCATCACATTAACAGCTGTGGTCCTAGAAAACTTTCGCATCAGTAACTCTCGAAATGTTCTACACATGAGGAAGTAGATCAGAGGGTCTAGACATACATTAAATGAAGCCATGAACTGTGTGGCCTCTTTGGCCTGGAAGAGATGGAATTTGGTTTGATCGCTAAAATGATTGGAAAACGTCTGACTCAATGTGTAGGGCACTCGTAAAACATGATATGGCACAAAGCAGACAAAAAACACAGCTAGTAAGCTGAAAATGCTTTGGTTAGACTTGCGGCTCGCATTACTGCTGCCCCGCCTTACTCTTTGGTAGGAGCTGTACACCTGCCAGGCTATAGAAGTGTAGCAGAAAGACATTAACACAAGTGTCACCCAGAAGATGGCCACACCTGTGTGGGCAGAGATCTTATGCCATAGGAGTCCAAGATCACTTTTAAGATTCATGCAGGAGCAGCCTTCTGCAGCAGGCTTGTTGGTCAGCAGTGAGTTGGGGAGCATACAGAGTAGCATTATAGCCCAGGACAGAAGCGCCAGGCACCTGGATACAGTCACCCGCTGCAGTAAATTTGAAGCTCTTAAAGAGCAAGGCTGAGGTGAACATGGGGACGCATGCACGATCTTGACATAACGTTCCAGGCTGATGAAGCCCATGAAGACAATCCCTATATACATGCCTAAGTAGTAGAGCACAGCTGTGTAGCGGCACACCACCATTTTCAGATACCATCCACCATGGCCTAGGTCACTAACCACACGCCAAGGGAAGGAGAACAGCATGAGAAGGTCAGCCACCACCATGTTTTTTAGGTACACCACCAGTCCGGAAGTGCTGGGTACTTTGAAGAAGATCCATGCTGCCAAGATATTTAAGATCAGACCAGCGGCGAAGATCAGACAATACAGCACTGGGATCACCTCACGTGTAAAGACACTGTTGTTATTGCTGTTCCCACTTGGATCGCCTCCGCAACCACGGAGCTGAGTGGTATTGCTGTTGTTCATACCTGAAAAACACAACAGCTTAACTCACCTTAAACTCTCTACATTGACCTTTTTAAAAGTTTCCATTATAGCAACCACATATACAGTATGACTCATTTCCTGTTTATTCTATTAGAAGCACATCCTTAATTTAAATACACTGTAAAGCTTATTTATGTAAGCTCTTTAACACTCTACACTTGTGACAGTGGGAGTTTTGCACTATATTTGTCCATATTCAGCAAAGTTTTAGCTAGTCTTGTTAAAGTTATACTGTCAGGAGACAGTATGCAATGATATACTGTAGTTCTCCTTCATAACATTTTACAGTGAAGGAAAAAATTCCAACGAAGTTCTTTAAGGGCATAGTTTAAAAGGTTTTCTGGGGATGGAAATCATCTGGGGCATGATCTTAGCACTTTTGTTTGCTTAGATCTGTTTACAAATTACTACATAATCCTTTTAATGTGGAAATTGGTCATCAAGCTTTTTTCATCTGACACATGAAAAAAAAAACATAAACACAAATGAGAGGGAATTAATCATTCGGGTTGGTTTTAGTCAGATTTATGTTGTTACAAGATCACTGGAATCTTGAACACTTAGAATTTGTGAATTTTTTTAGCACTGTCGGTTAAACCTTTAGTATAAATATGCCTTCTGAATTTTGCATGGCCTCAAACAATAAACTTCACTGTATCTCTGAATGTTATCAGAGGTGTCACATCAAAATTTAAATGCTGAAAACAGGCCAACTGCATTCAAATAGGTTTGAATGGAACAATGTACTATTTGTAGCTTTGTGAGTAACCAAATGTGAGCCCAAGAGCACAGAACTACGTAATACATATATATTTGAAGCACCAGTAAAATAAATAAGAATTAATGTTCTTTAGCTCAATAAACATTTTAAAGAACTGAATAATATGTACTGTAGTGTATTTAAATGTATATGAATTTAATGGTTTGGTAACAAAAGTTACTTAGTGCTTTGCAAAATATTGCAATATTGTATAATCACCTCAAACAATATCTAATACAACATTTTAGTGAGCCCATCAAAATAGAAAATGCAAAATGTTAATGATGATACTCACCTTGAGAAACAGGCAAACTCTAAAATTGTGTTCAATCCTTAGTAAAAAGGTTGTATGTGGCAGGATGTAATCAAAAGGCAGTATATGTCTAGATTCTCAGTGGGTGGACTTGTAAACAAAACCACGGCGCATGATAAGGCTTCCACAAATAATGTCACCAATACAGGAACAGTCCTCCGAGCTTGCTCTTTTACTTCTATTTCCTCTTCTGGAATCCCTAGTGTGAGCTTTTCAGTCGAAAAGAAAACAGAAACATGTCTTTTTCTGGTTGTCTTTCATTGCAGCTGTGTGCTGCATTTTTGAAACTTTGCTCAGTTTTGAAACTTTTCCCACACACATTCCTGTTCTGGCTCTCTATCAGAGCTATCCCCTGCAGAGCTCGGTGGAAGTTTGTGGGGGGCGTTGATTAGAGGCAAAAATAAGAACGAAAGGTCATGTCGTCTCCTTCCTGTAATAAAAGTAAAAATAGTAATCAGAAAATATATATATAAAAAATGTATATGTGTGTGTGCATTATATGACATTATTAATATGATTATTGATCGTATTATTATTATTATACATATTATTATTATACATATTATTATTATTATTATTATTATTATTATTAAGGTCATTGGTGGCTTAGTGGTTTCCTCGCCTAGCATGTGTTAAAAAAAAAAAAAGATCAAGGATAGTCCACTGTGGCCCTTGACAGGAGCAGACAACAGCAACATTATTATTATTCTCGTTTTCCCTAACATTTGTAGCCTCTTGAAGCCAACCATCCTATACGTCTATCACTTCAAATGCTGTTTAAAAAAAAACTTAATTACAGACATGTCGTGAGATCTTTCTTGCTTGCAGCCAGAGCTGTAAATATAACTTGTGTGGCTTTTTTTTTTTTTAATCACCACTTCACACATCACGACACAAAGAGTTTACTGAATGAATGAATAATGCATCATTTAACAACAGATCGGTTTCTAATACCATGAAGACGGTTCTGGCCTCGACTGATGTTGACAGCTGTTTCTCTGAGGACTTGACTTCCCTGCAGTTGCTCGATAGTTCAGGACTGGAATTTCCTACGAGTCTACCTGAGTCTCCAATAACTACCTGGACTCCATA
>JAOVVA010000052.1:17981609-17992470 GCA_028565275.1 Leiocassis micropogon | reverse complement strand
ACTTAAATAATTCTTTAGATTGTGTAAAGCTGTTTTGCGACAATGACAATTGTTAAAAGCGCTATACAAATAAAATTTAATTAACAGACAAAATGTTAATAATTTTTTCATTTTCCAAACCTATCCCAGGAAGCTTAGGACACAAGGTGGCATTTAATCTGTGGATTGGCAACCCATTTAGAGTGTACCCCGCCTCATTCCCTAAGTAGGTTCCTGTTCCCCTCGCAACCCTGTATACAGGATAAAGCGGTATAAATGATAAGATTATTATTTAATAATTAAAAATATAAGAAATTAGTATTTTCTCTGATAATCCCTGATCATTACTAAAAATCAAAAAGCTACTAAAGAAAGTTTAGTCAGGAGATACAATACATGAGTAACTGGAAGTGAGTGCAAAATAAAAAATTAAACAATGCACTGAATCTTCTCATATGTTAACTACATCCTGCAGTAACATTGGGTTTTTATTTTGGCATTCACATACACACATGCACTCTTATATAACAATAATAATAATAATAATAATAATAATAGAAATAAAAAAAACAAACATCAAATGCAGACTTACCAATGCATGTGACTCCATCACTGAACACATTCCTGTCCTTTTGAGGTGACTGTGGGGAATCCATATGTCATATGTGACATATTAGATATACAGTAGTTCTAAAATAAAGTTGTACTACCACATTTAACCAAGCTCTAATGAATATAAAGCAAGGGTACACATGAGGATCTTTCAGTCGTATGTTACGTGTATGCAAAGCAACAGGTGGGATTAACAATTTGTAAGCTGACTTTGTATAAAGCCACATGCAAACTAATCACTTACTATATAGAGCTCATACTCTCACAAAGTAGTAGAAATAAAGCAACAATCTTTTTTTTTATTACTATTTTCAATGTTTCTCAAACACTCATAAAACTTACTCCGCCCATTCCCATGCTTCCGTAGTTATGGTCAGGGAGCACAGACAGGCTAATCAGTGTGGTGCTGTCTTCCACTTCACCCTTCTTCTTCATCGCAACCCCTCAGCATTAGCCAGCCTCCTCACTTATTTTTTTATTTTTTTTTTTTACAAATCTCTCTCTGGAAAAGCATGTCAAAATGGCCTAGCATGTTAGAAAGAAAGGTTTCTTCATATATTTATAAATGTCTGTTTATCCATCACATAATAACCACAGACAGCTTGCAGGATTTAAAAACATTACTAAGTGTTTGATTTATTAGCAGTTGGTATTGAGTCAATAGCACTGACAAAGTGAACCTAATTAGCAATGATATCCAGCAAAACAAATGCACATAGATCCCTAAAGGAAACAATGAGCTCACAATTCCCCACACAGAGGAGGAAACACCATGACAAAACACAGGCCACGTGGCCAGGTCCAAAGATGTGAGACACTTGCTGTCTTCCTGTCTCCTGGGTCTGTGTACGCACACTGAACCATCTCTGACTCACCATCAGTGCCAGTGTGGTGACACTGATGAAAATATTTATCGAAACACCAAATGCAAATGTAGCAAAGATATTCATAAAATACATGAGCTCTGAGCACGGGAGAGAAAGTGTGTTATGTAATACTGAGAAGCCAAACATGTCCAAAAATTTTAATGTTGTTCATTTTCTAATAGGCTTATAGAATCACAGACTAAACTTATCCTAACATTTATAATCTGATCTCACTTGTCTCTGGTCTTGACCAGATCTGGTCTCTGGTCAAGATTGTCAAATGGCAAAGTAAATCTTATATCCTGACTTCATCAAAAACAAGTTTTGCTTTTTGGTTTACTCGTCACACTGTATATATTAACAGTAAATGTCGATGCAATAACAATGCACACTTTCATATACCATATAAACAACAATGATCATTGCAAATATATCTAAAAGCTGCTCAGCTGTTTCAGTTACTAGTAGGATACAACCAGAAGGGTTTCCTCTGTGTCGTATCTAAATTAACAACTAACAATGGTGCTTTCCCTGTATTGCATAATAAGCTGTTGTGTTATGTGCCACTGTGGTGTGACTACATTATTGTAATTTGGCTGTGGGATTCCAGTCATGCAGAGACCTGGATCACTTCGGAGTTCTCTTCACAGATGTAAGCAAATAACATCAGACTCATTGTCCTCAAACGCACACTGCTAATGTAAATCAGTTTGTAATCTGATAGCTTCCATTGCAGTAGTCCTTATTTACATGACACCAAATATTTTCCCTCCACATTTACATTCTCACTGAGGTTTCTCTTGTTCCTTACTTACCTGTTGCTGCCTGAACTTCCCTGTGTTCTGTTCCTCACCTTAGGATCTTTCCTGCACAACTCTATGGTTAATATAGAATGGTCTACAGTTCCAGAGAATGGTTGCTCAGGATGTGGCACTCACTATAACCCTTCCCCTCAAGAAAGATAAGGTAGAAGGCAGGGCAAAAGAATGATGAGAGATGTAGGGGTGGTGTTTCATCCTGTTTGCTGTTAAGGAGGAGTCTTTAGCACTTATACACATACATACACACACACACACACACACACACACCTATACACATTCGGATCACTACGAGTTGATATCCCACTTTAGCTCATGCATAATCTGGTCTTTGCTGAAGTATTTTTCAAAGGAATGATCAGGCATGTTTATGTTGGCTCAGAAGCAGTTGGCTCAGAATCAGTTAATTATAACATAATTATAATCAATTGAAGGAAACTTACCTCCAGCTCACAACACATTTCCAGTCAGAAGCAATAAATATTTACTTGAGTTATAATATACTGTATGGGAACACTGAAAACAGTAAACTATTGATCTGGAGAACAGGCATTCATTTAAGATCACCTTTCCAGCTAGCATACCGTACCAGGCCTGTTATAAAAGTGGCTTTGTTGGTTTGTGGTTTGGTCCTCTGAATGCGTTTGCAGATGGGCTAATATTGAGGGTTTATTTGGACTGCCCAGGTAAACCTATATGGGATAATGTTTCAGGATTTCACTACAACTTTTGTTGCTTCCTCACAAAAATTACATATATATTTATGCTATATTTGTATTTTATAATTTGATTTTGCAGGCAGCATGGTGGTATAGTGGTTAGCACTGTGTCCCTCGACTTTGAGGGTTCAATTCCCGCTTCGGGTCTGTGTATGTGGAGCTGGCATGCGTACTTGGTGCGTTTCCTTCAGGTACTCCTGTTTCCTCCCACAATTTAAAGACTTACAGTTTAGGCTGATGTTCCCAGATTGCCCGAAGTGTGTGTGTGTGTGTGTGTGTGTGTGTGTGCGCGCATGTGTGTGTCTGTGTGTGCAATGAATTGGCACTTTGTCCAGGGTGTACTCCACTAAAACACTCGCGCACAAAATCTCCTGGGATAGGCCCCTGCTACCCTGTGCAGCAGACATCACTAAATGGCAGACCACTTTGCTTTTTTGATAAACGAGAATAAATAATATTCCAATAATCCAGCACTTTTTTCCTCAAGGTGGGCATACCTATACACATCACTTAATAGAGTATATCAACAGAATAGTTTAATGTGTATTGACAGAGTGTGTAGAAGCAACAGAAAGGAAAGCACGACAGAGCATGGCTTACTCAAAAAAAGGAAAGTACAGTAGACTGATGTAAACTGATCCTTCAGAGACGAATAGACAATATATGTCAAATTCTTCCTACCGGAAGTTTAAAACCAGTTTGTCTCATATGTGCTGAAACCGTGACGATAATAATAAGCAGTAACGTCAAGCGCCACTATAAATAAGAAGGATCAACTGTTCAAGATGAGGAGCCAAATACCCGAAAAGAGCCCGGTGTGACAGAGCAGTCCTTTCACATTCATTAACAGCCCATCAGTGTGCAAATGAAGATTCACTAAAGAATGACTAAAGATTGTTGTTTGTATTCAATAAAAATACAAGGAAATATATGCAGTCATCAAAGTCCAAATTGTCCACATGTTTAACGTAGTTACTGAAAATTGACAAATATTATTTAAATGCTATGTAAATTTAAAATTGCTCATTTTTTAAATAAAATTCAAATAACTGCATATATTGAGATCTAAATCCTCACATAAACATGAAATTTGGACCCCGGCTTAAAGAAAATTTAATTGGCCGGACCTTCTTAAATTATTAATTCATTATATATGATTTACAGAATATGAGGTAAAATGCACTACAGTCTCTTATACAGATGAGGCAGTGCAGGCTAATATGATAAACAGTGTCTCTTATGCAGTCCTGTGGTCTTTTTTTAAATGTCTGTTATATAACTTCTATCTGAGCAACTTTTTAAAATCTAGTCTGAAAAGCTGACTCAATAATGAACCACATCATATGGACTGCACTTGACTTTGCATATTTCTATATCTAACAGGTTAGAATTTTAGGGACATGTTCTTAACCACACAGATAACAACTTATCATTCGAAATAAAAAATAATTGTAGCTAATTATAAGAAGACATCATTTTAGAGCTGACGCTATGAGGTAGATTTTAGGACTTTAATTATGGAAAAGAAAAAAATACTTCCTATTTCACAGAGGGGGGGACCGGGTGGAGACGCTAATAATGAGCGGGAAGACCAGCATGCAGTGACTCAATCTGTGAGGTGTGTGATGTAGCGGATAGCATACAAGTAGGTGTACAGTTAACTGTTATTGTAATAATTTGTGCAGCATTCTGTGTGTTTGTATTTTCGTGTGCCTCTGCAGTCCAACCTAACGGTGTATTTTTACGTTTTTAATGTAATTTCGCGGTTTTTTTTTTTTTTGCAATAATTTATCTGTTCACGTTGTTAAGTCAATATGTTGTTTTTGATCATCAGAGATGCCGTCAAATGTCGAGATAAAAGCGTGGCTGCGTGACCTCGACCACGTGACCAAGCGCGCGCGGGAGCTGAGCGGCTCAGACGGGACCATCATCCGCCAACAGGACACGTTTTTCCACACGCCGAAGCAGGGCCGCCTTAAACTAAGGGATTTTTTAGTGAGTTTGTTCACCTGAAGAATATATAAATAACTGAGAAAGAATAAAACATATTAATCCTTTATGTACCTGTTAATTGCCTTACAGAATGGAAGTGGACAGCTGATATTCTATGAGAGACCAGACATGAGTGGTCCCAAACTGTCCAACTACTCCATCAGTCCCACAAATGATCCACAAGGCCTGACTGTAAGCACTGCAGCATCATCAGTGTCATCATTGTACTCCAGAACAGTACGATAGTTTCAGTGGACAGAAGCCTTAATGATCTGTCAATCAGTTATGCATGAGGATCTGGTTAAATAATCATATACAAGAATGTGAAGGGAAGTTTGCATGTTTTCCCCATGATTGATGGGTTTTCTTCAGGTACCCCAGTTTTCTCACACAGTCCAAAGGCATGCAGATTTGGCTGATTGCCATTACAAATTGCCCGTGTGTGTGTGTGTGTGTGTGTGTGTGTGTGTTCTCTGCAGTGGATTGGCACCCTGTCTAAGGTGTAGGCCGCTTTGTGCCCAAAGTCATCTAGGCTCCATGCCCCCCAAACGACCATGTGCAAGAAGAATCTGGAAATACGTAAAAGGCTAAAATAATTCTGAACCATCTAAAAATAGATGTTGACCATGTTTAATTAAATTGTTCAAATACAGTTAGACTTAGACACCACTGGAATCTAATACTCACCAAATATAATTAGGATTAGAAGGTCAATAATATGTCAGTTTTGTATGTGTAAAATGTTAAATTCCTCTGTTAGGATAGTAATGCAATAAAAAAAATATATTTTGGTACAGCTCATTTTAACATGCATTTCAATCTTTGGTTGAAAGCTTATCAGTTGGACATTTGATTAATGGAATTAATGATTGAATTAATAACTTAATTCACTCTAGTGAAACTAACTTGATGGGTGGCCAATGTTTAACATAATGACATGATCATTCAATCCACAGTGAGCCATGTGGTGTGTGTCGGGGTGTAGGGGTGGATATTATCTGCTGCATGCCCAAAGCAGATGAGAAGACCAGTTAGCTGTCCATTAGTAGAGTAGAGTACCTCTGGTAGTGGTTACAGCTGTAATCCCGGGAGTACAGTCTAAATGAGATTCTTCACAGGGCACCACACACACACATTTATGAGAACATCCACACTTTAGTGCAATTTACAGTTGTCAGTCCACTTATTGACATATTTTGGGAGGTCAGAGGTTACCAGAAAACCTGGTTGAAATTAGAACTACTGTACTTGGGTTTAAATTGTGCTGAATCTTAAGTTGGTTAACCAGAAAGGTCTGACATTTTGTGTTGTATTTTCCCTTTTTGTGTAGAAAGTTCTATCAGATGCTTTAGGACAGGTGGGCCAGGTAAAAAAGGAGAGACACCTTTATATGGTGGGACAGACCCGAGTGCATGTGGACACTGTGGAGGGCCTGGGAGACTTCATGGAGCTTGAGGTATAGTGGATGCAAGATGCATGAAACGGGAGTGTAAAATGGTAGGCTGCTAACTGCAGTGTGTGGTGTGTGTGTGTGTGTTGATGCAGGTAGTTATGAGAGAAAATCAGAGTACCGAAGAAGGAGTTGCCATTGCCCACCAGCTGATGCAGGATTTGGGTGTGAAGAAGGAGGACCTTATTGACGGTGCATACATGGACCTTTTACTTGAAAAAGGCCATCAGAATGGAAAGTGATACCTATGTTTTGAATGTCTGTTCAGTTTTGTCAATAAAAGTCAATATTTTTGTATTGCTGTTTATTTTATTATTTTTTAAAGGCTGATGTTACAAATATTACAGACCACAAAAATAAGGAATTATTATGAAGTTTATTTAAATGTTTTATTACATTTCCCACCTTACTAAATGATTACAAGGCATTAAAATCATCATCTTATAAAGGAATTGATGAGTTACTACATCATATTATATTGAAGTCTTACATTTATCATACTCGCACATCTGTATTGGTTTACTGAGTCTTGGTAACCTGTAGGTTACACTGAGTGCTCTCTACATATACAGAATCAACATAATACTCTAAAAGTGTGATCATTATTGGTTACAACACTTGTACATTACTACACTTGTCTGTTAGATGTCAGAGAGAGAATAGACCAGATATCCACTGAAGGAGTTGTAGCCCTGCGTATCTCCACACACAAACCTTCCAAGCACCAGCTCAATGTAAACTTGGTTCCCCTTTTTCAGATGAAGGAGCACTACTTGTGTGGCGCTGTCCTCTGCGTCCTCACGGTTGTCTTCCCAGGAGGAGGCTATCACCTGGCCATCTTTCATCAGCTGTACCTTGTGGTAGAGGCGCTCTCCGTCTGCTCCCAAATTTGAGTAAACCGTGTAGGAGAAGGAGTAAAGGCCTGCACGTGGGGCCGTGAACGTTCCTGTGCACATGTAAATATCACATCGTAAAATAGCTCTAGCTTTGGTGGTCATGAATTTGTTAGGGTTGAAACGTATTAAATGAAAGTAATACACTACCTGGCCGAGAACAACGTCACGCACTCTTAAGATTTCATTCAATCACCTTTAAGTTTAATTACATAATTGTGGTGGACAGTTTATATGTCAAAATGATTCCTTATGCTCCCAAAACCACTCTTTCACAATTTAACTCCTGGAACTCATTCTGGCACACAACTGCTCTCTCCCCAGTACTGCGTTTCATACCAACCAACAGGACTTTCACCCATGCTGCGACTGACAGCATAAATAACGGTTGCAGAACACCTGGGATGCAGAATGATCCATATAGTTAAACGTCCCAGTAGTGTTACTGTGCAGGATCACACCCACTCCGGGAATGCCTCTCATCCAATCAGATTGCTTGATCAGAACAAACTGTTGGATAATTGTGTAGTGTGTGTTTTGTATACATATAAAGGATGCTCACCCATTGAAGGATTATACCCATAGCCTAGGTTAAATGAAACATTGTTGTAAGAGATGGACACATTCCTGTTGAAAGGTCCAAAACATCCAGTCATAGGTGTTATTGTAGCTGCAAACGATATATTACGTCCACCTGGTGTAAAAAGAGATGATGGGAAATACAAGCACGTTTTTTTAGCAAAACAAATTTAAAATTTACTTCAAGTCAAATGATGGCTAACAATTATTATAGGTGAACTGCTGAGAAAAACAGGGATTGTTACCGGTAACCTCCTCGATCTGGTTACTGAGGTCCTGCAAGTCCTTCCACAGGCCCACTATCTGCGTGAAGGTTGACTCCTCCAGTTGGAACAGAGGTGCAGTCACACAGCAGCAGCCTCCTGGCTTCTTGAATGTACACGCACAGTCCCATCCTCCACAGGGCAGAGTCCCAGTCCAGTTAGCTGTGTGCAAGAGAGCAACATCAAAACCTTTCATTTTCTTTATGCATTACATGCAAAAACATGCTAGTTGATGAATTATTAGAAAGTCTATTGAAAGGAACTTACCTGCTGCTTGTCGTATAATATCCAAAGGATTGCTTGTTTGTGCCTTTAAGCAGGGACACAGTGCCCCCAGCAGGCCTAGAACTGCCACTGCAACTATCTTTATCATCTTTGCTACTGTAACAAAAATTCAGTATTTAGTATATATTCTATACTGTGTATACAGTACTTCAACAGAAAACATGACCACTCTCCTGTAATGGAGGTCTGTTATTGATGCATTCAATAAATGTAATGTTTTTATGGGAAAATGCATAAAATGTTTTATCAGAAAATGTATTATTTACAATAATGTTTGAAACTCATGCAACCATTACCAAATGAATTTTGTTTTTATTAAAGTTTTAGACAACTGGCAAACATAAAGCAACAGTTTTTTTTTTTACATCAAACAAAAAAAACATCTCATTTTAATTATCGTAGATGTCTGAAGGCAATTGTTGGGGCAATTGATACATTTCTGAAATCTATGTTGTTCGTTTTGCCTTGATCATGTATGGACACATGGTCAGTAATAATACACAATATACTCTTGTAAGTAATCAGAATTACTATTATACTGTATAATTGAAACAATTGTCCCACAACCTTATTCATTATAAGTGAGTTTCAAGTCTAGTGTTTTTTTTTTTGTTCTTTTTGGTCTACAGGAAGGTCCATTAAAGTGTTTCTCCATGATCTTTCATCTACTATAGAAGTGATAATTGAGGAATATCTTAATAAATTTTAAGTACTACTACTTTTTTAGTTTAGTTAATTACTATTATTACATATAAACTTACCTTCTTATAAATTTAAAGCATACATAAATTATGTCTTGCTAGATTTATAAACCTTATGAACTGACAAATCAGTATATACTGTATATAATGGATATGCAAATATTTAACTGGTTGGTAGTTCATTATCAGATATTTGTTTATTTCATATGTTGATGAAGTAATTAATAATCTTTTAACTTAGTGTAAAAGAAAAGACACAATCCGTTTAGAAAAACTGACTCAAACTAAATTGTATGCATTATAATTATGTAAGACTAGCATTGGATTCTTACATACAGCTTGAAGGTAAAGTTTAGAGACAAGTGTGATGTTTCAAAGAGTTATTCATATACTTACTGTGATCCTGAGAGATGCTGATGAGCAAAGTCAACTACGCGAAGCCAATCTTTGAGTCTAAGTGTGTGTCTGTGTGTGCGTGTGTGTGTGTGTGTGTGTGTGTGTGTGTCTTTTGTGCCAAATCGTATTCATTTGTTAGAATTAGTGACACATGATCCAGCCATTGTACCACTAATGGGAATATGGGGTTGTTTTAAATACTTCCTTTCTGTTACTGTATCCTGTATCAATCCAGTGCAGCCCACATGGGAGCTTATAATGTGTGTGTCTGTTTCATATGGTTTATAAGGACACCAGGATCATGTTTTAGCACTTTGTGTGTTCTTACACCAGACATTAAGGTTAATGGCCATTTAAGCCATGTTATATTATTTGCTGCATTTATTCACTCTATCTCATGATCAGTAATCCCAGTGCTGAGGCAGGTACATAATTTAGCCTGATTCTCATAGTAGGGTGTGGACTGTGCCTAGTGATCTTATCACCTGTGAAAGCAAAAACACACTCAACTTTAAAAAGTGCTCCAGTTTCATATGAAGTAGGAAGGAAGGGTAATTAAACATGTTTGTGGAATGTAATTTTGTTGTTAATATCAGAAACAGGTTAAAATGTATCATTAAATTTTTTTATTATTATTATTTTCAGGTTTTGAAGAATACTATATTGTCTGCATGTTTTAGTTTTTTTTTTCTTATTTAGAGGATTATTCACAGTAAGAGATCTGTTCAGCTTCACAAGTCTTAAATAGTGCTGCACAGTTGATCGCATAAAAATTGAAATCGCAATATGGACCTGTGAAATTATTTAATCACAAAAGGATGCAATTACAGGTAACATACACATAGATGGGAATTTGTTTAGAGTTTGTCAGTAATTAAAGTTTTTTTATATATATAAGTTTGAGCAAACATCCTCTGAATGTTCAAATTTGTACATTTAATAGTAACATATCTCAGTCGCAGTCTCAATAATCACATCACAATGTGTTTTTTTTTTGTTGGTTTTTTTTTCAATTAATTTATGCAGTCCCAGTCTTCAGTGGTATATAACAATGATTGTAAGGAGTATTGTGCACGTATAAGTACTTAAGGTAATATTTCTTAATATTGCTATACATGCATAACTGATATCAAAAGGAAGGACAGAGACATGAATACTTACATAAGTCTATGAATGATTTGACTCCTGGAACAAACCTTTTTTTAACAATATTTATTTTCATAGTTTGAAGCATAATATACTCAGCAAAAAAAGAAACGCCCCTTTTTCAGGACTGTGTATTTCAACAATAATGTTGTAAAAATCCAA